>OZ014530.1:265180037-265663927 GCA_963966105.1 Volucella zonaria
TTATAGCCATTGTAAGATTTTGAATTTTTTTTTTCTGGTGCATAATATGACCCCCGCAGACGCCTAGTTTAGGAGTTATAGCCTTTTTAAAATTTTGATTTTTTTTTCTGGTGCATAATATGACCCCCGCAGACGCCTAGTTTAGGAGTTATAGCCATTTTAAGATTTTGAATTTTTTTTTCTGGTGCGTAATATGACCCCCGCAGACGCCTAGTTTAGGAGTTATAGCGATTTTAAAGTTTTGAATTTTCTTTTTCCTGGTGCATAATATGACCCCCGCAGACGCCTAGTTTAGGCGGTATATCGATTTTAAAGTTTTGAATTTTCTTTTTTCTGGTGCATAATATGACCTCCGCAGACGCCTAGTTTAGGAGTTATATCGATTTTAAAGTTTTGAATTTTCTTTTTTCTGGTGCATAATATGACCCCCGCAGACGCCTAGTTTAGGAGTTATAGCCATTTTAAGATTTTGAATTTTTTTTTTTGGTGCATAATATGACCCCTGCAGACGCCTAGTTTAGGAGTTATAGCGATTTTAAAGTTTTGAATTTTCTTTTTCCTGGTGCATAATATGAGCCCCGCAGACGCCTAGTTTAGGAGTTATAGCCATTTTAAGATTTTGAATATTTTTTTCTGGTGCGTAATATGACCCCCGCAGACGCCTAGTTTAGGAGTTATTGCCATTTTAAGATTTTGAATATTTTTTTCTGGTGCATAAGATGACCCCCGCAGACGCGTAGTTTAGGAGTTATAGCGATTTTAAAGTTTTGAATTTTCTTTTTCCTGGTGCATAATATGAGCCCCGCAGACGCCTAGTTTAGGAGTTATAGCCATTTTAAGATTTTGAATTTTTTTTTTTTTGGTGCATAATATGACCCCCGCAGACGCCTAGTTTAGGAGTTATAGCCATTTTAAGATTTTGAATTTTTTTTTCTGGTGCGTAATATGACCCCCGCAGACGCCTAGTTTAGGAGTTATAGCGATTTTAAAGTTTTGAATTTTCTTTTTCCTGGTGCATAATATGACCCCCGCAGACGCCTAGTTTAGGAGTTATATCGATTTTAAAGTTTTGAATTTTCTTTTTTCTGGTGCATAATATGACCTCCGCAGACGCCTAGTTTAGGAGTTATAGCCATTTTAAGATTTTGAATTTTTTTTTTTTGGTGCATAATATCAGCCCCGCAGACGCCTAGTTTAGGAGTTATAGCCATTTTAAGATTTTGAATTTTTTTTTTTTGGTGCATAATATGACCCCCGCAGACGCCTAGTTTAGGAGTTATAGCCATTTTAAGATTTTGAATTTTTTTTTTCTGGTGCATAATATGACCCCCGGAGACGCCTAGTTTAGGAGTTATAGCGATTTTAAAGTTTTGAATTTTCTTTTTTCTAGTGCATAATATGACCCCCGCAGACGCCTAGTTTAGGAGTTATAGCCATTTTAAGATTTTGAATTTTTTTTTTCTGGTGCATAATATGACCCCCGCAGACGCCTAGTTTAGGAGTTATAGCCATTTTAAGATTTTGAATTTTTTTTTTCTGGTGCGTAATATGACCCCCGCAGACGCCTAGTTTAGGAGTTATAGCGATTTTAAAGTTTTGAATTTTCTTTTTCCTGGTGCATAATATGACCCCCGCAGACGCCTAGTTTAGGAGGTATATCGATTTTAAAGTTTTGAATTTTCTTTTTTCTGGTGCATAATATGACCCCCGCAGACGCCTAGTTTAGGAGTTATATCGATTTTAAAGTTTTGAATTTTCTTTTTTCTGGTGCATAATATGACCTCCGCAGACGCCTAGTTTAGGAGTTATAGCCATTTTAAGATTTTGAATTTTTTTTTTTTGGTGCATAATATCAGCCCAGCAGACGCCTAGTTTAGGAGTTATAGCCATTTTAAGATTTTGAATTTTTTTTTTTTGGTGCATAATATGACCCCCGCAGACGCCTAGTTTAGGAGTTATAGCGATTTTAAAGTTTTGAATTTTCTTTTTCCTGGCGCATAATATGACCCCCGCAGACGCCTAGTTTAGGAGTTATAGCCATTTTAAGATTTTGAATTTTTTTTTCTGGTGCGTAATATGACCCCCGCAGACGCCTAGTTTAGGAGTTATAGCCTTTTTAAAATTTTGATTTTTCTTTTTCCTGGTGCATAATATGAGCCCCGCAGACGCCTAGTTTAGGAGTTATAGCCATTTTAAGATTTTGAATATTTTTTTCTGGTGCGTAATATGACCCCCGCAGACGCCTAGTTTAGGAGTTATTGCCATTTTAAGATTTTGAATATTTTTTTCTGGTGCGTAATATGACCCCCGCAGACGCCTAGTTTAGGAGTTATTGCCATTTTAAGATTTTGAATATTTTTTTCTGGTGCATAAGATGACCCCCGCAGACGCGTAGTTTAGGAGTTATAGCGATTTTAAAGTTTTGAATTTTCTTTTTCCTGGTGCATAATATGACCCCCGCAGACGCCTAGTTTAGGCGGTATATCGATTTTAAAGTTTTGAATTTTCTTTTTTCTGGTGCATAATATGACCTCCGCAGACGCCTAGTTTAGGAGTTATATCGATTTTAAAGTTTTGAATTTTCTTTTTTCTGGTGCATAATATGACCCCCGCAGACGCCTAGTTTAGGAGTTATAGCCATTTTAAGATTTTGAATTTTTTTTTTTGGTGCATAATATGACCCCTGCAGACGCCTAGTTTAGGAGTTATAGCGATTTTAAAGTTTTGAATTTTCTTTTTCCTGGTGCATAATATGAGCCCCGCAGACGCCTAGTTTAGGAGTTATAGCCATTTTAAGATTTTGAATATTTTTTTCTGGTGCGTAATATGACCCCCGCAGACGCCTAGTTTAGGAGTTATTGCCATTTTAAGATTTTGAATATTTTTTTCTGGTGCATAAGATGACCCCCGCAGACGCGTAGTTTAGGAGTTATAGCGATTTTAAAGTTTTGAATTTTCTTTTTCCTGGTGCATAATATGAGCCCCGCAGACGCCTAGTTTAGGAGTTATAGCCATTTTAAGATTTTGAATTTTTTTTTTTTTGGTGCATAATATGACCCCCGCAGACGCCTAGTTTAGGAGTTATAGCCATTTTAAGATTTTGAATTTTTTTTTCTGGTGCGTAATATGACCCCCGCAGACGCCTAGTTTAGGAGTTATAGCGATTTTAAAGTTTTGAATTTTCTTTTTCCTGGTGCATAATATGACCCCCGCAGACGCCTAGTTTAGGAGTTATATCGATTTTAAAGTTTTGAATTTTCTTTTTTCTGGTGCATAATATGACCTCCGCAGACGCCTAGTTTAGGAGTTATAGCCATTTTAAGATTTTGAATTTTTTTTTTTTGGTGCATAATATCAGCCCCGCAGACGCCTAGTTTAGGAGTTATAGCCATTTTAAGATTTTGAATTTTTTTTTTTTGGTGCATAATATGACCCCCGCAGACGCCTAGTTTAGGAGTTATAGCCATTTTAAGATTTTGAATTTTTTTTTTCTGGTGCATAATATGACCCCCGGAGACGCCTAGTTTAGGAGTTATAGCGATTTTAAAGTTTTGAATTTTCTTTTTTCTAGTGCATAATATGACCCCCGCAGACGCCTAGTTTAGGAGTTATAGCCATTTTAAGATTTTGAATTTTTTTTTTCTGGTGCATAATATGACCCCCGCAGACGCCTAGTTTAGGAGTTATAGCCATTTTAAGATTTTGAATTTTTTTTTTCTGGTGCGTAATATGACCCCCGCAGACGCCTAGTTTAGGAGTTATAGCGATTTTAAAGTTTTGAATTTTCTTTTTCCTGGTGCATAATATGACCCCCGCAGACGCCTAGTTTAGGAGGTATATCGATTTTAAAGTTTTGAATTTTCTTTTTTCTGGTGCATAATATGACCCCCGCAGACGCCTAGTTTAGGAGTTATATCGATTTTAAAGTTTTGAATTTTCTTTTTTCTGGTGCATAATATGACCTCCGCAGACGCCTAGTTTAGGAGTTATAGCCATTTTAAGATTTTGAATTTTTTTTTTTTGGTGCATAATATCAGCCCAGCAGACGCCTAGTTTAGGAGTTATAGCCATTTTAAGATTTTGAATTTTTTTTTTTTGGTGCATAATATGACCCCCGCAGACGCCTAGTTTAGGAGTTATAGCGATTTTAAAGTTTTGAATTTTCTTTTTCCTGGCGCATAATATGACCCCCGCAGACGCCTAGTTTAGGAGTTATAGCCATTTTAAGATTTTGAATTTTTTTTTCTGGTGCGTAATATGACCCCCGCAGACGCCAAGTTTAGGAGTTATAGCGATTTTAAAGTTTTGAATTTTCTTTTTCCTGGTGCATAATATGACCCCCGCAGACGCCTAGTTTAGGAGGTATATCGATTTTAAAGTTTTGAATTTTCTTTTTTCTGGTGCATAATATGACCTCCCCAGACGCCTAGTTTAGGAGTTATATCGATTTTAAAGTTTTGAATTTTCTTTTTTCTGGTGCATAATATGACCCCCGCAGACGCCTAGTTTAGGAGTTATAGCCATTTTAAGATTTTGAATTTTTTTTTTTGGTGCATAATATGACCCCCGCAGACGCCTAGTTTAGGAGTTATAGCGATTTTAAAGTTTTGAATTTTCTTTTTCCTGGTGCATAATATGACCCCCGCAGACGCCTAGTTTAGGAGTTATAGCGATTTTAAAGTTTTGAATTTTCTTTTTCCTGGTGCATAATATGAGCCCCGCAGACGCCTAGTTTAGGAGTTATAGCCATTTTAAGATTTTGAATTTTTTTTTTTTGGTGCATAATATGACCCCCGCAGACGCCTAGTTTAGGAGTTATAGCCATTTTAAGATTTTGAATTTTTTTTTCTGGTGCATAATATGACCCCCGCAGACGCCTAGTTTAGGAGGTGTATCGATTTTAAAGTTTTGAATTTTCTTTTTTCTGGTGCATAATATGACCTCCGCAGACGCCTAGTTTAGGAGTTATAGCGATTTTAAAGTTTTGAATTTTCTTTTTCCTGGTGCATAATATGACCCCCGCAGACGCCTAGTTTAGGAGTTATAGCCATTTTAAGATTTTGAAGTTTTTTTTTTTGGTGCATAATATGACCCCCGCAGACGCCTAGTTTAGGAGTTATAGCGATTTTAAAGTTTTGAATTTTCTTTTTCCTGGTGCATAATATGAGCCCCGCAGACGCCTAGTTTAGGAGTTATAGCCATTTTAAGATTTTGAAGTTTTTTTTTTTGGTGCATAATATGACCCCCGCAGACGCCTAGTTTAGGAGTTATAGCCATTTTAAGATTTTGAATTTTTTTTTCTGGTGCGTAATATGACCCCCGCAGACGCCAAGTTTAGGAGTTATAGCGATTTTAAAGTTTTGAATTTTCTTTTTCCTGGTGCATAATATGACCCCCGCAGACGCCTAGTTTAGGAGTTATAGCCATTTTAAGATTTTGAAGTTTTTTTTTTTGGTGCATAATATGACCCCCGCAGACGCCTAGTTTAGGAGTTATAGCGATTTTAAAGTTTTGAATTTTCTTTTTCCTGGTGCATAATATGAGCCCCGCAGACGCCTAGTTTAGGAGTTATAGCCATTTTAAGATTTTGAAGTTTTTTTTTTTGGTGCATAATATGACCCCCGCAGACGCCTAGTTTAGGAGTTATAGCCATTTTAAGATTTTGAATTTTTTTTTTCTGGTGCATAATATGACCCCCGCAGACGCCTAGTTTAGGAGTTATAGCCATTTTAAGATTTTGAATTTTTTTTTTCTGGTGCATAATATGACCCCCGCAGACGCCTAGTTTAGGAGTTATAGCCATTTTAAAGTTTTGAATTCTCTTTTTTCTGGTGCATAATATGACCCCCGCAGACGCCTAGTTTAGGAGTTATAGCCATTTTAAGATTTTGAATTTTTTTTTTCAGGTGCATAATATGACCCCCGCAGACGCCTAGTTTAGGAGTTATAGCGATTTTAAAGTTTTGAATTTTCTTTTTCCTGGTGCATAATATGACCCCCGCAGACGCCTAGTTTAGGCGGTATATCGATTTTAAAGTTTTGAATTTTCTTTTTCCTGGTGCATAATATGACCCCCGCAGACGCCTAGTTTAGGCGGTATATCGATTTTAAAGTTTTGAATTTTCTTTTTTCTGGTGCATAATATGACCTCCGCAGACGCCTAGTTTAGGAGTTATATCGATTTTAAAGTTTTGAATTTTCTTTTTTCTGGTGCATAATATGACCTCCGCAGACGCCTAGTTTAGGAGGTGTATCGATTTTAAAGTTTTGAATTTTCTTTTTTCTGGTGCATAATATGACCTCCGCAGACGCCTAGTTTAGGAGTTATAGCGATTTTAAAGTTTTGAATTTTCTTTTTCCTGGTGCATAATATGACCCCCGCAGACGCCTAGTTTAGGAGTTATAGCCTTTTTAAAATTTTGATTTTTTTTTCTGGTGCATAATATGACCCCCGCAGACGCCTAGTTTAGGAGTTATAGCCATTTTAAGATTTTGAATTTTTTTTTCTGGTGCGTAATATGACCCCCGCAGACGCCTAGTTTAGGAGTTATAGCGATTTTAAAGTTTTGAATTTTCTTTTTCCTGGTGCATAATATGACACCCGCAGACGCCTAGTTTAGGCGGTATATCGATTTTAAAGTTTTGAATTTTCTTTTTTCTGGTGCATAATATGACCTCCGCAGACGCCTAGTTTAGGAGTTATATCGATTTTAAAGTTTTGAATTTTCTTTTTTCTGGTGCATAATATGACCCCCGCAGACGCCTAGTTTAGGAGTTATAGCCATTTTAAGATTTTGAATTTTTTTTTTTGGTGCATAATATGACCCCTGCAGACGCCTAGTTTAGGAGTTATAGCGATTTTAAAGTTTTGAATTTTCTTTTTCCTGGTGCATAATATGAGCCCCGCAGACGCCTAGTTTAGGAGTTATAGCCATTTTAAGATTTTGAATTTTTTTTTCTGGTGCGTAATATGACCCCCGCAGACGCCTAGTTTAGGAGTTATTGCCATTTTAAGATTTTGAATATTTTTTTCTGGTGCATAAGATGACCCCCGCAGACGCGTAGTTTAGGAGTTATAGCGATTTTAAAGTTTTGAATTTTCTTTTTCCTGGTGCATAATATGAGCCCCGCAGACGCCTAGTTTAGGAGTTATAGCCATTTTAAGATTTTGAATTTTTTTTTTTTTGGTGCATAATATGACCCCCGCAGACGCCTAGTTTAGGAGTTATAGCCATTTTAAGATTTTGAATTTTTTTTTCTGGTGCGTAATATGACCCCCGCAGACGCCTAGTTTAGGAGTTATAGCGATTTTAAAGTTTTGAATTTTCTTTTTCCTGGTGCATAATATGACCCCCGCAGACGCCTAGTTTAGGAGTTATATCGATTTTAAAGTTTTGAATTTTCTTTTTTCTGGTGCATAATATGACCTCCGCAGACGCCTAGTTTAGGAGTTATAGCCATTTTAAGATTTTGAATTTTTTTTTTTTGGTGCATAATATTAGCCCCGCAGACGCCTAGTTTAGGAGTTATAGCCATTTTAAGATTTTGAATTTTTTTTTTTTGGTGCATAATATGACCCCCGCAGACGCCTAGTTTAGGAGTTATAGCCATTTTAAGATTTTGAATTTTTTTTTTCTGGTGCATAATATGACCCCCGGAGACGCCTTGTTTAGGAGTTATAGCGATTTTAAAGTTTTGAATTTTCTTTTTTCTAGTGCATAATATGACCCCCGCAGACGCCTAGTTTAGGAGTTATAGCCATTTTAAGATTTTGAATTTTTTTTTTCTGGTGCATAATATGACCCCCGCAGACGCCTAGTTTAGGAGTTATAGCCATTTTAAGATTTTGAATTTTTTTTTTCTGGTGCGTAATATGACCCCCGCAGACGCCTAGTTTAGGAGTTATAGCGATTTTAAAGTTTTGAATTTTCTTTTTCCTGGTGCATAATATGACCCCCGCAGACGCCTAGTTTAGGAGGTATATCGATTTTAAAGTTTTGAATTTTCTTTTTTCTGGTGCATAATATGACCCCCGCAGACGCCTAGTTTAGGAGTTATATCGATTTTAAAGTTTTGAATTTTCTTTTTTCTGGTGCATAATATGACCTCCGCAGACGCCTAGTTTAGGAGTTATAGCCATTTTAAGATTTTGAATTTTTTTTTTTTGGTGCATAATATCAGCCCAGCAGACGCCTAGTTTAGGAGTTATAGCCATTTTAAGATTTTGAATTTTTTTTTTTTGGTGCATAATATGACCCCCGCAGACGCCTAGTTTAGGAGTTATAGCCATTTTAAGATTTTGAATTTTTTTTTTCTGGTGCATAATATGACCCCCGGAGACGCCTAGTTTAGGAGTTATAGCGATTTTAAAGTTTTGAATTTTCTTTTTTCTAGTGCATAATATGACCCCCGCAGACGCCTAGTTTAGGAGTTATAGCCATTTTAAGATTTTGAATTTTTTTTTTCTGGTGCATAATATGACCCCCGCAGACGCCTAGTTTAGGAGTTATAGCCATTTTAAGATTTTGAATTTTTTTTTTCTGGTGCGTAATATGACCCCCGCAGACGCCTAGTTTAGGAGTTATAGCGATTTTAAAGTTTTGAATTTTCTTTTTCCTGGTGCATAATATGACCCCCGCAGACGCCTAGTTTAGGAGGTATATCGATTTTAAAGTTTTGAATTTTCTTTTTTCTGGTGCATAATATGACCCCCGCAGACGCCTAGTTTAGGAGTTATATCGATTTTAAAGTTTTGAATTTTCTTTTTTCTGGTGCATAATATGACCTCCGCAGACGCCTAGTTTAGGAGTTATAGCCATTTTAAGATTTTGAATTTTTTTTTTTTGGTGCATAATATCAGCCCAGCAGACGCCTAGTTTAGGAGTTATAGCCATTTTAAGATTTTGAATTTTTTTTTTTTGGTGCATAATATGACCCCCGCAGACGCCTAGTTTAGGAGTTATAGCCATTTTAAGATTTTGAATTTTTTTTTTCTGGTGCATAATATGACCCCCGCAGACGCCTAGTTTAGGAGTTATAGCCATTTTAAGATTTTGAATTTTTTTTTTCTGGTGCGTAATATGACCCCCGCAGACGCCTAGTTTAGGAGTTATAGCGATTTTAAAGTTTTGAATTTTCTTTTTCCTGGTGCATAATATGACCCCCGCAGACGCCTAGTTTAGGAGGTATATCGATTTTAAAGTTTTGAATTTTCTTTTTTCTGGTGCATAATATGACCCCCGCAGACGCCTAGTTTAGGAGTTATAGCGATTTTAAAGTTTTGAATTTTCTTTTTCCTGGCGCATAATATGACCCCCGCAGACGCCTAGTTTAGGAGGTATATCGATTTTAAAGTTTTGAATTTTCTTTTTTCTGGTGCATAATATGACCCCCGCTGACGCCTAGTTTAGGAGTTATAGCGATTTTAAAGTTTTGAGTTTTCTTTTTCCTGGCGCATAATATGACCCCCGCAGACGCCTAGTTTAGGAGTTATAGCCATTTTAAGATTTTGAATTTTTTTTTTCTGGTGCATAATATGACCCCCGCAGACGCCTAGTTTAGGAGTTATAGCCATTTTAAGATTTTGAATTTTTTTTTCTGGTGCGTAATATGACCCCCGCAGACGCCTAGTTTAGGAGTTATAGCGATTTCAAAGTTTTGAATTTCCTTTTTCCTGGTGCATAATATGACCCCCGCAGACGCCTAGTTTAGGAGGTATATCGATTTTAAAGTTTTGAATTTTCTTTTTTCTGGTGCATAATATGACCTCCGCAGACGCCTAGTTTAGGAGATATATCGATTTTAAAGTTTTGAATTTCCTTTTTTCTGGTGCATAATATGACCCCCGCAGACGCCTAGTTTAGGAGGTATATCGATTTTAAAGTTTTGAATTTTCTTTTTCTGGTGCATAATATGACCCCCGCAGACGCCTAGTTTAGGAGTTATAGCGATTTTAAAGTTTTGAATTCTCTTTTTTCTGGTGCATAATATGATCCCCGCAGACGCCTAGTTTAGGAGTTATAGCCATTCTAAGATTTTGAATTTTTTTTTTCTGGTGCATAATATGACCCCCGCAGACGCCTAGTTTAGGAGGTATATCGATTTTAAAGTTTTGAATTTTCTTTTTTCTGGTGCATAATATGACCCCCGCAGACGCCTAGTTTAGGAGTTATAGCGATTTTAAAGTTTTGAATTCTCTTTTTTCTGGTGCATAATATGATCCCCGCAGACGCCTAGTTTAGGAGTTATAGCCATTCTAAGATTTTGAATTTTTTTTTTCAGGTGCATAATATGACCCCCGCAGACGCCTAGTTTAGGAGGTATATCGATTTTAAAGTTTTGAATTTTCTTTTTTCTGGTGCATAATATGACCCCCGCAGACGCCTAGTTTAGGAGTTATAGCGATTTTAAAGTTTTGAATTTTCTTTTTTCTGGTGCATAATACGACCTCCGCAGACGCCTAGTTTAGGAGATATATCGATTTTAAAGTTTTGAATTTCCTTTTTTCTGGTGCATAATATGACCCCCGCAGACGCCTAGTTTAGGAGGTATATCGATTTTAAAGTTTTGAATTTTCTTTTTCTGGTGCATAATATGACCCCCGCAGACGCCTAGTTTAGGAGTTATAGCGATTTTAAAGTTTTGAATTCTCTTTTTTCTGGTGCATAATATGATCCCCGCAGACGCCTAGTTTAGGAGTTATAGCCATTCTAAGATTTTGAATTTTTTTTTTCTGGTGCATAATATGACCCCCGCAGACGCCTAGTTTAGGAGGTATATCGATTTTAAAGTTTTGAATTTTCTTTTTTCTGGTGCATAATATGACCCCCGCAGACGCCTAGTTTAGGAGTTATAGCGATTTTAAAGTTTTGAGTTTTCTTTTTCCTGGCGCATAATATGACCCCCGCAGACGCCTAGTTTAGGAGTTATAGCCATTTTAAGATTTTGAATTTTTTTTTTCTGGTGCATAATATGACCCCCGCAGACGCCTAGTTTAGGAGGTATATCGATTTTAAAGTTTTGAATTTTCTTTTTTCTGGTGCATAATATGACCCCCGCAGACGCCTAGTTTAGGAGTTATAGCGATTTTAAAGTTTTGAATTCTCTTTTTTCTGGTGCATAATATGATCCCCGCAGACGCCTAGTTTAGGAGTTATAGCCATTCTAAGATTTTGAATTTTTTTTTTCAGGTGCATAATATGACCCCCGCAGACGCCTAGTTTAGGAGTTATAGCGATTTTAAAGTTTTGAGTTTTCTTTTTCCTGGCGCATAATATGACCCCCGCAGACGCCTAGTTTAGGAGTTATAGCCATTTTAAGATTTTGAATTTTTTTTTTTGGTGCATAATATGACCCCCGCAGACGCCTAGTTTAGGAGTTATAGCCATTTTAAGATTTTGAATTTTTTTTTTCAGGTGCATAATATGACCCCCGCAGACGCCTAGTTTAGGAGTTATAGCGATTTTAAAGTTTTGAATTTTCTTTTTCCTGGTGCATAATATGAGCCCCGCAGACGCCTAGTTTAGGAGTTATAGCCATTTTAAGATTTTGAATTTTTTTTTCTGGTGCGTAATATGACCCCCGCAGACGCCTAGTTTAGGAGTTATAGCGATTTTAAAGTTTTGAATTTTCTTTTTCCTGGTGCATAATATGAGCCCCGCAGACGCCTAGTTTAGGAGTTATAGCCATTTTAAGATTTTGAATTTTTTTTTTTTGGTGCATAATATGACCCCCGCAGACGCCTAGTTTAGGAGTTATAGCCATTTTAAGATTTTGAATTTTTTTTTTCTGGTGCATAATATGACCCCCGCAGACGCCTAGTTTAGGAGGTGTATCGATTTTAAAGTTTTGAATTTTCTTTTTTCTGGTGCATAATATGACCCCCGCAGACGCCTAGTTTAGGAGTTATATCGATTTTAAAGTTTTGAATTTTCTTTTTTCTGGTGCATAATATGAGCCCCGCAGACGCCTAGTTTAGGAGTTATAGCCATTTTAAGATTTTGAAGTTTTTTTTTTTGGTGCATAATATGACCCCCGCAGACGCATAGTTTAGGAGTTATAGCCATTTTAAGATTTTGAATTTTTTTTTTCTGGTGCATAATATGACCCCCGCAGACGCCTAGTTTAGGAGTTATAGCCATTTTGAGATTTTGAATTTTTTTTTTCTGGTGCATAATATGACCCCCGCAGACGCCTAGTTTAGGAGTTATAGCCATTTTAAAGTTTTGAATTCTCTTTTTTCTGGTGCATAATATGACCCCCGCAGACGCCTAGTTTAGGAGTTATAGCCATTTTAAGATTTTGAATTTTTTTTTTTCAGGTGCATAATATGACCCCCGCAGACGCCTAGTTTAGGAGTTATAGCGATTTTAAAGTTTTGAATTTTCTTTTTCCTGGCGCATAATATGACCCCCGCAGACGCCTAGTTTAGGAGTTATAGCCATTGTAAGATTTTGAATTTTTTTTTTCTGGTGCATAATATGACCCCCGCAGACGCCTAGTTTAGGAGTTATAGCCATTTTAAGATTTTGAATTTTTTTTTCTGGTGCGTAATATGACCCCTGCAGACGTCTAGTTTAGGAGTTATAGCGATTTTAAAGTTTTGAATTTTCTTTTTCCTGGTGCATAATATGAGCCCCGCAGACGCCTAGTTTAGGAGTTATAGCCATTTTAAGATTTTGAATTTTTTTTTCTGGTGCGTAATATGACCCCCGCAGACGCCTAGTTTAGGAGTTATTGCCATTTTAAGATTTTGAATTTTTTTTTCTGGTGCGTAATATGACCCCCGCAGACGCGTAGTTTAGGAGTTATAGCGATTTTAAAGTTTTGAATTTTCTTTTTCCTGGTGCATAATATGAGCCCCGCAGACGCCTAGTTTAGGAGTTATAGCCTTTTTAAGATTTTGAATTTTTTTTTCTGGTGCGTAATATGACCCCCGCAGACGCCTAGTTTAGGAGTTATTGCCATTTTAAGATTTTGAATATTTTTTTCTGGTGCATAAGATGACCCCCGCAGACGCGTAGTTTAGGAGTTATAGCGATTTTAAAGTTTTGAATTTTCTTTTTTCTGGTGCATAATATGACCCCCGCAGACGCCTAGTTTAGGAGTTATAGCCATTTTAAGATTTTGAATTTTTTTTTCTGGTGCGTAATATGACCCCCGCAGACGCCTAGTTTAGGAGTTATTGCCATTTTAAGATTTTGAATATTTTTTTCTGGTGCATAAGATGACCCCCGCAGACGCGTAGTTTAGGAGTTATAGCGATTTTAAAGTTTTGAATTTTCTTTTTCCTGGTGCATAATATGAGCCCCGCAGACGCCTAGTTTAGGAGTTATAGCCATTTTAAGATTTTGAATTTTTTTTTTTTTGGTGCATAATATGACCCCCGCAGACGCCTAGTTTAGGAGTTATAGCCATTTTAAGATTTTGAATTTTTTTTTCTGGTGCATAATATGACCCCCGCAGACGCCTAGTTTAGGAGTTATATCGATTTTAAAGTTTTGAATTTTCTTTTTTCTGGTGCATAATATGACCTCCGCAGACGCCTAGTTTAGGAGTTATAGCCATTTTAAGATTTTGAATTTTTTTTTTTTGGTGCATAATATCAGCCCCGCAGACGCCTAGTTTAGGAGTTATAGCCATTTTAAGATTTTGAATTTTTTTTTTTTGGTGCATAATATGACCCCCGCAGACGCCTAGTTTAGGAGTTATAGCCATTTTAAGATTTTGAATTTTTTTTTTCTGGTGCATAATATGACCCCCGGAGACGCCTAGTTTAGGAGTTATAGCGATTTTAAAGTTTTGAATTTTCTTTTTTCTAGTGCATAATATGACCCCGCAGACGCCTAGTTTAGGAGTTATAGCCATTTTAAGATTTTGAATTTTTTTTTTCTGGTGCATAATATGACCCCCGCAGACGCCTAGTTTAGGAGTTATAGCCATTTTAAGATTTTGAATTTTTTTTTTCTGGTGCGTAATATGACCCCCGCAGACGCCTAGTTTAGGAGTTATAGCGATTTTAAAGTTTTGAATTTTCTTTTTCCTGGTGCATAATATGACCCCCGCAGACGCCTAGTTTAGGAGGTATATCGATTTTAAAGTTTTGAATTTTCTTTTTTCTGGTGCATAATATGACCCCCGCAGACGCCTAGTTTAGGAGTTATATCGATTTTAAAGTTTTGAATTTTCTTTTTTCTGGTGCATAATATGACCTCCGCAGACGCCTAGTTTAGGAGTTATAGCCATTTTAAGATTTTGAATTTTTTTTTTTTGGTGCATAATATCAGCCCAGCAGACGCCTAGTTTAGGAGTTATAGCCATTTTAAGATTTTGAATTTTTTTTTTTTGGTGCATAATATGACCCCCGCAGACGCCTAGTTTAGGAGTTATAGCCATTTTAAGATTTTGAATTTTTTTTTTCTGGTGCATAATATGACCCCCGGAGACGCGTAGTTTAGGAGTTATAGCGATTTTAAAGTTTTGAATTTTCTTTTTTCTAGTGCATAATATGACCCCCGCAGACGCCTAGTTTAGGAGTTATAGCCATTTTAAGATTTTGAATTTTTTTTTTCTGGTGCATAATATGACCCCCGCAGACGCCTAGTTTAGAAGTTATAGCGATTTTAAAGTTTTGAATTCTCTTTTTTCTGGTGCATAATATGATCCCCGCAGACGCCTAGTTTAGGAGTTATAGCCATTCTAAGATTTTGAATTTTTTTTTTCAGGTGCATAATATGACCCCCGCAGACGCCTAGTTTAGGAGTTATAGCGATTTTAAAGTTTTGAGTTTTCTTTTTCCTGGCGCATAATATGACCCCCGCAGACGCCTAGTTTAGGAGTTATAGCCATTTTAAGATTTTGAATTTTTTTTTTTCTGGTGCATAATATGACCCCCCGCAGACGCCTAGTTTAGGAGTTATAGCCTTTTTAAAATTTTGATTTTTTTTTCTGGTGCATAATATGACCCCCGCAGACGCCTAGTTTAGGAGTTATAGCCATTTTAAGATTTTGAATTTTTTTTTTCTGGTGCGTAATATGACCCCCGCAGACGCCTAGTTTAGGAGTTATAGGCGATTTTAAAGTTTTGAATTTTCTTTTTCCTGGTGCATAATATGACCCCCGCAGACGCCTAGTTTAGGAGTTATAGCCATTTTGAGATTTTGAATTTATTTTTTCTGGTGCATAATATGACCCCCGCAGACGCCTAGTTTAGGAGTGTATAGCCATTTTAAAGTTTGGAATTCTCTTTTTTCTGGTGCATAATATGACCCCCCCGCAGACGCCTAGTTTAGGAGTTATAGCCATTTTAAGATTTTGAATTTTTTTTTTCAGGTGCATAATATGACCCCCTGCAGACGCCTAGTTTAGGAGTTATAGCGATTTTTAAAGTTTTGAATTTTTCTTTTTCCTGGCGCATAATATGACCCCCCGCAGACGCCTAGTTTAGGAGTTATAGCCATTGTAAGATTTTGAATTTTTTTTTTCTGGTGCATAATATGACCCCCGCAGACGCCTAGTTTTAGGAGTTTATAGCCTTTTAAAATTTTGATTTTTTTTTCTGGTGCATAATATGACCCCCGCAGACGCCTAGTTTAGGAGTTATAGCCATTTTAAGATTTTGAATTTTTTTTTCTGGTGCGTAATATGACCCCTGCAGACGCCTAGTTTAGGAGTTATAGCGATTTTAAAGTTTGAATTTTCTTTTTCCTGGTGCATAATATGAGCCCCCGCAGACGCCTAGTTTAGGAGTTATAGCCATTTTAAGATTTTGAATTTTTTTTTCTGGTGCGTAATATGACCCCCGCAGACGCCTAGTTTAGGAGTTATTGCCATTTTAAGATTTTGAATTTTTTTTTCTGGTGCGTAATATGACCCCCGCAGACGCGTAGTTTAGGAGTTATAGCGATTTTAAAGTTTTGAATTTTCTTTTTCCTGGTGCATAATATGAGCCCCGCAGACGCCTAGTTTAGGAGTTATAGCCATTTTAAGATTTTGAATTTTTTTTTCTGGTGCGTAATATGACCCCCGCAGACGCCTAGTTTAGGAGTTATTGCCATTTTAAGATTTTGAATATTTTTTTCTGGTGCATAAGATGACCCCCGCAGACGCGTAGTTTAGGAGTTATAGCGATTTTAAAGTTTTGAATTTTCTTTTTTCTGGTGCATAATATGACCCCCGCAGACGCCTAGTTTAGGAGTTATAGCCATTTTTAAGATTTTGAATTTTTTTTTCTGGTGCGTAATATGACCCCCGCAGACGCCTAGTTTAGGAGTTATTGCCATTTTTAAGATTTTGAATATTTTTTTTCTGGTGCATAAGATGACCCCCGCAGACGCGTAGTTTAGGAGTTATAGCGATTTTAAAGTTTTGAATTTTCTTTTTCCTGGTGCATAATATGAGCCCCGCAGACGCCTAGTTTAGGAGTTATAGCCATTTTAAGATTTTGAATTTTTTTTTTTTGGTGCATAATATGACCCCCGCAGACGCCTAGTTTAGGAGTTATAGCCATTTTAAGATTTTGAATTTTATTTTTTCTGGTGCGTAATATGACCCCCGCAGACGCCTAGTTTAGGAGTTATAGCGATTTTAAAGTTTTGAATTTCTTTTTTCCTGGTGCATAATTATGACCCCCGCAGACGCCTAGTTTAGGAGTTATATCGATTTTAAAGTTTTGAATTTTCTTTTTTTCTGGTGCATAATATGACCTCCCGCAGACGCCTAGTTTAGGAGTTATAGCCATTTTAAGATTTTGAATTTTTTTTTTTTTGGTGCATAATATCAGCCCCGCAGACGCCTAGTTTAGGAGTTATAGCCATTTTAAGATTTTGAATTTTTTTTTTTGGTGCATAATATGACCCCCGCAGACGCCTAGTTTAGGAGTTATAGCGATTTTAAAGTTTTGAATTTTTCTTTTTCCTGGTGCATAATATGACCCCCGCAGACGCCTAGTTTAGGAGGTATATCGATTTTAAAGTTTTGAAATTTTCTTTTTTCTGGTGCATAATATGACCCCCGCAGACGCCCTAGTTTAGGAGTTATATCGATTTAAAGTTTTGAATTTTCTTTTTTCTGGTGCATAATATGACCTCCGCAGACGCCTAGTTTAGGAGTTATAGCCATTTTAAGATTTTGAATTTTTTTTTTTGGTGCATAATATCAGCCCAGCAGACGCCTAGTTTAGGAGTTATAGCCATTTTAAGATTTTGAATTTTTTTTTTTTGGTGCATAATATGACCCCCGCAGACGCCTAGTTTAGGAGTTATAGCCATTTTAAGATTTTGAATTTTTTTTTTTCTGGTGCATAATATGACCCCCGAGACGCGTAGTTTAGGAGTTATAGCGATTTTAAAGTTTTGAATTTTCTTTTTTCTAGTGCATAATATGACCCCCGCAGACGCCTAGTTTAGGAGTTATAGCCATTTTAAAGATTTTGAATTTTTTTTTTCTGGTGCATAATATGACCCCCCGCAGACGCCTAGTTTAGAAGTTATAGCGATTTTAAAGTTTTGAATTCTCTTTTTTCTGGTGCATAATATGATCCCCGCAGACGCCTAGTTTAGGAGTTATAGCCATTCTAAGATTTTGAATTTTTTTTTTCAGGTGCATAATATGACCCCCGCAGACGCCTAGTTTAGGAGTTATAGCGATTTTAAAGTTTTGAGTTTTCTTTTTCCTGGCGCATAATATGACCCCCGCAGACGCCTAGTTTAGGAGTTATAGCCATTTTAAGATTTTGAATTTTTTTTTTCTGGTGCATAATATGACCCCCGCAGACGCCTAGTTTAGGAGTTATAGCCTTTTTAAAATTTTGATTTTTTTTTCTGGTGCATAATATGACCCCCGCAGACGCCTAGTTTAGGAGTTATAGCCATTTTAAGATTTTGAATTTTTTTTTCTGGTGCGTAATATGACCCCCGCAGACGCCTAGTTTAGGAGTTATAGCGATTTTAAAGTTTTGAATTTTCTTTTTCCTGGTGCATAATATGACCCCCGCAGACGCCTAGGTTAGGGGGTATATCGATTTTAAAGTTTTGAATTTTTTTTTTCAGGTGCATAATATGACCCCCGCAGACGCCTAGTTTAGGAGTTATAGCGATTTTAAAGTTTTGAATTCTCTTTTTTCTGGTGCATAATATGATCCCCGCAGACGCCTAGTTTAGGAGTTATAGCCATTCTAAGATTTTGAATTTTTTTTTTCAGGTGCATAATATGACCCCCGCAGACGCCTAGTTTAGGAGTTATAGCGATTTTAAAGTTTTGAGTTTTCTTTTTCCTGGCGCATAATATGACCCCCGCAGACGCCTAGTTTAGGAGTTATAGCCATTTTAAGATTTTGAATTTTTTTTTTTGGTGCATAATATGACCCCCGCAGACGCCTAGTTTAGGAGTTATAGCCATTTTAAGATTTTGAATTTTTTTTTCTGGTGCATAATATGAGCCCCGCAGACGCCTAGTTTAGGAGTTATTGCCATTTCAAGATTTCGAATTTTTTTTTCTGGTGCGTAATATGACCCCCGCAGACGCCTAGTTTAGGAGTTATAGCCATTTTAAGATTTTGAATTTTCTTTTTCCTGGTGCATAATATGACCCCCGCAGACGCCTAGTTTAGGAGGTATATCGATTTTAAAGTTTTGAATTTTCTTTTTTCTGGTGCATAATATGACCCCCGCAGACGCCTAGTTTAGGAGTTATAGCCATTTTAAGATTTTGAATTTTTTTTTTTGGTGCATAATATGACCCCCGCAGACGCCTAGTTTAGGAGTTATTGCGATTTTAAAGTTTTGAATTTTCTTTTTCCTGGTGCATAATATGAGCCCCGCAGACGCCTAGTTTAGGAGTTATAGCCATTTTAAGATTTTGAATTTTTTTTTTTTGGTGCATTATATGACCCCCGCAGACGCCTAGTTTAGGAGTTATAGCCATTTTAAGATTTTGAATTTTTTTTTCTGGTGCATAATATGAGCCCCGCAGACGCCTAGTTTAGGAGTTATAGCCATTTTAAGATTTTGAATTTTTTTTTTTTGGTGCATAATATGACCCCCGCAGACGCCTGGTTTAGGAGTTATAGCCATTTTAAGATTTTGAATTTTTTTTTTCTGGTGCATAATATGACCCCCGCAGACGCCTAGTTTAGGAGTTATAGCGATTTTAAAGTTTTGAATTTTCTTTTTTCATGTGCATAATATGACCCCCGCAGACGCCTAGTTTAGGAGTTATAGCGATTTTAAAGTTTTGAATTTTCTTTTTCCTGGCGCATAATATGACCCCCGCAGACGCCTAGTTTAGGAGTTATAGCCATTTTAAGATTTTGAATTTTTTTTTTCTGGTGCGTAATATGACCCCCGCAGACGCCTAGTTTAGGAGGTATATCGATTTTAAAGTTTTGAATTTTCTTTTTTCTGGTGCATAATATGACCTCCGCAGACGCCTAGTTTAGGAGTTATATCGATTTTAAAGTTTTGAATTTTCTTTTTTCTGGTGCATAATATGACCCCCGCAGACGCCTAGTTTAGGAGTTATAGCCATTTTAAGATTTTGAATTTTTTTTTTTTGGTGCATAATATGACCCCCGCAGACGCCTAGTTTAGGAGTTATAGCGATTTTAAAGTTTTGAATTTTCTTTTTCCTGGTGCATAATATGAGCCCCGCAGACGCCTAGTTTAGGAGTTATAGCCATTTTAAGATTTTGAATTTTTTTTTTTGGTGCGTAATATGACCCCCGCAGACGCCTAGTTTAGGAGTTATAGCCATTTTAAGATTTGGAATATTTTTTTCTGGTGCATAAGATGACCCCCGCAGACGCATAGTTTAGGAGTTATAGCGATTTTAAAGTTTTGAATTTTCTTTTTCCTGGTGCATAATATGAGCCCCGCAGACGCCTAGTTTAGGAGTTATAGCCATTTTAAGATTTTGAATTTTTTTTTTTTGGTGCATAATATGACCCCCGCAGACGCCTAGTTTAGGAGTTATAGCCATTTTAAGATTTTGAATTTTTTTTTCTGGTGCGTAATATGACCCCCGCAGACGCCTAGTTTAGGAGTTATAGCCATTTTAAGATTTTGAATATTTTTTTCTGGTGCATAAGATGACCCCCGCAGACGCATAGTTTAGGAGTTATAGCGATTTTAAAGTTTTGAATTTTCTTTTTCCTGGTGCATAATATGACCCCCGCAGACGCCTAGTTTAGGTGGTATATCGATTTTAAAGTTTTGAATTTTCTTTTTCCTGGTGCATAATATGAGCCCCACAGACGCCTAGTTTAGGAGTTATAGCCATTTTAAGATTTTGAATTTTTTTTTCTGGTGCGTAATATGACCCCCGCAGACGCCTAGTTTAGGAGTTATAGCCATTTTAAGATTTTGAATTTTTTTTTTTTGGTGCATAAAATGACCCCCGCAGACGCCTAGTTTAGGAGTTATAGCCATTTTAAGATTTTGAATTTTTTTTTCTGGTGCGTAATATGACCCCCGCAGACGCCTAGTTTAGGAGTTATAGCGATTTTAAAGTTTTGAATTTTCTTTTTCCTGGTGCATAATATGACCCCCGCAGACGCCTAGTTTAGGAGGTATATCGATTTTAAAGTTTTGAATTTTCTTTTTTCTGGTGCATAATATGACCCCCGCAGACGCCTAGTTTAGGAGTTATAGCCATTTTAAGATTTTGAATTTTTTTTTTTTGGTGCATAATATGACCCCCGCAGACGCCTAGTTTAGGAGTTATAGCGATTTTAAAGTTTTGAACTTTCTTTTTCCTGGTGCATAATATGAGCCCCGCAGACGCCTAGTTTAGGAGTTATAGCCATTTTAAGATTTTGAATTTTTTTGTTTTGGTGCATAATATGACCCCCGCAGACGCCTAGTTTAGGAGTTATAGCCATTTTAAGATTTTGAATTTTTTTTTTCTGGTGCATAATATGACCCCCGCAGACGCCTAGTTTAGGAGTTATAGCGATTTTAAAGTTTTGAATTTTCTTTTTCCTGGTGCATAATATGACCCCCGCAGACGCCTAGTTTAGGAGTTATAGCCATTTTAAGATTTTGAATTTTTTTTTTCTGGTGAATAATATGACCCCCGCAGACGCCTAGTTTAGGAGTTATAGCGATTTTAAAGTTTTGAATTTTCTTTTTCCTGGCGCATAATATGACCCCCGCATACGCCTAGTTTAGGAGTTATAGCCATTTTAAGATTTTGAATTTTTTTTTTCTGGTGCATAATATAACCCCCGCAGACGCCTAGTTTAGGAGTTATAGCCATTTTAAGATTTTGAATTTTTTTTTTTTGGTGCATAATATGACCCCCGCAGACGCCTAGTTTAGGAGTTATAGCGATTTTAAAGTTTTGAATTTTCTTTTTCCTGGTGCATAATATGACCCCCGCAGACGCCTAGTTTAGGTGGTATATCGATTTTAAAGTTTTGAATTTTCTTTTTCCTGGTGCATAATATGAGCCCCGCAGACGCCTAGTTTAGGAGTTATAGCCATTTTAAGATTTTGAATTTTTTTTTTTTGGTGCATAATATGACCCCCGCAGACGCCTAGTTTAGGAGTTATAGCGATTTTAAAGTTTTGAATTTTCTTTTTCCTGGTGCATAATATGACCCCCGCAGACGCCTAGTTTAGGAGGTATATCGATTTTAAAGTTTTGAATTTTCTTTTTTCTGGTGCATAATATGTCCCCCGCAGACGCCTAGTTTAGGAGTTATAGCCATTTTAAGATTTTGAATTTTTTTTTTTTGGTGCATAATATGACCCCCGCAGACGCCTAGTTTAGGAGTTATAGCGATTTTAAAGTTTTGAATTTTCATTTTCCTGGTGCATAATATGAGCCCCGCAGACGCCTAGTTTAGGAGTTATAGCCATTTTAAGATTTTGAATTTTTTTGTTTTGGTGCATAATATGACCCCCGCAGACGCCTAGTTTAGGAGTTATAGCCATTTTAAGATTTTGAATTTTTTTTTTCTGGTGCATAATATGACCCCCGCAGACGCCTAGTTTAGGAGTTATAGCGATTTTAAAGTTTTGAATTTTCTTTTTCCTGGTGCATAATATGACCCCCGCAGACGCCTAGTTTAGGAGTTATAGCCATTTTAAGATTTTGAATTTTTTTTTTCTGGTGAATAATATGACCCCCGCAGACGCCTAGTTTAGGAGTTATAGCGATTTTAAAGTTTTGAATTTTCTTTTTCCTGGCGCATAATATGACCCCCGCATACGCCTAGTTTAGGAGTTATAGCCATTTTAAGATTTTGAATTTTTTTTTTCTGGTGCATAATATAACCCCCGCAGACGCCTAGTTTAGGAGTTATAGCCTTTTTAAAATTTAGATTTTTTTTTCTGGTGCATAATATGACCCCCGCAGTCGCCTAGTTTAGGAGTTATAGCCATTTTAAGATTTTGAATTTTTTTTTCTGGTGCGTAATATGACCCCCGCAGACGCCTAGTTTAGGAGTTATAGCGATTTTAAAGTTTTGAATTTTCTTTTTCTGGTGCATAATATGACCCCCGCAGACGCCTAGTTTAGGAGTTATAGCCATTTTAAGATTTTGAATTTTTTTTTTTGGTGCATAATATGTCCCCCGCAGACGCCTAGTTTAGGAGTTATAGCGATTTTAAAGTTTTGAATTTTCTTTTTCTGGTGCATAATATGACCCCCGCAGACGCCTAGTTTAGGAGTTATAGCCATTTTAAGATTTTGAATTTTTTTTTTCTGGTGCATAATATGACCCCCGCAGACGCCTAGTTTAGGAGTTATAGCGATTTTAAAGTTTTGAATTCTCTTTTTTCTGGTGCATAATATGACCCCCGCAGACGCCTAGTTTAGGAGGTAAATCGATTTTAAAGTTTTGAATTTTCTTTTTTCTGGTGCATAATATGACCTCCGCAGACGCCTAGTTTAGGAGTTATATCGATTTTAAAGTTTTGAATTTTCTTTTTCTGGTGCATAATATGACCCCCGCAGACGCCTAGTTTAGGAGTTATAGCCATTTTAAGATTTTGAATTTTTTTTTTTGGTGCATAATATGACCCCCGCAGACGCCTAGTTTAGGAGTTATAGCGATTTTAAAGTTTTGAATTTTCTTTTTCCTGGTGCATAATATGAGCCCCGCAGACGCCTAGTTTAGGAGTTATAGCCATTTTAAGATTTAGAATTTTTTTTTCTGGTGCGTAATATGAACCCCGCAGACGCCTAGTTTGGGAGTTATAGCCATTTTAAGATTTTGAATATTTTTTTCTGGTGCATAAGATGACCCCCGCAGACGCATAGTTTAGGAGTTATAGCGATTTTAAAGTTTTGAATTTTCTTTTTCCTGGTGCATAATATGAGCCCCGCAGACGCCTAGTTTAGGAGTTATAGCCATTTTAAGATTTTGAATTTTTTTTTTTTGGTGCATAATATGACCCCCGCAGACGCCTAGTTTAGGAGTTATAGCGATTTTAAAGTTTTGAATTTTCTTTTTCCTGGTGCATAATATGAGCCCCGCAGACGCCTAGTTTAGGAGTTATAGCCATTTTAAGATTTAGAATTTTTTTTTCTGGTGCGTAATATGAACCCCGCAGACGCCTAGTTTGGGAGTTATAGCCATTTTAAGATTTTGAATATTTTTTTCTGGTGCATAAGATGACCCCCGCAGACGCATAGTTTAGGAGTTATAGCGATTTTAAAGTTTTGAATTTTCTTTTTCCTGGTGCATAATATGAGCCCCGCAGACGCCTAGTTTAGGAGTTATAGCCATTTTAAGATTTAGAATTTTTTTTTCTGGTGCGTAATATGAACCCCGCAGACGCCTAGTTTGGGAGTTATAGCCATTTTAAGATTTTGAATATTTTTTTCTGGTGCATAAGATGACCCCCGCAGACGCATAGTTTAGGAGTTATAGCGATTTTAAAGTTTTGAATTTTCTTTTTCCTGGTGCATAATATGACCCCCGCAGACGCCTAGTTTAGGTGGTATATCGATTTTAAAGTTTTGAATTTTCTTTTTTCTGGTGCATAATATGACCTCCGCAGACGCCTAGTTTAGGAGTTATATCGATTTTAAAGTTTTGGATTTTCTTTTTTCTGGTGCATAATATGACCCCCGCAGACGCATAGTTTAGGAGTTATAGCCATTTTAAGATTTTGAATTTTTTTTTTTGGAGCATAATATGACCCCCGCAGACGCCTAGTTTAGGAGTTATAGCGATTTTAAAGTTTTGAATTTTCTTTTTCCTGGTGCATAATATGAGCCCCACAGACGCCTAGTTTAGGAGTTATAGCCATTTTAAGATTTTGAATTTTTTTTTCTGGTGCGTAATATGACCCCCGCAGACGCCTAGTTTAGGAGGTATATCGATTTTAAAGTTTTGAATTTTCTTTTTTCTGGTGCATAATATGACCCCCGCAGACGCCTAGTTTAGGAGTTATAGCCATTTTAAGATTTTGAATTTTTTTGTTTTGGTGCATAATATGACCCCCGCAGACGCCTAGTTTAGGAGTTATAGCCATTTTAAGATTTTGAATTTTTTTTTTCTGGTGCATAATATGACCCCCGCAGACGCCTAGTTTAGGAGTTATAGCGATTTTAAAGTTTTGAATTTTCTTTTTTCTGGTGCATAATATGACCCCCGCAGACGCCTAGTTTAGGAGTTATAGCCATTTTAAGATTTTGAATTTTTTTGTTTTGGTGCATAAGATGACCCCCGCAGACGCATAGTTTAGGAGTTATAGCGATTTTAAAGTTTTGAATTTTCTTTTTCCTGGTGCATAATATGACCCCCGCAGACGCCTAGTTTAGGAGGTATATCGATTTTAAAGTTTTGAATTTTCTTTTTTCTGGTGCATAATATGACCCCCGCAGACGCCTAGTTTAGGAGTTATAGCCATTTTAAGATTTTGAATTTTTTTTTTTTGGTGCATAATATGACCCCCGCAGACGCCTAGTTTAGGAGTTATAGCGATTTTAAAGTTTTGAATTTTCTTTTTCCTGGTGCATAATATGAGCCCCGCAGACGCCTAGTTTAGGAGTTATAGCCATTTTAAGATTTTGAATTTTTTTGTTTTGGTGCATAATATGACCCCCGCAGACGCCTAGTTTAGGAGTTATAGCCATTTTAAGATTTTGAATTTTTTTTTTCTGGTGCATAATATGACCCCCGCAGACGCCTAGTTTAGGAGTTATAGCGATTTTAAAGTTTTGAATTTTCTTTTTCTGGTGCATAATATGACCCCCGCAGACGCCTAGTTTAGGAGTTATAGCCATTTTAAGATTTTGAATTTTTTTTTTTGGTGCATAATATGACCCCCGCAGACGCCTAGTTTAGGAGTTATAGCGATTTTAAAGTTTTGAATTTTCTTTTTCTGGTGCATAATATGACCCCCGCAGACGCCTAGTTTAGGAGTTATAGCGATTTTAAAGTTTTGAATTTTCTTTTTCCTGGTGCATAATATGACCCCCGCAGACGCCTAGTTTAGGAGGTAAATCGATTTTAAAGTTTTGAATTTTCTTTTTTCTGGTGCATAATATGACCTCCGCAGACGCCTAGTTTAGGAGTTATATCGATTTTAAAGTTTTGAATTTTCTTTTTCTGGTGCATAATATGACCCCCGCAGACGCCTAGTTTAGGAGTTATAGCCATTTTAAGATTTTGAATTTTTTTTTTTGGTGCATAATATGACCCCCGCAGACGCCTAGTTTAGGAGTTATAGCGATTTTAAAGTTTTGAATTTTCTTTTTCCTGGTGCATAATATGAGCCCCGCAGACGCCTAGTTTAGGAGTTATAGCCATTTTAAGATTTAGAATTTTTTTTTCTGGTGCGTAATATGAACCCCGCAGACGCCTAGTTTGGGAGTTATAGCCATTTTAAGATTTTGAATATTTTTTTCTGGTGCATAAGATGACCCCCGCAGACGCATAGTTTAGGAGTTATAGCGATTTTAAAGTTTTGAATTTTCTTTTTCCTGGTGCATAATATGAGCCCCGCAGACGCCTAGTTTAGGAGTTATAGCCATTTTAAGATTTTGAATTTTTTTTTTTTGGTGCATAATATGACCCCCGCAGACGCCTAGTTTAGGAGTTATAGCGATTTTAAAGTTTTGAATTTTCTTTTTCCTGGTGCATAATATGAGCCCCGCAGACGCCTAGTTTAGGAGTTATAGCCATTTTAAGATTTAGAATTTTTTTTTCTGGTGCGTAATATGACCCCCGCAGACGCCTAGTTTGGGAGTTATAGCCATTTTAAGATTTTGAATATTTTTTTCTGGTGCATAAGATGACCCCCGCAGACGCATAGTTTAGGAGTTATAGCGATTTTAAAGTTTTGAATTTTCTTTTTCCTGGTGCATAATATGACCCCCGCAGACGCCTAGTTTAGGTGGTATATCGATTTTAAAGTTTTGAATTTTCTTTTTTCTGGTGCATAATATGACCTCCGCAGACGCCTAGTTTAGGAGTTATATCGATCTTAAAGTTTTGGATTTTCTTTTTTCTGGTGCATAATATGACCCCCGCAGACGCATAGTTTAGGAGTTATAGCCATTTTAAGATTTTGAATTTTTTTTTTTGGTGCATAATATGACCCCCGCAGACGCCTAGTTTAGGAGTTATAGCGATTTTAAAGTTTTGAATTTTCTTTTTCCTGGTGCATAATATGAGCCCCACAGACGCCTAGTTTAGGAGTTATAGCCATTTTAAGATTTTGAATTTTTTTTTCTGGTGCGTAATATGACCCCCGCAGACGCCTAGTTTAGGAGTTATAGCCATTTTAAGATTTTGAATTTTTTTTTTTTGGTGCATAAAATGACCCCCGCAGACGCCTAGTTTAGGAGTTATAGCCATTTTAAGATTTTGAATTTTTTTTTCTGGTGCGTAATATGACCCCCGCAGACGCCTAGTTTAGGAGTTATAGCGATTTTAAAGTTTTGAATTTTCTTTTTCCTGGTGCATAATATGACCCCCGCAGACGCCTAGTTTAGGAGGTATATCGATTTTAAAGTTTTGAATTTTCTTTTTTCTGGTGCATAATATGACCCCCGCAGACGCCTAGTTTAGGAGTTATAGCCATTTTAAGATTTTGAATTTTTTTTTTTTGGTGCATAAAATGACCCCCGCAGACGCCTAGTTTAGGAGTTATAGCGATTTTAAAGTTTTGAATTTTCTTTTTCCTGGTGCATAATATGAGCCCCGCAGACGCCTAGTTTAGGAGTTATAGCCATTTTAAGATTTTGAATTTTTTTGTTTTGGTGCATAATATGACCCCCGCAGACGCCTAGTTTAGGAGTTATAGCCATTTTAAGATTTTGAATTTTTTTTTTCTGGTGCATAATATGACCCCCGCAGACGCCTAGTTTAGGAGTTATAGCGATTTTAAAGTTTTGAATTTTCTTTTTCCTGGTGCATAATATGACCCCCGCAGACGCCTAGTTTAGGAGTTATAGCCATTTTAAGATTTTGAATTTTTTTTTTCTGGTGCATAATATGACCCCCGCAGACGCCTAGTTTAGGAGTTATAGCGATTTTAAAGTTTTGAATTTTCTTTTTCCTGGCGCATAATATGACCCCCGCATACGCCTAGTTTAGGAGTTATAGCCATTTTAAGATTTTGAATTTTTTTTTTCTGGTGCATAATATAACCCCCGCAGACGCCTAGTTTAGGAGTTATAGCCTTTTTAAAATTTTGATTTTTTTTTCTGGTGCATAATATGACCCCCGCAGTCGCCTAGTTTAGGAGTTATAGCCATTTTAAGATTTTGAATTTTTTTTTCTGGTGCGTAATATGACCCCCGCAGACGCCTAGTTTAGGAGTTATAGCGATTTTAAAGTTTTGAATTTTCTTTTTCCTGGTGCATAATATGACCCCCGCAGACGCCTAGTTTAGGAGGTAAATCGATTTTAAAGTTTTGAATTTTCTTTTTTCTGGTGCATAATATGACCTCCGCAGACGCCTAGTTTAGGAGTTATATCGATTTTAAAGTTTTGAATTTTCTTTTTCTGGTGCATAATATGACCCCCGCAGACGCCTAGTTTAGGAGTTATAGCCATTTTAAGATTTTGAATTTTTTTTTTTGGTGCATAATATGACCCCCGCAGACGCCTAGTTTAGGAGTTATAGCGATTTTAAAGTTTTGAATTTTCTTTTTCCTGGTGCATAATATGAGCCCCGCAGACGCCTAGTTTAGGAGTTATAGCCATTTTAAGATTTAGAATTTTTTTTTCTGGTGCGTAATATGACCCCCGCAGACGCCTAGTTTGGGAGTTATAGCCATTTTAAGATTTTGAATATTTTTTTCTGGTGCATAAGATGACCCCCGCAGACGCATAGTTTAGGAGTTATAGCGATTTTAAAGTTTTGAATTTTCTTTTTCCTGGTGCATAATATGAGCCCAGCAGACGCCTAGTTTAGGAGTTATAGCCATTTTAAGATTTTGAATTTTTTTTTTTTGGTGCATAATATGACCCCCGCAGACGCCTAGTTTCGGAGTTATAACCATTTTAAGATTTTGAATTTTTTTTTCTGGTGCGTAATATGACCCCCGCAGACGCCTAGTTTAGGAGTTATAGCGATTTTAAAGTTTTGAATTTTCTTTTTCCTGGTGCATAATATGACCCCCGCAGACGCCTAGTTTAGGAGTTATATCGATTTTAAAGTTTTGAATTTTCTTTTTTCTGGTGCATAATATGACCCCCGCAGACGCCTAGTTTAGGAGTTATAGCCATTTTAAGATTTTGAATTTTTTTTTTTTGGTGCATAATATGACCCCCGCAGACGCCTAGTTTAGGAGTTATAGCGATTTTAAAGTTTTGAATTTTCTTTTTCCTGGTGCATAATATGAGCCCCACAGACGCCTAGTTTAGGAGTTATAGCCATTTTAAGATTTTGAATTTTTTTTTTTTGGTGCATAATATGACCCCCGCAGACGCCTAGTTTAGGAGTTATAGCCATTTTGAATTTTCTTTTTCCTGGTGCATAATATGACCCCCGCAGACGCCTAGTTTAGGAGTTATAGCCATTTTAAGATTTTGAATTTTTTTTTTGGTGCATAATATGACCCCCGCAGACGCCTAGTTTAGGAGTTATATCGATTTTAAAGTTTTGAATTTTCTTTTTTCTGGTGCATAATATGACCCCCGCAGACGCCTAGTTTAGGAGTTATAGCCATTTTAAGATTTTGAATTTTTTTTTTTTGGTGCATAATATGACCCCCGCAGACGCCTAGTTTAGGAGTTATAGCGATTTTAAAGTTTTGAATTTTCTTTTTCCTGGTGCATAATATGAGCCCCGCAGACGCCTAGTTTAGGAGTTATAGCCATTTTAAGATTTTGAATTTTTTTTTTCTGGTGCATAATATGACCCCCGCAGACGCCTAGTTTAGGAGTTATAGCGATTTTGAAGTTTTGAATTTTCTTTTTCCTGGCGCATAATATGACCCCCGCAGACGCCTAGTTTAGGAGTTATAGCCATTTTAAGATTTTGAATTTTTTTTTTCTGGTGCATAATATGACCCCCGCAGACGCCTAGTTTAGGAGTTATAGCCTTTTTAAAATTTTGATTTTTTTTTCTGGTGCATAATATGACCTTCGCAGACGCCTAGTTTAGGAGTTATAGCCATTTTAAGATTTTGAATTTTTTTTTCTGGTGCGTAATATGACCCCCGCAGACGCCTAGTTTAGGAGTTATAGCCATTTTAAGATTTTGAATTTTTTTTTTTGGTGCATAATATGACCCCCGCAGACGCCTAGTTTAGGAGTTATAGCGATTTTAAAGTTTTGAATTTTCTTTTTCTGGTGCATAATATGACCCCCGCAGACGCCTAGTTTAGGAGTTATAGCGATTTTAAAGTTTTGAATTTTCTTTTTCCTGGTGCATAATATGACCCCCGCAGACGCCTAGTTTAGGAGGTAAATCGATTTTAAAGTTTTGAATTTTCTTTTTTCTGGTGCATAATATGACCTCCGCAGACGCCTAGTTTAGGAGTTATATCGATTTTAAAGTTTTGAATTTTCTTTTTCCTGGTGCATAATATGAGCCCCGCAGACGCCTAGTTTAGGAGTTATAGCCATTTTAAGATTTTGAATTTTTTTTTTCTGGTGCATAATATGACCCCCGCAGACGCCTAGTTTAGGAGTTATAGCGATTTTAAAGTTTTGAATTTTCTTTTTCTGGTGCATAATATGACCCCCGCAGACGCCTAGTTTAGGAGTTATAGCCATTTTAAGATTTTGAATTTTTTTTTTTGGTGCATAATATGACCCCCGCAGACGCCTAGTTTAGGAGTTATAGCGATTTTAAAGTTTTGAATTTTCTTTTTCTGGTGCATAATATGACCCCCGCAGACGCCTAGTTTAGGAGTTATAGCGATTTTAAAGTTTTGAATTTTCTTTTTCCTGGTGCATAATATGACCCCCGCAGACGCCTAGTTTAGGAGGTAAATCGATTTTAAAGTTTTGAATTTTCTTTTTTCTGGTGCATAATATGACCTCCGCAGACGCCTAGTTTAGGAGTTATATCGATTTTAAAGTTTTGAATTTTCTTTTTCTGGTGCATAATATGACCCCCGCAGACGCCTAGTTTAGGAGTTATAGCCATTTTAAGATTTTGAATTTTTTTTTTTGGTGCATAATATGACCCCCGCAGACGCCTAGTTTAGGAGTTATAGCGATTTTAAAGTTTTGAATTTTCTTTTTCCTGGTGCATAATATGAGCCCCGCAGACGCCTAGTTTAGGAGTTATAGCCATTTTAAGATTTAGAATTTTTTTTTCTGGTGCGTAATATGAACCCCGCAGACGCCTAGTTTGGGAGTTATAGCCATTTTAAGATTTTGAATATTTTTTTCTGGTGCATAAGATGACCCCCGCAGACGCATAGTTTAGGAGTTATAGCGATTTTAAAGTTTTGAATTTTCTTTTTCCTGGTGCATAATATGAGCCCCGCAGACGCCTAGTTTAGGAGTTATAGCCATTTTAAGATTTTGAATTTTTTTTTTTTGGTGCATAATATGACCCCCGCAGACGCCTAGTTTAGGAGTTATAGCGATTTTAAAGTTTTGAATTTTCTTTTTCCTGGTGCATAATATGAGCCCCGCAGACGCCTAGTTTAGGAGTTATAGCCATTTTAAGATTTAGAATTTTTTTTTCTGGTGCGTAATATGACCCCCGCAGACGCCTAGTTTGGGAGTTATAGCCATTTTAAGATTTTGAATATTTTTTTCTGGTGCATAAGATGACCCCCGCAGACGCATAGTTTAGGAGTTATAGCGATTTTAAAGTTTTGAATTTTCTTTTTCCTGGTGCATAATATGACCCCCGCAGACGCCTAGTTTAGGTGGTATATCGATTTTAAAGTTTTGAATTTTCTTTTTTCTGGTGCATAATATGACCTCCGCAGACGCCTAGTTTAGGAGTTATATCGATCTTAAAGTTTTGGATTTTCTTTTTTCTGGTGCATAATATGACCCCCGCAGACGCATAGTTTAGGAGTTATAGCCATTTTAAGATTTTGAATTTTTTTTTTTGGTGCATAATATGACCCCCGCAGACGCCTAGTTTAGGAGTTATAGCGATTTTAAAGTTTTGAATTTTCTTTTTCCTGGTGCATAATATGAGCCCCACAGACGCCTAGTTTAGGAGTTATAGCCATTTTAAGATTTTGAATTTTTTTTTCTGGTGCGTAATATGACCCCCGCAGACGCCTAGTTTAGGAGTTATAGCCATTTTAAGATTTTGAATTTTTTTTTTTTGGTGCATAAAATGACCCCCGCAGACGCCTAGTTTAGGAGTTATAGCCATTTTAAGATTTTGAATTTTTTTTTCTGGTGCGTAATATGACCCCCGCAGACGCCTAGTTTAGGAGTTATAGCGATTTTAAAGTTTTGAATTTTCTTTTTCCTGGTGCATAATATGACCCCCGCAGACGCCTAGTTTAGGAGGTATATCGATTTTAAAGTTTTGAATTTTCTTTTTTCTGGTGCATAATATGACCCCCGCAGACGCCTAGTTTAGGAGTTATAGCCATTTTAAGATTTTGAATTTTTTTTTTTTGGTGCATAAAATGACCCCCGCAGACGCCTAGTTTAGGAGTTATAGCGATTTTAAAGTTTTGAATTTTCTTTTTCCTGGTGCATAATATGAGCCCCGCAGACGCCTAGTTTAGGAGTTATAGCCATTTTAAGATTTTGAATTTTTTTGTTTTGGTGCATAATATGACCCCCGCAGACGCCTAGTTTAGGAGTTATAGCCATTTTAAGATTTTGAATTTTTTTTTTCTGGTGCATAATATGACCCCCGCAGACGCCTAGTTTAGGAGTTATAGCGATTTTAAAGTTTTGAATTTTCTTTTTCCTGGTGCATAATATGACCCCCGCAGACGCCTAGTTTAGGAGTTATAGCCATTTTAAGATTTTGAATTTTTTTTTTCTGGTGCATAATATGACCCCCGCAGACGCCTAGTTTAGGAGTTATAGCGATTTTAAAGTTTTGAATTTTCTTTTTCCTGGCGCATAATATGACCCCCGCATACGCCTAGTTTAGGAGTTATAGCCATTTTAAGATTTTGAATTTTTTTTTTCTGGTGCATAATATAACCCCCGCAGACGCCTAGTTTAGGAGTTATAGCCTTTTTAAAATTTTGATTTTTTTTTCTGGTGCATAATATGACCCCCGCAGTCGCCTAGTTTAGGAGTTATAGCCATTTTAAGATTTTGAATTTTTTTTTCTGGTGCGTAATATGACCCCCGCAGACGCCTAGTTTAGGAGTTATAGCGATTTTAAAGTTTTGAATTTTCTTTTTCCTGGTGCATAATATGACCCCCGCAGACGCCTAGTTTAGGAGGTAAATCGATTTTAAAGTTTTGAATTTTCTTTTTTCTGGTGCATAATATGACCTCCGCAGACGCCTAGTTTAGGAGTTATATCGATTTTAAAGTTTTGAATTTTCTTTTTCTGGTGCATAATATGACCCCCGCAGACGCCTAGTTTAGGAGTTATAGCCATTTTAAGATTTTGAATTTTTTTTTTTGGTGCATAATATGACCCCCGCAGACGCCTAGTTTAGGAGTTATAGCGATTTTAAAGTTTTGAATTTTCTTTTTCCTGGTGCATAATATGAGCCCCGCAGACGCCTAGTTTAGGAGTTATAGCCATTTTAAGATTTAGAATTTTTTTTTCTGGTGCGTAATATGACCCCCGCAGACGCCTAGTTTGGGAGTTATAGCCATTTTAAGATTTTGAATATTTTTTTCTGGTGCATAAGATGACCCCCGCAGACGCATAGTTTAGGAGTTATAGCGATTTTAAAGTTTTGAATTTTCTTTTTCCTGGTGCATAATATGAGCCCAGCAGACGCCTAGTTTAGGAGTTATAGCCATTTTAAGATTTTGAATTTTTTTTTTTTGGTGCATAATATGACCCCCGCAGACGCCTAGTTTCGGAGTTATAACCATTTTAAGATTTTGAATTTTTTTTTCTGGTGCGTAATATGACCCCCGCAGACGCCTAGTTTAGGAGTTATAGCGATTTTAAAGTTTTGAATTTTCTTTTTCCTGGTGCATAATATGACCCCCGCAGACGCCTAGTTTAGGAGTTATATCGATTTTAAAGTTTTGAATTTTCTTTTTTCTGGTGCATAATATGACCCCCGCAGACGCCTAGTTTAGGAGTTATAGCCATTTTAAGATTTTGAATTTTTTTTTTTTGGTGCATAATATGACCCCCGCAGACGCCTAGTTTAGGAGTTATAGCGATTTTAAAGTTTTGAATTTTCTTTTTCCTGGTGCATAATATGAGCCCCACAGACGCCTAGTTTAGGAGTTATAGCCATTTTAAGATTTTGAATTTTTTTTTTTTGGTGCATAATATGACCCCCGCAGACGCCTAGTTTAGGAGTTATAGCCATTTTGAATTTTCTTTTTCCTGGTGCATAATATGACCCCCGCAGACGCCTAGTTTAGGAGTTATAGCCATTTTAAGATTTTGAATTTTTTTTTTGGTGCATAATATGACCCCCGCAGACGCCTAGTTTAGGAGTTATATCGATTTTAAAGTTTTGAATTTTCTTTTTTCTGGTGCATAATATGACCCCCGCAGACGCCTAGTTTAGGAGTTATAGCCATTTTAAGATTTTGAATTTTTTTTTTTTGGTGCATAATATGACCCCCGCAGACGCCTAGTTTAGGAGTTATAGCGATTTTAAAGTTTTGAATTTTCTTTTTCCTGGTGCATAATATGAGCCCCGCAGACGCCTAGTTTAGGAGTTATAGCCATTTTAAGATTTTGAATTTTTTTTTTCTGGTGCATAATATGACCCCCGCAGACGCCTAGTTTAGGAGTTATAGCGATTTTGAAGTTTTGAATTTTCTTTTTCCTGGCGCATAATATGACCCCCGCAGACGCCTAGTTTAGGAGTTATAGCCATTTTAAGATTTTGAATTTTTTTTTTCTGGTGCATAATATGACCCCCGCAGACGCCTAGTTTAGGAGTTATAGCCTTTTTAAAATTTTGATTTTTTTTTCTGGTGCATAATATGACCTTCGCAGACGCCTAGTTTAGGAGTTATAGCCATTTTAAGATTTTGAATTTTTTTTTCTGGTGCGTAATATGACCCCCGCAGACGCCTAGTTTAGGAGTTATAGCCATTTTAAGATTTTGAATTTTTTTTTTTGGTGCATAATATGACCCCCGCAGACGCCTAGTTTAGGAGTTATAGCGATTTTAAAGTTTTGAATTTTCTTTTTCCTGGTGCATAATATGAGCCCCGCAGACGCCTAGTTTAGGAGTTATAGCCATTTTAAGATTTTGAATTTTTTTTTTTGGTGCATAATATGACCCCCGCAGACGCCTAGTTTAGGAGTTATAGCGATTTTAAAGTTTTGAATTTTCTTTTTCCTGGTGCATAATATGAGCCCCGCAGACGCCTAGTTTAGGAGTTATAGCCATTTTAAGATTTAGAATTTTTTTTTCTGGTGCGTAATATGACCCCCGCAGACGCCTAGTTTGGGAGTTATAGCCATTTTAAGATTTTGAATATTTTTTTCTGGTGCATAAGATGACCCCCGCAGACGCATAGTTTAGGAGTTATAGCGATTTTAAAGTTTTGAATTTTCTTTTTCCTGGTGCATAATATGAGCCCCGCAGACGCCTAGTTTAGGAGTTAGAGCCATTTTAAGATTTTGAATTTTTTTTTTTTGGTGCATAATATGACCCCCGCAGACGCCTAGTTTAGGAGTTATAGCGATTTTGAAGTTTTGAATTTTCTTTTTCCTGGCGCATAATATGACCCCCGCAGACGCCTAGTTTAGGAGTTATAGCCATTTTAAGATTTTGAATTTTCTTTTTCCTGGTGCATAATATGACCCCCGCAGACGCCTAGTTTAGGAGGTATATCGATTTTAAAGTTTTGAATTTTCTTTTTTCTGGTGCATAATATGACCCCCGCAGACGCCTAGTTTAGGAGTTATAGCCATTTTAAGATTTTGAATTTTTTTTTTTGGTGCATAATATGACCCCCGCAGACGCCTAGTTTAGGAGTTATAGCCATTTTAAGATTTTGAATTTTTTTTTTCTGGTGCATAATATGACCCCCGCAGACGCCTAGTTTAGGAGTTATAGCGATTTTGAAGTTTTGAATTTTCTTTTTCCTGGCGCATAATATGACCCCCGCAGACGCCTAGTTTAGGAGTTATAGCCATTTTAAGATTTTGAATTTTCTTTTTCCTGGTGCATAATATGACCCCCGCAGACGCCTAGTTTAGGAGGTATATCGATTTTAAAGTTTTGAATTTTCTTTTTTCTGGTGCATAATATGACCCCCGCAGACGCCTAGTTTAGGAGTTATAGCCATTTTAAGATTTTGAATTTTTTTTTTTGGTGCATAATATGACCCCCGCAGACGCCTAGTTTAGGAGTTATAGCGATTTTAAAGTTTTGAATTTTCTTTTTCCTGGTGCATAATATGAGCCCCGCAGACGCCTAGTTTAGGAGTTATAGCCATTTTAAGATTTAGAATTTTTTTTTCTGGTGCGTAATATGACCCCCGCAGACGCCTAGTTTGGGAGTTATAGCCATTTTAAGATTTTGAATATTTTTTTCTGGTGCATAAGATGACCCCCGCAGACGCATAGTTTAGGAGTTATAGCGATTTTAAAGTTTTGAATTTTCTTTTTCCTGGTGCATAATATGAGCCCCGCAGACGCCTAGTTTAGGAGTTAGAGCCATTTTAAGATTTTGAATTTTTTTTTTTTGGTGCATAATATGACCCCCGCAGACGCCTAGTTTCGGAGTTATAGCCATTTTAAGATTTTGAATTTTTTTTTCTGGTGCGTAATATGACCCCCGCAGACGCCTAGTTTAGGAGTTATAGCGATTTTAAAGTTTTGAATTTTCTTTTTCCTGGTGCATAATATGACCCCCGCAGACGCCTAGTTTAGGAGTTATATCGATTTTAAAGTTTTGAATTTTCTTTTTTCTGGTGCATAATATGACCCCCGCAGACGCCTAGTTTAGGAGTTATAGCCATTTTAAGATTTTGAATTTTTTTTTTTTGGTGCATAATATGACCCCCGCAGACGCCTAGTTTAGGAGTTATAGCGATTTTAAAGTTTTGAATTTTCTTTTTCCTGGTGCATAATATGAGCCCCGCAGACGCCTAGTTTAGGAGTTAGAGCCATTTTAAGATTTTGAATTTTTTTTTTTTGGTGCATAATATGACCCCCGCAGACGCCTAGTTTCGGAGTTATAGCCATTTTAAGATTTTGAATTTTTTTTTCTGGTGCGTAATATGACCCCCGCAGACGCCTAGTTTAGGAGTTATAGCCATTTTAAAGTTTTGAATTTTCTTTTTCCTGGTGCATAATATGACCCCCGCAGAAGCCTAGTTTAGGAGTTATATCGATTTTAAAGTTTTGAATTTTCTTTTTTCTGGTGCATAATATGACCCCCGCAGACGCCTAGTTTAGGAGTTATAGCCATTTTAAGATTTTGAATTTTTTTTTTGTGGTGCATAATATGACCCCCGCAGACGCCTAGTTTAGGAGTTATAGCGATTTTAAAGTTTTGAATTTTCTTTTTCCTGGTGCATAATATGAGCCCCACAGACGCCTAGTTTAGGAGTTATAGCCATTTTAAGATTTTGAATTTTTTTTTTTTGGTGCATAATATGACCCCCGCAGACGCCTAGTTTAGGAGTTATAGCCATTTTAAGATTTTGAATTTTTTTTTTCTGGTGCATAATATGACCCCCGCAGACGCCTAGTTTAGGAGTTATAGCGATTTTAAAGTTTTGAATTTTCTTTTTCTGGTGCATAATATGACCCCCGCAGACGCCTAGTTTAGGAGTTAAAGCCATTTTAAGATTTTGAATTTTTTTTTTTTGGTGCATAATATGACCCCCGCAGACGCCTAGTTTAGGAGTTATAGCCATTTTAAGATTTTGAATTTTTTTTTTTGGTGCATAATATGACCCCCGCAGACGCCTAGTTTAGGAGTTATAGCGATTTTAAAGTTTTGAATTTTCTTTTTCCTGGTGCATAATATGACCCCCGCAGACGCCTAGTTTAGGAGTTATAGCCATTTTAAGATTTTGAATTTTTTTTTTTGGTGCATAATATGACCCCCGCAGACGCCTAGTTTAGGAGTTATATCGATTTTAAAGTTTTGAATTTTCTTTTTTCTGGTGCATAATATGACCCCCGCAGACGCCTAGTTTAGGAGTTATAGCGATTTTAAAGTTTTGAATTTTCTTTTTCCTGGTGCATAATATGACCCCCGCAGACGCCTAGTTTAGGAGTTATAGCGATTTTAAAGTTTTGAATTTTCTTTTTCCTGGTGCATAATATGAGCCCCGCAGACGCCTAGTTTAGGAGTTATAGCCATTTTAAGATTTTGAATTTTTTTTTTCTGGTGCATAATATGACCCCCGCAGAAGCCTAGTTTAGGAGTTATATCGATTTTAAAGTTTTGAATTTTCTTTTTTCTGGTGCATAATATGACCCCCGCAGACGCCTAGTTTAGGAGTTATAGCGATTTTAAAGTTTTGAATTTTCTTTTTCCTGGTGCATAATATGACCCCCGCAGACGCCTAGTTTAGGAGTTATAGCGATTTTAAAGTTTTGAATTTTCTTTTTCCTGGTGCATAATATGAGCCCCGCAGACGCCTAGTTTAGGAGTTATAGCCATTTTAAGATTTTGAATTTTTTTTTTCTGGTGCATAATATGACCCCCGCAGACGCCTAGTTTAGGAGTTATAGCCATTTTAAGATTTTGAATTTTTTTTTTTCAGGTGCATAATATGACCCCCGCAGACGCCTAGTTTAGGAGTTATAGCGATTTTGAAGTTTTGAATTTTCTTTTTCCTGGCGCATAATATGACCCCCGCAGACGCCTAGTTTAGGAGTTATAGCCATTTTAAGATTTTGAATTTTTTTTTTCTGGTGCATAATATGACCCCCGCAGACGCCTAGTTTAGGAGTTATAGCCTTTTTAAAATTTTGATTTTTTTTTCTGGTGCATAATATGACCCCCGCAGACGCCTAGTTTAGGAGTTATAGCCATTTTAAGATTTTGAATTTTTTTTTTTCAGGTGCATAATATGACCCCCGCAGACGCCTAGTTTAGGAGTTATAGCGATTTTAAAGTTTTGAATTTTCTTTTTCCTGGTGCATAATATGACCCCCGCAGACGCCTAGTTTAGGAGTTATAGCCATTTTAAGATTTTGAATTTTTTTTTTTTGGTGCATAATATGACCCCCGCAGACGCCTAGTTTAGGAGTTATAGCGATTTTAAGATTTTGAATTTTTTTTTTCTGGTGCATAATATGAGCCCCGCAGACGCCTAGTTTAGGAGTTATAGCCATTTTAAGATTTTGAATTTTTTTTTCTGGTGCGTAATATGACCCCCGCAGACGCCTAGTTTAGGAGTTATAGCCATTTTAAGATTTTGAATTTTTTTTTCTGGTGCGTAATATGACCCCCGCAGACGCCTAGTTTAGGAGTTATAGCGATTTTAAAGTTTTGAATTTTCTTTTTCCTGGTGCATAATATGACCCCCGCAGACGCCTAGTTTAGGAGTTATAGCCATTTTAAGATTTTGAATTTTTTTTTTTTGGTGCATAATATGACCCCCGCAGACGCCTAGTTTAGGAGTTATAGCGATTTTAAGATTTTGAATTTTTTTTTTCTGGTGCATAATATGAGCCCCGCAGACGCCTAGTTTAGGAGTTATAGCCATTTTAAGATTTTGAATTTTTTTTTCTGGTGCGTAATATGACCCCCGCAGACGCCTAGTTTAGGAGTTATAGCCATTTTAAGATTTTGAATTTTTTTTTTCTGGTGCATAATATGACCCTCGCAGACGCCTAGTTTAGGAGTTATAGCCTTTTTAAAATTTTGATTTTTTTTTCTGGTGCATAATATGACCCCCGCAGACGACTAGTTTAGGAGTTATAGCCATTTTAAGATTTTGAATTTTTTTTTCTGGTGCGTAATATGACCCCCGCAGACGCCTAGTTTAGGAGTTATAGCCATTTTAAGATTTTGAATTTTTTTTTCTGGTGCGTAATATGACCCCCGCAGACGCCTAGTTTAGGAGTTATAGCCATTTTAAGATTTTGAATTTTTTTTTCTGGTGCGTAATATGACCCCCGCAGACGCCTAGTTTAGGAGTTATAGCGATTTTAAAGTTTTGAATTTTCTTTTTCCTGGTGCGTAATATGACCTCCGCAGACGCCTAGTTTAGGAGTTATAGCCATTTTAAGATTTTGAATTTTTTTTTTTGGTGCATAATATGACCCCCGCAGACGCCTAGTTTAGGAGTTATAGCCATTTTAAGATTTTGAATTTTTTTTTTCTGGTGCATAATATGACCCTCGCAGACGCCTAGTTTAGGAGTTATAGCCTTTTTAAAATTTTGATTTTTTTTTCTGGTGCATAATATGACCCCCGCAGACGACTAGTTTAGGAGTTATAGCCATTTTAAGATTTTGAATGTTTTTTTCTGGTGCGTAATATGACCCCCGCAGACGCCTAGTTTAGGAGGTATATCGATTTTAAAGTTTTGAATTTTCTTTTTTCTGGTGCATAATATGACCCCCGCAGACGCCTAGTTTAGGAGTTATAGCCATTTTAAGATTTTGAATTTTTTATTTCTGGTGCATAATATGACCCCCGCAGACGCCTAGTTTAGGAGTTATAGCGATTTTAAAGTTTTGAATTTTCTTTTTTCTAGTGCATAATATGACCCCCGCAGACGCCTAGTTTAGGAGGTATATCGATTTTAAAGTTTTGAATTTTCTTTTTTCTGGTGCATAATATGACCCCCGCAGACGCCTAGTTTAGGAGTTATAGCCATTTTAAGATTTTGAATTTTTTTTTTTGGTGCATAATATGACCCCCGCAGACGCCTAGTTTAGGAGTTATAGCCATTTTAAGATTTTGAATTTTTTTTTTCTGGTGCATAATATGACCCCCGCAGACGCCTAGTTTAGGAGTTATAGCGATTTTAAAGTTTTGAATTTTCTTTTTTCTAGTGCATAATATGACCCCCGCAGACGCCTAGTTTAGGAGTTATAGCCATTTTAAGATTTTGAATTTTTTTTTTCTGGTGCATAATATGACCCCCGCAGACGCCTAGTTTAGGAGTTATAGCGATTTTAAAGTTTTGAATTTTCTTTTTTCTAGTGCATAATATGACCCCCGCAGACGCCTAGTTTAGGAGGTATATCGATTTTAAAGTTTTGAATTTTCTTTTTTCTGGTGCATAATATGACCCCCGCAGACGCCTAGTTTAGGAGTTATAGCCATTTTAAGATTTTGAATTTTTTTTTTTGGTGCATAATATGACCCCCGCAGACGCCTAGTTTAGGAGTTATAGCCATTTTAAGATTTTGAATTTTTTTTTTCTGGTGCATAATATGACCCCCGCAGACGCCTAGTTTAGGAGTTATAGCGATTTTAAAGTTTTGAATTTTCTTTTTCCTGGTGCATAATATGACCCCCGCAGACGCCTAGTTTAGGAGGTATATCGATTTTAAAGTTTTGAATTTTCTTTTTTCTGGTGCATAATATGACCCCCGCAGACGCCTAGTTTAGGAGTTATAGCCATTTTAAGATTTTGAATTTTTTTTTTCCTGGTGCATAATATGAGCCCCGCAGACGCATAGTTTAGGAGTTATAGCCATTTTAAGATTTTGAATTTTTTATTTCTGGTGCATAATATGACCCCCGCAGACGCCTAGTTTAGGAGTTATAGCGATTTTAAAGTTTTGAATTTTCTTTTTTCTAGTGCATAATATGACCCCCGCAGACGCCTAGTTTAGGAGGTATATCGATTTTAAAGTTTTGAATTTTCTTTTTTCTGGTGCATAATATGACCCCCGCAGACGCCTAGTTTAGGAGTTATAGCCATTTTAAGATTTTGAATTTTTTTTTTTGGTGCATAATATGACCCCCGCAGACGCCTAGTTTAGGAGTTATAGCCATTTTAAGATTTTGAATTTTTTTTTTCTGGTGCATAATATGACCCCCGCAGACGCCTAGTTTAGGAGTTATAGCGATTTTAAAGTTTTGAATTTTCTTTTTTCTAGTGCATAATATGACCCCCGCAGACGCCTAGTTTAGGAGTTATAGCCATTTTAAGATTTTGAATTTTTTTTTTCTGGTGCATAATATGACCCCCGCAGACGCCTAGTTTAGGAGTTATAGCGATTTTAAAGTTTTGAATTTTCTTTTTTCTAGTGCATAATATGACCCCCGCAGACGCCTAGTTTAGGAGTTATAGCCATTTTAAGATTTTGAATTTTTTTTTTCTGGTGCATAATATAACCCCCGCAGACGCTTAGTTTAGGAGTTATAGCCATATTAAGATTTTGAATTTTTTTTTTCTGGTGCATAATATGACCCCCGCAGACGCCTAGTTTAGGAGTTATAGCGATTTTAAAGTTTTGAATTCTCTTTTTTCTGGTGCATAATATGACCCCCGCAGACGCCTAGTTTAGGAGTTATAGCCATTTTAAGATTTTGAATTTTTTTTTTCAGGTGCATAATATGACCCCCGCAGACGCCTAGTTTAGGAGTTATAGCGATTTTAAAGTTTTGAATTTTCTTTTTCCTGGCGCATAATATGACCCCCGCAGACGCCTAGTTTAGGAGTTATAGCCTTTTTAAAATTTTGATTTTTTTTTCTGGTGCATAATATGACCCCCGCTGACGCCTAGTTTAGGAGTTATAGCGATTTTAAAGTTTTGAATTTTCTTTTTCCTGGCGCATAATATGACCCCCGCAGACGCCTAGTTTAGGAGTTATAGCGATTTTATAGTTTTGAATTTTCTTTTTTCTAGTGCATAATATGACCCCCGCAGACGCCTAGTTTAGGAGTTATAGCCATTTTAAGATTTTGAATTTTTTTTTTCTGGTGCATAATATGACCCCCGCAGACGCCTAGTTTAGGAGTTATAGCGATTTTAAAGTTTTGAATTTTCTTTTTTCTAGTGCATAATATGACCCCCGCAGACGCCTAGTTTAGGAGTTATAGCCATTTTAAGATTTTGAATTTTTTTTTTCTGGTGCATAATATGACCCCCGCAGACGCCTAGTTTAGGAGTTATAGCCATATTAAGATTTTGAATTTTTTTTTTCTGGTGCATAATATGACCCCCGCAGACGCCTAGTTTAGGAGTTATAGCGATTTTAAAGTTTTGAATTCTCTTTTTTCTGGTGCATAATATGACCCCCGCAGACGCCTAGTTTAGGAGTTATAGCGATTTTAAAGTTTTGAATTTTCTTTTTTCTAGTGCATAATATGACCCCCGCAGACGCCTAGTTTAGGAGTTATAGCCATTTTAAGATTTTGAATTTTTTTTTTTTGGTGCATAATATGACCCCGCAGACGCCTAGTTTAGGAGTTATAGCCATTTTAAGATTTTGAATTTTTTTTTCTGGTGCGTAATATGACCCCCGCAGACGCCTAGTTTAGGAGGTATATCGATTTTAAAGTTTTGAATTTTCTTTTTTCTGGTACATAATATGACCCCCGCAGACGCCTAGTTTAGGAGTTATATCGATTTTAAAGTTTTGAATTTTCTTTTTTTCTGGTGCATAATATGACCCCCGCAGACGCCTAGTTTAGGAGTTATAGCCATTTTAAGATTTTGAATTTTTTTTTTTTGGTGCATAATATGACCCCCGCAGACGCCTAGTTTAGGAGTTATAGCGATTTTAAAGTTTTGAATTTTCTTTTTCCTGGTGCATAATATGAGCCCCGCAGACGCCTAGTTTAGGAGTTACAGCCATTTTAAGATTTTGAATTTTTTTTTTGGTGCATAATATGACCCCCGCAGACGCCTAGTTTAGGAGTTATAGCCATTTTAAGATTTTGAATTTTTTTTTTCTGTTGCATAATACGAGCCCCGCAGACGCCTAGTTTAGAGTTATAGCCATTTTAAGATTTTGAATTTTTTTTTTTGGTGCATAATATGACCCCCGCAGACGCCTAGTTTAGGAGTTATAGCCATTTTAAGATTTTGAATTGTTTTTTTTCTGGTGCATAATATGAGCCCCGCAGACGCCTAGTTTAGGAGTTATAGCCATTTTAAGATTTTGAATTTTTTTTTTCTGGTGCATAATATGACCCCCGCAGACGCCTAGTTTAGGAGTTATAGCGATTTTAAAGTTTTGAATTCTCTTTTTTCTGGTGCATAATATGACCCCCGCAGACGCCTAGTTTAGGAGTTATAGCCATTTTAAGATTTTGAATTTTTTTTTTCAGGTGCATAATATGACCCCCGCAGACGCCTAGTTTAGGAGTTATAGCGATTTTAAAGTTTTGAATTTTCTTTTTCCTGGCGCATAATATGACCCCCGCAGACGCCTAGTTTAGGAGTTATAGCCATTTTAAGATTTAGAATTTTTTTTTCTGGTGCGTAATATGACCCCCGCAGACGCCTAGGTTAGGAGTTATAGCGATTTTAAAGTTTTGAATTTTCTTTTTCCTGGTGCATAATATGACCCCCGCAGACGCCTAGTTTAGGAGGTATATCGATTTTAAAGTTTTGAATTTTCTTTTTTCTGGTGCATAATATGACCTCCGCAGACGCCTAGTTTAGGAGTTATATCGATTTTAAAGTTTTGAATTTTCTTTTTTCTGGTGCATAATATGACCCCCGCAGACGCCTAGTTTAGGAGTTATAGCCATTTTAAGATTTTGAATTTTTTTTTTTGGTGCATAATATGACCCCCGCAGACGCCTAGTTTAGGAGTTATAGCGATTTTAAAGTTTTGAATTTTCTTTTTCCTGGTGCATAATATGACCCCCGCAGACGCCTAGTTTAGGAGGTATATCGATTTTAAAGTTTTGAATTTTCTTTTTCCTGGTGCATAATATGAGCCCCACAGACGCCTAGTTTAGGAGTTATAGCCATTTTAAGATTTTGAATTTTTTTTTTCTGGTGCATAATATGACCCCCGCAGACGCCTTGTTTAGGAGTTATAGCGATTTTAAAGTTTTGAATTTTCTTTTTTCTAGTGCATAATATGACCCCCGCAGACGCCTAGTTTAGGAGTTATAGCCATTTTAAGACTTTGAATATTTTTTTCTGGTGCATAATATGAGCCCCGCAGACGCCTAGTTTAGGAGTTATATCGATTTTAAAGTTTTGAATTTTTTTTTTTTGGTGCATAATAAGACCCCCGCAGACGCCTAGTTTAGGAGTTATAGCCATTTTAAGATTTTGAATTTTTTTTTCTGGTGCGTAATATGACCCCCGCAGACGCCTAGTTTAGGAGTTATAGCCATTTTAAAGTTTTGAATTTTCTTTTTCCTGGTGCATAATATGACCCCCGCAGACGCCTAGTTTAGGAGGTACATCGATTTTAAAGTTTTGAATTTTCTTTTTTCTGGTGCATAATATGACCCCCACAGACGCCTAGTTTAGGAGTTATATCGATTTTAAAGTTTTGAATTTTATTTTTTCTGGTGCATAATATGACCCCCGCAGACGCCTAGTTTAGGAGTTATAGCCATTTTAAGATTTTGAATTTTTTTTTTTTGGTGCATAATATGACCCCCGCAGACGCCTAGTTTAGGAGTTATAGCGATTTTAAAGTTTTGAATTTTCTTTTTCCTGGTGCATAATATGACCCCCGCAGACGCCTAGTTTAGGAGTTATAGCCATTTTAAGATTTTGAATTTTTTTTTTCTGGTGCATAATATGACCCCCGCAGACGCCTTGTTTAGGAGTTATAGCGATTTTAAAGTTTTGAATTTTCTTTTTTCTAGTGCATAATATGACCCCCGCAGACGCCTAGTTTAGGAGTTATAGCCATTTTAAGATTTTGAATTTTTTTTTTCTAGTGCATAATATGACCCCCGCAGACGCCTAGTTTAGGAGTTATAGCCATTTTAAGATTTTGAATTTTTTTTTCTGGTGCGTAATATGACCCCCGCAGACGCCTAGTTTAGGAGTTATAGCGATTTTAAAGTTTTGAATTTTCTTTTTCCTGGTGCATAATATGACCCCCGCAGACGCCTAGTTTAGGAGGTATATCGATTTTAAAGTTTTGAATTTTCTTTTTTCTGGTGCATAATATGACCTCCGCAGACGCCTAGTTTAGGAGTTATATCGATTTTAAAGTTTTGAATTTTCTTTTTTCTGGTGCATAATATGACCCCCGCAGACGCCTAGTTTAGGAGTTATAGCCATTTTAAGATTTTGAATTTTTTTTTTTGGTGCATAATATGACCCCCGCAGACGCCTAGTTTAGGAGTTATAGCGATTTTAAAGTTTTGAATTTTCTTTTTCCTGGTGAATAATAAGAGCCCCGCAGACGCCTAGTTTAGGAGTTATAGCCATTTTAAGATTTTGAATTTTTTTTTCTGGTGCGTATTATGACCCCCGCAGACGCCTAGTTTAGGAGTTATAGCCATTTTAAGATTTTGAATTTTATTTTCTGGTGCGTAATATGACCCCCGCAGACGCCTAGTTTAGGAGTTATAGCGATTTTAAAGTTTTGAATTTTCTTTTTCCTGGTGCATAATATGACCCCCGCAGACGCCTAGTTTAGGAGGTATATCGATTTTAAAGTTTTGAATTTTCTTTTTTCTGGTGCATAATATGACCCCCGCAGACGCCTAGTTTAGGAGTTATATCGATTTTAAAGTTTTGAATTTTCTTTTTTCTGGTGCATAATATGACCCCCGCAGACGCCTAGTTTAGGAGTTATAGCGATTTTAAAGTTTTGAATTTTCTTTTTCCTGGTGCATAATATGAGCCCCGCAGACGCATAGTTTAGGAGTTATAGCCATTTTAAGATTTTGAATTTTTTTTTTCTGGTGCATAATATGACCCCCGCAGACGCCTAGTTTAGGAGGTATAGCGATTTTAAAGTTTTGAATTTTCTTTTTTCTGGTGCATAATAGGACCTCCGCAGACGCCTAGTTTAGGAGTTATATCGATTTTAAAGTTTTGAATTTTCTTTTTTCTGGTGCATAATATGAACCCCGCAGACGCCTAGTTTAGGAGTTATAGCCATTTTAAGATTTTGAATTTTTTTTTTTGGTGCATAATATGACCCCCGCAGACGCCTAGTTTAGGAGTTATAGCGATTTTAAAGTTTTGAATTTTCTTTTTCCTGGTGCATAATGTGAGCCCCGCAGACGCCTAGTTTAGGAGTTATAGCCATTTTAAGATTTTGAATTTTTTTTTCTGGTGCATAATATGACCCCCGCAGACGCCTAGTTTAGGAGTTATAGCCATTTTAAGATTTTGAATATTTTTTTCTGGTGCATAAGATGACCCCCGCAGACGCATAGTTTAGGAGTTATAGCGATTTTAAAGTTTTGAATTTTCTTTTTCCTGGTGCATAATATGAGCCCCGCAGACGCCTAGTTTAGGAGTTATAGCCATTTTAAGATTTTGATTTTTTTTTTTTTTGGTGCATAATATGACCCCCGCAGACGCCTAGTTTAGGAGTTATAGCCATTTTAAGATTTTGAATTTTTTTTTCTGGTGCGTAATATGACCCCCGCAGACGCCTAGTTTAGGAGTTATAGCGATTTTAAAGTTTTGAATTTTCTATTTCCTGGTGCATAATATGACCCCCGCAGACGCCTAGTTTAGGAGTTATAGCGATTTTAAAGTTTTGAATTTTCTTTTTCCTGGTGCATAATATGAGCCCCGCAGACGCCTAGTTTAGGAGTTATAGCCATTTTAAGATTTCGAATTTTTTTTTTTGGTGCATAATATGACCCCCGCAGACGCCTAGTTTAGGAGTTATAGCCATTTTAAGATTTAGAATTTTTTTTTTCTGGTGCATAATATGACCCCCGCAGACGCCTTGTTTAGGAGTTATAGCGATTTTAAAGTTTTGAATTTTCTTTTTCCTGGTGCATAATATGAGCCCCGCAGACGCCTAGTTTAGGAGTTATAGCCATTTTAAGATTTTGAATTTTTTTTTCTGGTGCGTATTATGACCCCCGCAGACGCCTAGTTTAGGAGTTATAGCGATTTTAAAGTTTTGAATTTTCTTTTTCCTGGTGCATAATATGACCCCCGCAGACGCCTAGTTTAGGAGTTATATCGATTTTAAAGTTTTGAATTTTCTTTTTTCTGGTGCATAATATGACCCCCGCAGACGCCTAGTTTAGGAGTTATAGCGATTTTAAAGTTTTGAATTTTCTTTTTCCTGGTGCATAATATGAGCCCCGCAGACGCCTAGTTTAGGAGTTATAGCCATTTTAAGATTTCGAATTTTTTTTTTTGGTGCATAATATGACCCCCGCAGACGCCTAGTTTAGGAGTTATAGCCATTTTAAGATTTTGAATTTTTTTTTTCTGGTGCATAATATGACCCCCGCAGACGCCTTGCTTAGGAGTTATAGCGATTTTAAAGTTTTGAATTTTCTTTTTTCTAGTGCATAATATGACCCCCGCAGACGCCTAGTTTAGGAGTTATAGCCATTTTAAGATTTTGAATTTTTTTTTTCTGGTGCATAATATGAACCCCGCAGACGCCTAGTTTAGGAGTTATAGCGATTTTAAAGTTTTGAATTCTCTTTTTTCTGGTGCATAATATGACCCCCGCAGACGCCTAGTTTAGGAGTTATAGCCTTTTTAAAATTTTGATTTTTTTTTCTAGTGCATAATATGACCCCCGCAGACGCCTAGTTTAGGAGTTATAGCCATTTTAAGATTTTGAATTTTTTTTTCTGGTGCGTAATATGACCCCCGCAGACGCCTAGTTTAGGAGTTATAGCGATTTTAAAGTTTTGAATTTTCTTTTTCCTGGTGCATAATATGACCCCCGCAGACGCCTAGTTTAGGAGGTATATCGATTTTAAAGTTTTGAATTTTCTTTTTTCTGGTGCATAATATGACCTCCGCAGACGCCTAGTTTAGGAGTTATATCGATTTTAAAGTTTTGAATTTTCTTTTTTCTGGTGCATAATATGACCCCCGCAGACGCCTAGTTTAGGAGTTATAGCCATTTTAAGATTTTGAATTTTTTTTTCTGGTGCGTATTATGACCCCCGCAGACGCCTAGTTTAGGAGTTATAGCCATTTTAAGATTTTAAATATTTTTTTCTGGTGCATAAGATGACCCCCGCAGACGCATAGTTTAGGAGTTATAGCGATTTTAAAGTTTTGAATTTTCTTTTTAATGGTGCATAATATGAGCCCCACAGACGCCTAGTTTAGGAGTTATAGCCATTTTAAGATTTTGAATTTTTTTTTCTGGTGCGTATTATGACCCCCGCAGACGCCTAGTTTAGGAGTTATAGCCATTTTAAGATTTTAAATATTTTTTTCTGGTGCATAAGATGACCCCAGCAGACGCATAGTTTAGGAGTTATAGCGATTTTAAAGTTTTGAATTTTCTTTTTCCTGGTGCATAATATGAGCCCCGCAGACGCCTAGTTTAGGAGTTATAGCCATTTTAAGATTTTGAATTTTTTTTTTTGGTGCATAATATGACCCCCGCAGACGCCTAGTTTAGGAGTTATAGCCATTTTAAGATTTTGAATTTTTTTTTTCTGGTGCATAATATGAACCCCGCAGACGCCTAGTTTAGGAGTTATAGCGATTTTAAAGTTTTGAATTCTCTTTTTTCTGGTGCATAATATGACCCCCGCAGACGCCTAGTTTAGGAGTTATAGCCATTTTAAGATTTTGAATTTTTTTTTTCCTGGTGCATAATATGACCCCCGCAGACGCCTAGTTTAGGAGTTATAGCCTTTTTAAAATTTTGATTTTTTTTTCTAGTGCATAATATGACCCCCGCAGACGCCTAGTTTAGGAGTTATAGCCATTTTAAGATTTTGAATTTTTTTTTCTGGTGCGTATTATGACCCCCGCAGACGCCTAGTTTAGGAGTTATAGCCATTTTAAGATTTTAAAAATTTTTTTCTGGTGCATAAGATGACCCCCGCAGACGCATAGTTTAGGAGTTATAGCGATTTTAAAGTTTTGAATTTTCTTTTTCCTGGTGAATAATATGAGCCCCGCAGACGCCTAGTTTAGGAGTTATAGCCATTTTAAGATTTTGAATTTTTTTTTTTTGGTGCATAATATGACCCCCGCAGACGCCTAGTTTAGGAGTTATAGCCATTTTAAGATTTTGAATTTTTTTTTCTGGTGCGTAATATGACCCCCGCAGACGCCTAGTTTAGGAGTTATATCGATTTTAAAGTTTTGTATTTTCTTTTTCCTGGTGCATAATATGACCCCCGCAGACGCCTAGTTTAGGAGGTATATCGATTTTAAAGTTTTGAATTTTCTTTTTTCTGGTGCATAATATGACCCCCGCAGACGCCTAGTTTAGGAGTTATATCGATTTTAAAGTTTTGAATTTTCTTTTTTCTGGTGCATAATATGACCCCCGCAGACGCCTAGTTTAGGAGTTATAGCGATTTTAAAGTTTTGAATTTTCTTTTTCCTGGTGCATAATATGAGCCCCGCAGACGCATAGTTTAGGAGTTATAGCCATTTTAAGATTTTGAATTTTTTTTTTCTGGTGCATAATATGACCCCCGCAGACGCCTAGTTTAGGAGTTATAGCGATTTTAAAGTTTTGAATTTTCTTTTTCCTGGTGCATAATATGAGCCCCGCAGACGCCTAGTTTAGGAGTTATAGCCATTTTAAGATTTTGAATTTTTTTTTTTTGGTGCATAATATGACCCCCGCAGACGCCTAGTTTAGGAGTTATAGCCATTTTAAGATTTTGAATTTTTTTTTTCTGGTGCATAATATGACCCCCGCAGACGCCTAGTTTAGGAGTTATAGCGATTTTAAAGTTTTGAATTCTCTCTTTTCTGGTGCATAAGATGACCCCCGCAGACGCCTAGTTTAGGAGTTACAGCGATTTTAAAGTTTTGAATTTTCTATTTCCTGGTGCATAATATGACCCCCGCAGACGCCTAGTTTAGGAGGTATATCGATTTTAAAGTTTTGAATTTTCTTTTTTCTGGTGCATAATATGACCCCCGCAGACGCCTAGTTTAGGAGTTATATCGATTTTAAAGTTTTGAATTTTCTTTTTTCTGGTGCATAATATGACCCCCGCAGAAGCCTAGTTTAGGAGTTATAGCCATTTTAAAATTTTGAATTTTTTTTTTTTGGTGCATAATATGACCCCCGCAGACGCCTAGTTTAGGAGTTATAGCGATTTTAAAGTTTTGAATTTTCTTTTTCCTGGTGCATAATATGAGCCCCGCAGACGCCTAGTTTAGGAGTTATAGCCATTTTAAGATTTTGAATTTTTTTTTTTTGGTGCATAATATGACCCCCGCAGACGCCTAGTTTAGGAGTTATAGCCATTTTAAGATTTTGAATTTTTTTTTTCTGGTGCATAATATGACCCCCGCAGACGCCTAGTTTAGGAGTTATAGCGATTTTAAAGTTTTGAATTTTCTTTTTTCTAGTGCATAATATGACCCCCGCAGACGCCTAGTTTAGGAGTTATAGCCATTTTAAGATTTTGAATTTTTTTTTTCTGGTGCATAATATGACCCCCGCAGACGCCTAGTTTAGGAGTTATAGCCATTTTAAGATTTTGAATTTTTTTTTTCTGGTGCATAATATGACCCCCGCAGACGCCTAGTTTAGGAGTTATAGCGATTTTAAAGTTTTGAATTCTCTCTTTTCTGGTGCATAAGATGACCCCCGCAGACGCCTAGTTTAGGAGTTATAGCGATTTTAAAGTTTTGAATTCTCTTTTTCCTGGTGCATAATATGACCCCCGCAGACGCCTAGTTTAGGAGGTATATCGATTTTAAAGTTTTGAATTTTCTTTTTTCTGGTGCATAATATGACCCCCGCAGACGTCTAGTTTAGGAGTTATATCGATTTTAAAGTTTTGAATTTTCTTTTTCTGGTGCATAATATGACCCCCGCAGACGTCTAGTTTAGGAGTTATAGCCATTTTAAGATTTTGAATTTTTTTTTTTTGGTGCATAATATGACCCCCGCAGACGCCTAGTTTAGGAGTTATAGCGATTTTAAAGTTTTGAATTTTCTTTTTCCTGGTGCATAATATGAGCCCCGCAGACGCCTAGTTTAGGAGTTATAGCCATTTTAAGATTTTGAATTTTTTTTTTTGGTGCATAATATGACCCCCGCAGACGCCTAGTTTAGGAGTTATAGCCATTTTAAGATTTTGAATTTTTTTTTTCTGGTGCATAATATGACCCCCGCAGACGCCTAGTTTAGGAGTTATAGCGATTTTAAAGTTTTGAATTCTCTTTTTCCTGGCGCATAATATGACCCCCGCAGACGCCTAGTTTAGGAGTTATAGCCATTTTAAGATTTTGAATTTTTTTTTTCTGGTGCATAATATGACCCCCGCAGACGCCTAGTTTAGGAGTTATAGCCATTTTAAGATTTTGAATTGTTTTTTTTCTGGTGCATAATATGAGCCCCGCAGACGCCTAGTTTAGGAGTTATAGCCATTTTAAGATTTTGAATTTTTTTTTTCTGGTGCATAATATGACCCCCGCAGACGCCTAGTTTAGGAGTTATAGCGATTTTAAAGTTTTGAATTTTCTTTTTCCTGGTGCATAATATGACCCCCGCAGACGCCTAGTTTAGGAGGTATATCGATTTTAAAGTTTTGAATTTTCTTTTTCCTGGTGCATAATATGAGCCCCACAGACGCCTAGTTTAGGAGTTATAGCCATTTTAAGATTTTGAATTTTTTTTTTCTGGTGCATAATATGACCCCCGCAGACGCCTTGTTTAGGAGTTATAGCGATTTTAAAGTTTTGAATTTTCTTTTTTCTAGTGCATAATATGACCCCCGCAGACGCCTAGTTTAGGAGTTATAGCCATTTTAAGACTTTGAATATTTTTTTCTGGTGCATAATATGAGCCCCGCAGACGCCTAGTTTAGGAGTTATAGCCATTTTAAGATTTTGAATTTTTTTTTTTTGGTGCATAATATGACCCCCGCAGACGCCTAGTTTAGGAGTTATAGCCATTTTAAGATTTTGAATTTTTTTTTCTGGTGCGTAATATGACCCCCGCAGACGCCTAGTTTAGGAGTTATAGCGATTTTAAAGTTTTGAATTTTCTTTTTCCTGGTGCATAATATGACCCCCGCAGACGCCTAGTTTAGGAGGTATATCGATTTTAAAGTTTTGAATTTTCTTTTTTCTGGTGCATAATATGACCCCCACAGACGCCTAGTTTAGGAGTTATATCGATTTTAAAGTTTTGAATTTTCTTTTTTCTGGTGCATAATATGACCCCCGCAGACGCCTAGTTTAGGAGTTATAGCCATTTTAAGATTTTGAATTTTTTTTTTTTGGTGCATAATATGACCCCCGCAGACGCCTAGTTTAGGAGTTATAGCGATTTTAAAGTTTTGAATTTTCTTTTTTCTAGTGCATAATATGACCCCCGCAGACGCCTAGTTTAGGAGTTATAGCCATTTTAAGATTTTGAATTTTTTTTTTCTAGTGCATAATATGACCCCCGCAGACGCCTAGTTTAGGAGTTATAGCCATTTTAAGATTTTGAATTTTTTTTTTCTGGTGCATAATATGACCCCCGCAGACGCCTAGTTTAGGAGTTATAGCCTTTTTAAAATTTTGATTTTTTTTTCTAGTGCATAATATGACCCCCGCAGACGCCTAGTTTAGGAGTTATAGCCATTTTAAGATTTTGAATTTTTTTTTCTGGTGCGTAATATGACCCCCGCAGACGCCTAGTTTAGGAGTTATAGCGATTTTAAAGTTTTGAATTTTCTTTTTCTGGTGCGTAATATGACCCCCGCAGACGCCTAGTTTAGGAGTTATAGCCATTTTAAGATTTTGAATTTTTTTTTTTGGTGCATAATATGACCCCCGCAGACGCCTAGTTTAGGAGTTATAGCGATTTTAAAGTTTTGAATTTTCTTTTTCCTGGTGAATAATATGAGCCCCGCAGACGCCTAGTTTAGGAGTTATAGCCATTTTAAGATTTTGAATTTTTTTTTCTGGTGCGTAATATGACCCCCGCAGACGCCTAGTTTAGGAGTTATAGCCATTTTAAGATTTTGAATATTTTTTTCTGGTGCATAAGATGACCCCCGCAGACGCATAGTTTAGGAGTTATAGCGATTTTAAAGTTTTGAATTTTCTTTTTCCTGGTGCATAATATGAGCCCCGCAGACGCCTAGTTTAGGAGTTATAGCCATTTTAAGATTTTGAATTTTTTTTTTTTGGTGCATAATATGACCCCCGCAGACGCCTAGTTAAGGAGTTATAGCCATTTTAAGATTTTGAATTTTTTTTTCTGGTGCGTAATATGACCCCCGCAGACGCCTAGTTTAGGAGTTATAGCGATTTTAAAGTTTTGAATTTTCTTTTTCCTGGTGCATAATATGACCCCCGCAGACGCCTAGTTTAGGAGGTATATCGATTTTAAAGTTTTGAATTTTCTTTTTTCTGGTGCATAATATGACCCCCGCAGACGCCTAGTTTAGGAGTTATAGCCATTTTAAGATTTTGAATTTTTTTTTTTGGTGCATAATATGACCCCCGCAGACGCCTAGTTTAGGAGTTATAGCCATTTTAAGATTGTGAATTTTTTTTTTCTGGTGCATAATATGACCCCCGCAGACGCCTAGTTTAGGAGTTATAGCGATTTTAAAGTTTTGAATTTTCTTTTTTCTAGTGCATAATATGACCCCCGCAGACGCCTAGTTTAGGAGGTATATCGATTTTAAAGTTTTGAATTTTCTTTTTTCTGGTGCATAATATGACCCCCGCAGACGCCTAGTTTAGGAGTTATATCGATTTTAAAGTTTTGAATTTTCTTTTTTCTGGTGCATAATATGACCACCGCAGACGCCTAGTTTAGGAGTTATAGCCATTTTAAGATTTTGAATGTTTTTTTTTTGGTGCATAATATGACCCCCGCAGACGCCTAGTTTAGGAGTTATAGCCATTTTAAGATTTTGAATTTTTTTTTTCTGGTGCATAATATGACCCCCGCAGACGCCTAGTTTAGGAGTTATAGCGATTTTAAAGTTTTGAATTTTCTTTTGTCTAGTGCATAATATGACCCCCGCAGACGCCTAGTTTAGGAGGTATATCGATTTTAAAGTTTTGAATTTTCTTTTTTCTGGTGCATAATATGACCCCCGCAGACGCCTAGTTTAGGAGTTATATCGATTTTAAAGTTTTGAATTTTCTTTTTTCTGGTGCATAATATGACCCCCGCAGACGCCTAGTTTAGGAGTTATAGCCATTTTAAGATTTTGAATTTTTTTTTTTCTGGTGCATAATATGACCCCCGCAGACGCCTAGTTTAGGAGTTATAGAGATTTTAAAGTTTTGAATTTTCTTTTTCCTGGTGCATAATATGACCCCCGCAGACGCCTAGTTTAGAAGGTATATCGATTTTAAAGTTTTGAATTTTCTTTTTTCTGGTGCATAATAGGACCTCCGCAGACGCCTAGTTTAGGAGTTATATCGATTTTAAAGTTTTGAATTTTCTTTTTTCTGGTGCATAATATGAACCCCGCAGACGCCTAGTTTAGGAGTTATAGCCATTTTGAATTTTTTTTTTTCGTGCATAATATGACCCCCGCAGACGCCTAGTTTAGGAGTTATAGCGATTTTAAAGTTTTGAATTTTCTTTTTCCTGGTGCATAATATGAGCCCCGCAGACGCCTAGTTTAGGAGTTATAGCCATTTTAAGATTTTGAATTTTTTTTTCTGGTGCATAATATGACCCCCGCAGACGCCTAGTTTAGGAGTTATAGCCATTTTAAGATTTTGAATTTTTTTTTTTTTGGTGCATAATATAACCCCCGCAGACGCCTAGTTTAGGAGTTATAGCCATTTTAAGATTTTGAATTTTTTTTTCTGGTGCGTAATATGACCCCCGCAGACGCCTAGTTTAGGAGTTATATCGATTTTAAAGTTTTGAATTTTCTATTTCCTGGTGCATAATATGACCCCCGCAGACGCCTAGTTTAGGAGGTATATCGATTTTAAAGTTTTGAATTTTCTTTTTTCTGGTGCATAATATGACCCCCGCAGACGCCTAGTTTAGGAGTTATATCGATTTTAAAGTTTTGAATTTTCTTTTTTCTGGTGCATAATATGACCCCCGCAGAAGCCTAGTTTAGGAGTTATAGCCATTTTAAAATTTTGAATTTTTTTTTTTTTGGTGCATAATATAACCCCCGCAGACGCCTAGTTTAGGAGTTATAGCCATTTTAAGATTTTGAATTTTTTTTTTTTGGTGCATAAGATGACCCCCGCAGACGCATAGTTTAGGAGTTATAGCGATTTTAAAGTTTTGAATTTTCTTTTTCCTGGTGCATAATATGAGCCCCGCAGACGCCTAGTTTAGGAGTTATAGCCATTTTAAGATTTTGAATTTTTTTTTTTTGGTGCATAATATAACCCCCGCAGACGCCTAGTTTAGGAGTTATAGCCATTTTAAGATTTTGAATTTTTTTTTCTGGTGCGTAATATGACCCCCGCAGACGCCTAGTTTAGGAGTTATATCGATTTTAAAGTTTTGAATTTTCTATTTCCTGGTGCATAATATGACCCCCGCAGACGCCTAGTTTAGGAGGTATATCGATTTTAAAGTTTTGAATTTTCTTTTTTCTGGTGCATAATATGACCCCCGCAGACGCCTAGTTTAGGAGTTATATCGATTTTAAAGTTTTGAATTTTCTTTTTTCTGGTGCATAATATGACCCCCGCAGAAGCCTAGTTTAGGAGTTATAGCCATTTTAAAATTTTGAATTTTTTTTTTTTTGGTGCATAATATGACCCCCGCAGACGCCTAGTTTAGGAGTTATAGCGATTTTAAAGTTTTGAATTTTCTTTTTAATGGTGCATAATATGAGCCCCGCAGACGCCTAGTTTAGGAGTTAAAGCCATTTTAAGATTTTGAATTTTTTTTTTTTGGTGCATAATATGACCCCCGCAGACGCCTAGTTTAGGAGTTATAGCCTTTTTAAAATTTTGATTTTTTTTTCTGGTGCATAATATGACCCCCGCAGACGCCTAGTTTAGGAGTTATAGCCATTTTAAGATTTTGAATTTTTTTTCTGGTGCGTAATATGACCCCCGCAGACGCCTAGTTTAGGAGTTATAGCGATTTTAAAGTTTTGAATTTTCTTTTTCCTGGTGCATAATATGACCCCCGCAGACGCCTAGTTTAGGAGGTATATCGATTTTAAAGTTTTGAATTTTCTTTTTTCTGGTGCATAATATGACCCCCGCAGACGCCTAGTTTAGGAGTTATATCGATTTTAAAGTTTTGAATTTTCTTTTTTCTGGTGCATAATATGACCCCCGCAGACGCCTAGTTTAGGAGTTATAGCCATTTTAAGATTTTGAATTTTTTTTTTTTGGTGCATAATATGACCCCCGCAGACGCCTAGTTTAGGAGTTATATCGATTTTAAAGTTTTGAATTTTCTTTTTTCTGGTGCATAATATGACCCCCGCAGACGCCTAGTTTAGGAGTTATAGCCATTTTAAGATTTTGAATTTTTTTTTTCTGGTGCATAATATGACCCCCGCAGACGCCTAGTTTAGGAGTTATAGCGATTTTAAAGTTTTGAATTTTCTTTTTTCTAGTGCATAATATGACCCCCGCAGACGCCTAGTTTAGGAGTTATAGCGATTTTAAAGTTTTGAATTCTCTTTTTTCTGGTGCATAATATGACCCCCGCAGACGCCTAGTTTAGGAGTTATAGCCATTTTAAGATTTTGAATTTTTTTTTTCAGGTGCATAATATGACCCCCGCAGACGCCTAGTTTAGGAAATATAGCCATTTTAAGAATTTTTTTTTCTGGTGCGTAATATGACCCCCGCAGACGCCTAGTTTAGGAGTTATAGCCATTTTAAGATTTTGAATTTTTTTTTCTCATGCATAATATGACCCCCGCAGACGCCTAGTTTAGGAGTTATAGCGATTTTAAAGTTTTGAATTCTCTTTTTTCTGGTGCATAATATGACCCCCGCAGACGCCTAGTTTAGGAGTTATAGCCATTTTAAGATTTTGAATTTTTTTTTCAGGTGCTTAATATGACCCCCGCAGACGCCTAGTTTAGGAGTTATAGCGATTTTAAAGTTTTGAATTTTCTTTTTCCTGGCGCATAATATGACCCCCGCAGACGCCTAGTTTAGGAGTTATATACATTTTAAGATTTTGAATTTTTTTTTTCTGGTGCATAATATGACCCCCGCAGACGCCTAGTTTAGGAGTTATAGCCTTTTTAAAATTTTGATTTTTTTTTCTGGTGCATAATATGACCCCCGCAGACGCCTAGTTTAGGAGTTATAGCCATTTTAAGATTTTGAATTTTTTTTTCTGGTGCGTAATATGACCCCCGCAGACGCCTAGTTTAGGAGTTATAGCGATTTTAAAGTTTTGAATTTTCTTTTTCCTGGTGCATAATATGACCCCCGCAGACGCCTAGTTTAGGAGGTATATCGATTTTAAAGTTTTGAATTTTCTTTTTTCTGGTGCATAATATGACCTCCGCAGACGCCTAGTTTAGGAGTTATATCGATTTTAAAGTTTTGAATTTTCTTTTTTCTGGTGCATAATATGACCCCCGCAGACGCCTAGTTTAGGAGTTATAGCGATTTTAAAGTTTTGAATTTTCTTTTTCCTGGTGCATAATATGAGCCCCGCAGACGCCTAGTTTAGGAGTTATAGCCATTTTAAGATTTTGAATTTTTTTTTCTGGTGCGTAATATGACCCCCGCAGACGCCTAGTTTAGGAGTTATAGCCATTTTAAGATTTTGAATATTTTTTTCTGGTGCATAAGATGACCCCCGCAGACGCATAGTTTAGGAGTTATAGCGATTTTAAAGTTTTGAATTTTCTTTTTCCTGGTGCATAATATGAGCCCCGCAGACGCCTAGTTTAGGAGTTATAGCCATTTTAAGATTTTGAATTTTTTTTTCTGGTGCGTAATATGACCCCCGCAGACGCCTAGTTTAGGAGTTATAGCGATTTTAAAGTTTTGAATTTTCTTTTTCCTGGTGCATAATATGACCCCCGCAGACGCCTAGTTTAGGAGTTATATCGATTTTAAAGTTTTGAATTTTCTTTTTTCTGGTGCATAATATGACCCCCGCAGACGCCTAGTTTAGGAGTTATAGCCATTTTAAGATTTTGAATTTTTTTTTTTTGGTGCATAATAAGACCCCCGCAGACGCCTAGTTTAGGAGTTATAGCCATTTTAAGATTTTGAATTTTTTTTTCTGGTGCGTAATATGACCCCCGCAGACGCCAAGTTTAGGAGTTATAGCGATTTTAAAGTTTTGAATTTTCTTTTTCCTGGTGCATAATATGACCCCCGCAGACGCCTAGTTTAGGAGTTATATCGATTTTAAAGTTTTGAATTTTCTTTTTTCTGGTGCATAATATGACCCCCGCAGACGCCTAGTTTAGGAGTTATAGCCATTTTAAGATTTTGAATTTTTTTTTTTTGGTGCATAATATGACCCCCGCAGACGCCTAGTTTAGGAGTTATAGCGATTTTAAAGTTTTGAATTTTCTTTTTCCTGGTGCATAATATGAGCCCCGCAGACGCCTAGTTTAGGAGTTATAGCCATTTTAAGATTTTGAATTTTTTTTTCTGGTGCGTAATATGACCCCCGCAGACGCCTAGTTTAGGAGTTATAGCGATTTTAAAGTTTTGAATTTTCTTTTTCCTGGTGCATAATATGAGCCCCGCAGACGCCTAGTTTAGGAGTTATAGCCATTTTAAGATTTTGAATTTTTTTTTTTTGGTGCATAATATGACCCCCGCAGACGCCTAGTTTAGGAGTTATAGCCATTTTAAGATTTTGAATTTTTTTTTTTTGGTGCATAATATGACCCCCGCAGACGCCTAGTTTAGGAGTTATAGCGATTTCAAAGTTTTGAATTCTCTTTTTTCTGGTGCATAATATGACCCCCGCAGACGCCTAGTTTAGGAGTTATAGCCATTTTAAGATTTTGAATTTTTTTTTTTTGGTGCATAATAAGACCCCCGCAGACGCCTAGTTTAGGAGTTATAGCCATTTTAAGATTTTGAATTTTTTTTTTTTGGTGCATAATATGACCCCCGCAGACGCCTAGTTTAGGAGTTATATCGATTTTAAAGTTTTGAATTTTCTTTTTTCTGGTGCATAATATGACCCCCGCAGACGCCTAGTTTAGGAGTTATAGCCATTTTAAGATTTTTTTTTTTTTTTTTTGGTGCATAATATGACCCCCGCAGACGCCTAGTTTAGGAGTTATAGCGATTTTAAAGTTTTGAATTTTCTTTTTCCTGGTGCATAATATGAGCCCCGCAGACGCCTAGTTTAGGAGTTATAGCCATTTTAAGATTTTGAATTTTTTTTTTTTGGTGCATAATATGACCCCCGCAGACGCCTAGTTTAGGAGTTATAGCCATTTTAAGATTTTGAATTTTTTTTTTTTGGTGCATAATATGACCCCCGCAGACGCCTAGTTTAGGAGTTATAGCGATTTCAAAGTTTTGAATTCTCTTTTTTCAGGTGCATAATATGACCCCCGCAGACGCCTAGTTTAGGAGTTATAGCGATTTCAAAGTTTTGAATTCTCTTTTTTCTGGTGCATAATATGAGCCCCGCAGACGCCTAGTTTAGGAGTTATAGCCATTTTAAGATTTTGAATTTTTTTTTCTGGTGCGTAATATGACCCCCGCAGACGCCTAGTTTAGGAGTTATAGCGATTTTAAAGTTTTGAATTTTCTTTTTCCTGGTGCATAATATGACCCCCGCAGACGCCTAGTTTAGGAGTTATATCGATTTTAAAGTTTTGAATTTTCTTTTTTCTGGTGCATAATATGACCCCCGCTGACGCCTAGTTTAGGAGTTATAGCCATTTTAAGATTTTGAATTTTTTTTTTTTGGTGCATAATAAGACCCCCGCAGACGCCTAGTTTAGGAGTTATAGCCATTTTAAGATTTTGAATTTTTTTTTCTGGTGCGTAATATGACCCCCGCAGACGCCTAGTTTAGGAGTTATAGCGATTTTAAAGTTTTGAATTTTCTTTTTCCTGGTGCATAATATGACCCCCGCAGACGCCTAGTTTAGGAGTTATATCGATTTTAAAGTTTTGAATTTTCTTTTTTCTGGTGCATAATATGACCCCCGCAGACGCCTAGTTTAGGAGTTATAGCCATTTTAAGATTTTGAATTTTTTTTTTTGGTGCATAATATGACCCCCGCAGACGCCTAGTTTAGGAGTTATAGCGATTTTAAAGTTTTGAATTTTCTTTTTCCTGGTGCATAATATGAGCCCCGCAGACGCCTAGTTTAGGAGTTATAGCCATTTTAAGATTTTGAATTTTTTTTTCTGGTGCGTAATATGACCCCCGCAGACGCCTAGTTTAGGAGTTATAGCCATTTTAAGATTTTGAATATTTTTTTCTGGTGCATAAGATGACCCCCGCAGACGCATAATTTAGGAGTTATAGCGATTTTAAAGTTTTGAATTTTCTTTTTCCTGGTGCATAATATGAGCCCCGCAGACGCCTAGTTTAGGAGTTATAGCCATTTTAAGATTTTGAATTTTTTTTTCTGGTGCGTAATATGACCCCCGCAGACGCCTAGTTTAGGAGTTATAGCGATTTTAAAGTTTTGAATTTTCTTTTTCCTGGTGCATAATATGACCCCCGCAGACGCCTAGTTTAGGAGTTATAGCCATTTTAAGATTTTGAATTTTTTTTTTTTTTGGTGCATAATAAGACCCCCGCAGACGCCTAGTTTAGGAGTTATAGCCATTTTAAGATTTTGAATTTTTTTTTCTGGTGCGTAATATGACCCCCGCAGACGCCTAGTTTAGGAGTTATAGCGATTTTAAAGTTTTGAATTTTCTTTTTCCTGGTGCATAATATGACCCCCGCAGACGCCTAGTTTAGGAGTTATAGCCATTTTAAGATTTTGAATATTTTTTTCTGGTGCATAAGATGACCCCCGCAGACGCATAGTTTAGGAGTTATAGCGATTTTAAAGTTTTGAATTTTCTTTTTCCTGGTGCATAATATGACCCCCGCAGACGCCTAGTTTAGGAGTTATAGCCATTTTAAGATTTTGAATTTTTTTTTTTTTTGGTGCATAATAAGACCCCCGCAGACGCCTAGTTTAGGAGTTATAGCCATTTTAAGATTTTGAATTTTTTTTTCTGGTGCGTAATATGACCCCCGCAGACGCCTAGTTTAGGAGTTATAGCGATTTTAAAGTTTTGAATTTTCTTTTTCCTGGTGCATAATATGACCCCCGCAGACGCCTAGTTTAGGAGTTATATCGATTTTAAAGTTTTGAATTTTCTTTTTTCTGGTGCATAATATGACCCCCGCAGACGCCTAGTTTAGGAGTTATAGCCATTTTAAGATTTTGAATTTTTTTTTTTTGGTGCATAATATGACCCCCGCAGACGCCTAGTTTAGGAGTTATAGCGATTTCAAAGCTTTGAATTCTCTTTTTCCTGGTGCATAATATGACCCCCGCAGACGCCTAGTTTAGGAGTTATATCGATTTTAAAGTTTTGAATTTTCTTTTTCCTGGTGCATAATATGAGCCCCGCAGACGCCTAGTTTAGGAGTTATAGCCATTTTAAGATTTTGAATTTTTTTTTTTTGGTGCATAATATGACCCCCGCAGACGCCTAGTTTAGGAGTTATAGCGATTTCAAAGTTTTGAATTCTCTTTTTTCTGGTGCATAATATGACCCCCGCAGACGCCTAGTTTAGGAGTTATAGCCATTTTAAGATTTTGAATTTTTTTTTTCAGGTGCATAATATGACCCCCGCAGACGCCTAGTTTAGGAGGTATATCGATTTTAAAGTGTTGAATTTTCTTTTTTCTGGTGCATAATATGACCTCCGCAGACGCCTAGTTTAGGAGTTATATCGATTTTAAAGTTTTGAATTTTCTTTTTTCTGGTGCATAATATGACCCCCGCAGACGCCTAGTTTAGGAGTTATAGCGATTTTAAAGTTTTGAATTTTCTTTTTCCTGGTGCATAATATGAGCCCCGCAGACGCCTAGTTTAGGAGTTATAGCCATTTTAAGATTTTGAATTTTTTTTTCTGGTGCGTAATATGACCCCCGCAGACGCCTAGTTTAGGAGTTATAGCCATTTTAAGATTTTGAATATTTTTTTCTGGTGCATAAGATGACCCCCGCAGACGCATAGTTTAGGAGTTATAGCGATTTTAAAGTTTTGAATTTTCTTTTTCCTGGTGCATAATATGAGCCCCGCAGACGCCTAGTTTAGGAGTTATAGCCATTTTAAGATTTTGAATTTTTTTTTCTGGTGCGTAATATGACCCCCGCAGACGCCTAGTTTAGGAGTTATAGCGATTTTAAAGTTTTGAATTTTCTTTTTCCTGGTGCATAATATGACCCCCGCAGACGCCTAGTTTAGGAGTTATATCGATTTTAAAGTTTTGAATTTTCTTTTTTCTGGTGCATAATATGACCCCCGCAGACGCCTAGTTTAGGAGTTATAGCCATTTTAAGATTTTGAATTTTTTTTTTTTGGTGCATAATATGACCCCCGCAGACGCCTAGTTTAGGAGTTATAGCCATTTTAAGATTTTGAATTTTTTTTTCTGGTGCGTAATATGACCCCCGCAGACGCCTAGTTTAGGAGTTATAGCGATTTTAAAGTTTTGAATTTTCTTTTTTCTGGTGCATAATATGACCCCCGCAGACGCCTAGTTTAGGAGTTATAGCCATTTTAAGATTTTGAATTTTTTTTTTTTGGTGCATAATATGACCCCCGCAGACGCCTAGTTTAGGAGTTATAGCCATTTTAAGATTTTGATTTTTTTTTTTTTGGTGCATAATATGACCCCCGCAGACGCCTAGTTTAGGAGTTATAGCGATTTCAAAGTTTTGAATTCTCTTTTTTCTGGTGCATAATATGACCCCCGCAGACGCCTAGTTTAGGAGTTATAGCCATTTTAAGATTTTGAATTTTTTTTTCAGGTGCATAATATGACCTCCGCAGACGCCTAGTTTAGGAGTTATATCGATTTTAAAGTTTTGAATTTTCTTTTTTCTGGTGCATAATATGACCCCCGCAGACGCCTAGTTTAGGAGTTATAGCCATTTTAAGATTTTGAATTTTTTTTTTTTGGTGCATAATATGACCCCCGCAGACGCCTAGTTTAGGAGTTATAGCGATTTTAAAGTTTTGAATTTTCTTTTCTCTGGTGCATAATATGACCCCCGCAGACGCCTAGTTTAGGAGTTATAGCCATTTTAAGATTTTGATTTTTTTTTTTTTGGTGCATAATATGACCCCCGCAGACGCCTAGTTTAGGAGTTATAGCGATTTCAAAGTTTTGAATTCTCTTTTTTCTGGTGCATAATATGACCCCCGCAGACGCCTAGTTTAGGAGTTATAGCCATTTTAAGATTTTGAATTTTTTTTTCAGGTGCATAATATGACCTCCGCAGACGCCTAGTTTAGGAGTTATATCGATTTTAAAGTTTTGAATTTTCTTTTTTCTGGTGCATAATATGACCCCCGCAGACGCCTAGTTTAGGAGTTATAGCCATTTTAAGATTTTGAATTTTTTTTTTTTGGTGCATAATATGACCCCCGCAGACGCCTAGTTTAGGAGTTATAGCGATTTTAAAGTTTTGAATTTTCTTTTTCCTGGTGCATAATATGACCTCCGCAGACGCCTAGTTTAGGAGTTATATCGATTTTAAAGTTTTGAATTTTCTTTTCTCTGGTGCATAATATGACCCCCGCAGACGCCTAGTTTAGGAGTTATAGCCATTTTAAGATTTTGAATTTTTTTTTTTTGGTGCATAATATAACCCCCGCAGACGCATAGTTTAGGAGTTATAGCGATTTTAAGGTTTTGAATTCTCTTTTTTCTGGTGCATAATATGACCCCCGCAGACGCCTAGTTTAGGAGTTATAGCCATTTTAAGATTTTGAATTTTTTTTTTTTTGGTGCATAATATGACCCCCGCAGACGCCTAGTTTAGGAGTTATAGCCATTTTAAGATTTTGAATTTTTTTTTTTTGGTGCATAATATGACCCCCGCAGACGCCTAGTTTAGGAGTTATAGCCATTTTAAGATTTTGAAGTTTTGTTTTTTGGTGCATAATATGACCCCCGCAGACGCCTAGTTTAGGAGTTATAGCCATTTTAAGATTTTGAATTTTTTTTTTTTGGTGCATAATATGACCCCCGCAGACGCCTAGTTTAGGAGGTATATCGATTTTAAAGTGTTGAATTTTCTTTTTTCTGGTGCATAATATGACCTCCGCAGACGCCTAGTTTAGGAGTTATATCGATTTTAAAGTTTTGAATTTTCTTTTTTCTGGTGCATAATATGACCCCCGCAGACGCCTAGTTTAGGAGTTATAGCCATTTTAAGATTTTGAATTTTTTTTTTTTGGTGCAAAATATGACCCCCGCAGACGCCTAGTTTAGGAGTTATAGCCATTTTAAGATTTTGAATTTTTTTTTTTTGGTGCATAATATGACCCCCGCAGACGCCTAGTTTAGGAGGTATATCGATTTTAAAGTGTTGAATTTTCTTTTTTCTGGTGCATAATATGACCTCCGCAGACGCCTAGTTTAGGAGTTATAGCCATTTTAAGATTTTGAATTTTTTTTTTTGGTGCATAATATGACCCCCGCAGACGCCTAGTTTAGGAGTTATAGCGATTTTAAAGTTTTGAATTTTCTCTTTCCTGGTGCATAATATGAGCCCCGCAGACGCCTAGTTTAGGAGTTATAGCCATTTTAAGATTTTGAATTTTTTTTTCTGGTGCGTTAGATGACCCCCGCAGACGTCTAGTTTAGGAGTTATAGCCATTTTAAGATTTTGAATATTTTTTTCTGGTGCATAAGATGACCCCCGCAGACGCATAGTTTAGGAGTTATAGCGATTTTAAAGTTTTGAATTTTCTTTTTCCTGGTGCATAATATGAGCCCCGCAGACGCCTAGTTTAGGAGTTATAGCCATTTTAAGATTTTGAATTTTTTTTTTTTGGTGCATAATATGACCCCCGCAGACGCCTAGTTTAGGAGGTATATCGATTTTAAAGTTTTGAATTTTCTTTTTTCTGGTGCATAATATGACCCCCGCAGACGCCTAGTTTAGGAGGTATATCGATTTTAAAGTTTTGAATTTTCTTTTTTCTGGTGCATAATATGACCCCCGCAGACGCCTAGTTTAGGAGTTATAGCCATTTTAAGATTTTGAATTTTTTTTTTTTGGTGCATAATATGACCCCCGCAGACGCCTAGTTTAGGAGTTATAGCCATTTTAAGATTTTGAATTTTTTTTTCTGGTGCGTAATATGACCCCCGCAGACGCCTAGTTTAGGAGTTATAGCGATTTTAAAGTTTTGAATTTTCTTTTTCCTGGTGCATAATATGACCCCCGCAGACGCCTAGTTTAGGAGGTATATCGATTTTAAAGTTTTGAATTTTCTTTTTTCTGGTGCATAATATGAGCCCCGCAGACGCCTAGTTTAGGAGTTATAGCCATTTTAAGATTTTGAATTTTTTTTTCTGGTGCGTAATATGACCCCCGCAGACGCCTAGTTTAGGAGTTATAGCCATTTTAAGATTTTGAATTTTCTTTTTCCTGGTGTATAATTTAAGGCCCGCAGACGCCTAGTTTAGGAGTTATAGCCATTTTAAGATTTTGATGTTTTTTTTTTTGGTGCATAATATGACCCCCGCAGACGCCTAGTTTAGGAGTTATAGCCATTTTAAAGTTTTGAATTTTCTTTTTTCTAGTGCATAATATGACCCCCGCAGACGCCTAGTTTAGGAGTTATAGCCATTTTAAGATTTTGAATTTTTTTTTCTGGTGCATAATATGACCCCCGCAGACGCCTAGTTTAGGAGTTATAGCCATTTTAAGATTTTGAATTTTTTTTTTCTGGTGCATAATATGACCCCCGCAGACGCCTAGTTTAGGAGTTATAGCGATTTTAAAGTTTTGAATTCTCTTTTTTCTGGTGCATAATATGACCCCCGCAGACGCCTAGTTTAGGAGTTATAGCCATTTTAAGATTTTGAATTTTTTTTTTCAGGTGCATAATATGACCCCCGCAGACGCCTAGTTTAGGAGTTATAGCGATTTTAAAGTTTTGAATTTTTTTTTTCTGGTGCATAATATGACCCCCGCAGACGCCTAGTTTAGGAGTTATAGCCATTTTAAGATTTTGAATTTTTTTTTCTGGTGCGTAATATGACCCCCGCAGACGCCTAGTTTAGGAGTTATAGCCATTTTAAGATTTTGAATATTTTTTTCTGGTGCATAAGATGACCCCCGCAGACGCCTAGTTTAGGAGTTATAGCGATTCTAAAGGTTTGAATTTTCTTTTTTCTGGTGCATAATATGACCCCCGCAGACGCCTAGTTTAGGAGTTATAGCCATTTTAAGATTTTGAATTTTTTTTTTTGGTGCATAATATGACCCCCGCAGACGCCTAGTTTAGGAGTTATAGCGATTTTAAAGTTTTGAATTTTCTTTTTCCTGGTGCATAATATGAGCCCCGCAGACGCCTAGTTTAGGAGTTATAGCCATTTTAAGATTTTGAATTTTTTTTTTTGGTGCATAATATGACCCCCGCAGACGCCTAGTTTAGGAGTTATATCGATTTTAAAGTTTTGAATTTTCTTTTTTCTGGTGCATAATATGACCCCCGCAGACGCCTAGTTTAGGAGTTATAGCCATTTTAAGATTTTGAATATTTTTTTCTGGTGCATAAGATGACCCCCGCAGACGCATAGTTTAGGAGTTATAGCGATTTTAAAGTTTTGAATTTTCTTTTTCCTGGTGCATAATATGAGCCCCGCAGACGCCTAGTTTAGGAGTTATAGCCATTTTAAGATTTTGAATTTTTTTTTTTGGTGCATAATATGACCCCCGCAGACGCCTAGTTTAGGAGTTATAGCCATTTTAAGATTTTGAATTTTTTTTTCTGGTGCGTAATATGACCCCCGCAGACGCCTAGTTTAGGAGTTATAGCGATTTTAAAGTTTTGAATTTTCTTTTTCCTGGTGCATAATATGAGCCCCGCAGACGCCTAGTTTAGGAGTTATAGCCATTTTAAGATTTTGAATTTTTTTTTTTTGGTGCATAATATGACCCCCGCAGACGCCTAGTTTAGGAGTTATAGCCATTTTAAGATTTTGAATTTTGTTTTTCTGGTGCATAATATGACCCCCGCAGACGCCTAGGTTAGGAGTTATAGCGATTTTAAGATTTTGAATTTTTTTTTCTGGTGCGTAATATGACCCCCGCAGACGCCTAGTTTAGGAGTTATAGCGATTTTAAAGTTTTGAATTTTCTTTTTCCTGGTGCATAATATGACCCCCGCAGAAGCCTAGTTTAGGAGTTATAGCCATTTTAAGATTTTGAATTTTGTTTTTCTGGTGCATAATATGACCCCCGCAGACGCCTAGGTTAGGAGTTATAGCGATTTTAAGATTTTGAATTTTTTTTTCTGGTGCGTAATATGACCCCCGCAGACGCTTAGTTTAGGAGTTATAGCGATTTTAAAGTTTTGAATTTTCTTTTTCCTGGTGCATAATATGACCCCCGCAGACGCCTAGTTTAGGAGTTATAGCCATTTTAAGATTTTGAATTTTTTTTTCTGGTGCGTAATATGACCCCCGCAGACGCCTAGTTTAGGAGTTATAGCGATTTTAAAGTTTTGAATTTTCTTTTTCCTGGTGCATAATATGAGCCCCGCAGATGCCTAGTTTAGGAGTTATAGCCATTTTAAGATTTTGAATTTTTTTTTTTTGGTGCATAATATGACCCCCGCAGACGCCTAGTTTAGGAGTTATAGCCATTTTAAGATTTTGAATTTTTTTTTTTGGTGCATAATATGACCCCCGCAGACGCCTAGTTTAGGAGTTATAGCCATTTTAAGATTTTGAATTTTTTTTTCTGGTGCGTAATATGACCCCCGCAGACGCCTAGTTTAGGAGTTATAGCGATTTTAAAGTTTTGAATTTTCTTTTTCCTGGTGCATAATATGAGCCCCGCAGACGCCTAGTTTAGGAGTTATAGCCATTTTAAGATTTTGAATTTTTTTTTTTTGGTGCATAATATGACCCCCGCAGACGCCTAGTTTAGGAGTTATAGCCATTTTAAGATTTTGAATTTTGTTTATCTGGTGCATAATATGACCCCCGCAGACGCCTAGGTTAGGAGTTATAGCGATTTTAAGATTTTGAATTTTTTTTTCTGGTGCGTAATATGACCCCCGCAGACGCCTAGTTTATGAGTTATAGCGATTTTAAAGTTTTGAATTTTCTTTTTCCTGGTGCATAATATGACCCCCGCAGAAGCCTAGTTTAGGAGTTATAGCCATTTTAAGATTTTGAATTTTGTTTTTCTGGTGCATAATATGACCCCCGCAGACGCCTAGGTTAGGAGTTATAGCGATTTTAAGATTTTGAATTTTTTTTTCTGGTGCGTAATATGACCCCCGCAGACGCCTAGTTTAGGAGGTATATCGATTTTAAAGTTTTGAATTTTCTTTTTTCTGGTGCATAATATGACCCCCGCAGACGCCTAGTTTAGGAGTTATAGCGATTTTAAAGTTTTGAATTTTCTTTTTCCTAGTGCATAATATGAGCCCCGCAGACGCCTAGTTTAGGAGTTATAGCCATTTTAAGATTTTGAATTTTTTTTTTTTGGTGCATAATATGACCCCCGCAGACGCCTAGTTTAGGAGTTATAGCCATTTTAAGATTTTGAATTTTTTTTTTCTGGTGCATAATATGACCCCCGCAGACGCCTAGGTTAGGAGTTATAGCGATTTTAAAGTTTTGAATTTTCTTTTTCCTGGCGCATAATATGACCCCCGCAGACGCCTAGTTTAGGAGTTATAGCCATTTTAAGATTTTGAATTTTTTTTTTCTGGTGTATAATATGACCACCGCAGACGCCTAGTTTAGGAGTTATAGCCTTTTTAAAATTTTGATTTTTTTTTCTGGTGCATAATATGACCCCCGCAGACGCCTAGTTTAGGAGTTATAGCCATTTTAAGATTTTGAATTTTTTTTTCTGGTGCGTAATATGACCCCCGCAGACGCCTAGTTTAGGAGTTATAGCGATTTTAAAGTTTTGAATTTTCTTTTTCCTGGTGCATAATATGACCCCCGCAGACGCCTAGTTTAGGAGGTATATCGATTTTAAAGTTTTGAATTTTCTTTTTTCTGGTGCATAATATGAGCCCCGCAGACGCCTAGTTTAGGAGTTATAGCCATTTTAAGATTTTGAATTTTTTTTTTTTGGTGCATAATATGACCCCCGCAGACGCCTAGTTTAGGAGTTATAGCCATTTTAAGATTTTGAATTTATTTTTCTGGTGCGTAATATGACCCCCGCAGACGCCTAGTTTAGGAGTTATAGCCATTTTAAGATTTTGAATTTTTTTTTTCTGGTGCATAATATGACCACCGCAGACGCCTAGTTTAGGAGTTATAGCCTTTTTAAAATTTTGATTTTTTTTCCTGGCGCATAATATGACCCCCGCAGACGCCTAGTTTAGGAGTTATAGCCATTTTAAGATTTTGAATTTTTTTTTTTGGTGCATAATATGACCCCCGCAGACGCCTAGTTTAGGAGTTATAGCGATTTTAAAGTTTTGAATTTTCTTTTTCCTGGTGCATAATATGAGCCCCGCAGACGCCTAGTTTAGGAGTTATAGCCATTTTAAAATTTTGAATTTTTTTTTCTGGTGCGTAATATGACCCCCGCAGACGCCTAGTTTAGGAGTTATAGCCATTTTAAGATTTTGAATATTTTTTTCTGGTGCATAAGATGACCCCCGCAGACGCATAGTTTAGGAGTTATAGCGATTTTAAAGTTTTGAATTTTCTTTTTCCTGGTGCATAATATGAGCCCCGCAGACGCCTAGTTTAGGAGTTATAGCCATTTTAAGATTTTGAATTTTTTTTTGTGGTGCATAATATGACCCCCGCAGACGCCTAGTTTAGGAGTTATAGCCATTTTAAAATTTTGAATTTTTTTTTCTGGTGCGTAATATGACCCCCGCAGACGCCTAGTTTAGGAGTTATAGCCATTTTAAGATTTTGAATTTTTTTTTCTGGTGCGTAATATGACCCCCGCAGACGCCTAGTTTAGGAGTTATAGCGATTTTAAAGTTTTGAATTTTCTTTTTCCTGGTGCATAATATGACCCCCGCAGACGCCTCGTTTAGGAGGTATATCGATTTTAAAGTTTTGAATTTTCTTTTTTCTGGTGCATAATATGACCTCCGCAGACGCCTAGTTTAGGAGTTATATCGATTTTAAAGTTTTGAATTTTCTTTTTTCTGGTGCATAATATGACCCCCGCAGACGCCTAGTTTAGGAGTTATAGCCATTTTAAGATTTTGAATTTTTTTTTTTGGTGCATAATATGACCCCCGCAGACGCCTAGTTTAGGAGTTATAGCGATTTTAAAGTTTTGAATTTTCTTTTTCCTGGTGCATAATATGAGCCCCGCAGACGCCTAGTTTAGGAGTTATAGCCATTTTAAGATTTTGAATTTTTTTTTCTGGTGCGTAATATGACAACCGCAGACGCCTAGTTTAGTAGTTATAGCCATTTTAAGATTTTGAATATTTTTTTCTGGTGCATAAGATGACCCCCGCAGACGCATAGTTTAGGAGTTATAGCGATTTTAAAGTTTTGAATTCTCTTTTTTCTGGTGCATAATATGACCCCCGCAGACGCCTAGTTTAGGAGTTATATCGATTTTAAAGTTTTGAATTTTCTTTTTTCTGGTGCATAATATGACCCCCGCAGACGCCTAGTTTAGGAGGTATATCGATTTTAAAGTTTTGAATTTTCTTTTTTCTGGTGCATAATATGACCCCGGCAGACGCCTAGTTTAGGAGTTATAGCGATTTTAAAGTTTTGAATTTTCTTTTTCCTGGTGCATAATATGACCCCCGCAGACGCCTCGTTTAGGAGGTATATCGATTTTAAAGTTTTGAATTTTCTTTTTTCTGGTGCATAATATGACCTCCGCAGACGCCTAGTTTAGGAGTTATATCGATTTTAAAGTTTTGAATTTTCTTTTTTCTGGTGCATAATATGACCCCCGCAGACGCCTAGTTTAGGAGTTATAGCCATTTTAAGATTTTGAATTTTTTTTTTTGGTGCATAATATGACCCCCGCAGACGCCTAGTTTAGGAGTTATAGCGATTTTAAAGTTTTGAATTTTCTTTTTCCTGGTGCATAATATGAGCCCCGCAGACGCCTAGTTTAGGAGTTATAGCCATTTTAAGATTTTGAATTTTTTTTTCTGGTGCGTAATATGACAACCGCAGACGCCTAGTTTAGTAGTTATAGCCATTTTAAGATTTTGAATATTTTTTTCTGGTGCATAAGATGACCCCCGCAGACGCATAGTTTAGGAGTTATAGCGATTTTAAAGTTTTGAATTCTCTTTTTTCTGGTGCATAATATGACCCCCGCAGACGCCTAGTTTAGGAGTTATATCGATTTTAAAGTTTTGAATTTTCTTTTTTCTGGTGCATAATATGACCCCCGCAGACGCCTAGTTTAGGAGTTATAGCCATTTTAAGATTTTGAATTTTTTTTTTTGGTGCATAATATGACCACCGCAGACGCCTAGTTTAGGAGTTATAGCGATTTTAAAGTTTTGAATTTTCTTTTTCCTGGTGCATAATATGAGCCCCGCAGACGCCTAGTTTAGGAGTTATAGCCATTTTAAGATTTTGAATTTTTTTTTCTGGTGCGTAATATGACCCCCGCAGACGCCTAGTTTAGGAGTTATAGCCATTTTAAGATTTTGAATATTTTTTTCTGGTGCATAAGATGACCCCCGCAGACGCATAGTTTAGGAGTTATAGCCATTTTAAGATTTTGAATTTTTTTTTTCTGGTGCATAATATGACCCCCACAGACGCCTAGTTTAGGAGTTATATCGATTTTAAAGTTTTGAATTTTCTTTTTTCTGGTGCATAATATGACCCCCGCAGACGCCTAGTTTAGGAGTTATATCGATTTTAAAGTTTTGAATTTTCTTTTTTCTGGTGCATAATATGACCCCCGCAGGCGCCTAGTTTAGGAGTTATAGCCATTTTAAGATTTTGAATTTTTTTTTTCTGGTGCATAATATGACCCCCACAGACGCCTAGTTTAGGAGTTATAGCGATTTTAAAGTTTTGAATTCTCTTTTTTCTGGTGCATAATATGACCCCCGCAGACGCCTAGTTTAGGAGTTATATCGATTTTAAAGTTTTGAATTTTCTTTTTTCTGGTGCATAATATGACCCCCGCAGACGCCTAGTTTAGGAGTTATAGCCATTTTAAGATTTTGAATTTTTTTTTTTGGTGCATAATATGACCACCGCAGACGCCTAGTTTAGGAGTTATAGCGATTTTAAAGTTTTGAATTTTCTTTTTCCTGGTGCATAATATGAGCCCCGCAGACGCCTAGTTTAGGAGTTATAGCCATTTTAAGATTTTGAATTTTTTTTTCTGGTGCGTAATATGACCCCCGCAGACGCCTAGTTTAGGAGTTATAGCCATTTTAAGATTTTGAATATTTTTTTCTGGTGCATAAGATGACCCCCGCAGACGCATAGTTTAGGAGTTATAGCGATTTTAAAGTTTTGAATTTTCTTTTTCCTGGTGCATAATATGAGCCCCGCAGACGCCTAGTTTAGGAGTTATAGCCATTTTAAGATTTTGAATTTTTTTTTTTGGTGCATAATATGACCCCCGCAGACGCCTAGTTTAGGAGTTATAGCGATTTTAAAGTTTTGAATTTTCTTTTTCCTGGTGCATAATATGAGCCCCGCAGACGCCTAGTTTAGGAGTTATAGCCATTTTAAGATTTTGAATTTTTTTTTCTGGTGCGTAATATGACCCCCGCAGACGCCTAGTTTAGGAGTTATAGAAATTTTAAGATTTTGAATACTTTTTTCTGGTGCATAAGATGACCCCCACAGACGCATAGTTTAGGAGTTATAGCGATTTTAAAGTTTTGAATTTTCTTTTTCCTGGTGCATAATATGACCCCCGCAGACGCCTAGTTTAGGAGTTATACCGATTTTAAAGTTTTGAATTTTCTTTTTTCTGGTGCATAATATGACCCCCGCAGACGCCTAGTTTAGGAGTTATAGCCATTTTAAGATTTTGAATTTTTTTTTTTGGTGCATAATATGACCCCCGCAGACGCCTAGTTTATGAGTTATAGCGATTTTAAAGTTTTGAATTTTCTTTTTCCTGGTGCATAATATGAGCCCCGCAGACGCCTAGTTTAGGAGTTATAGCCATTTTAAGATTTTGAATTTTTTTTTTTGGTGCATAATATGACCCCCGCAGACGCCTAGTTTAGGAGTTATAGCGATTTTAAAGTTTTGAATTTTCTTTTTCCTGGTGCATAATATGAGCCCCGCAGACGCCTAGTTTAGGAGTTATAGCCATTTTAAGATTTAGAATTTTTTTTCTGGTGCGTAATATGACCCCCGCAGACGCCTAGTTTAGGAGTTATAGCCATTTTAAGATTTTGAATATTTTTTTCTGGTGCATAAGATGACCCCCGCAGACGCCTAGTTTAGGAGTTATAGCCATTTTAAGATTTTGAATTTTTTTTTTTTGGTGCATAATATGACCCCCGCAGACGCCTAGTTTAGGAGTTATAGCGATTTTAAAGTTTTGAATTTTCTTTTTCCTGGTGCATAATATGAGCCCCGCAGACGCCTAGTTTAGGAGTTATAGCCATTTTAAGATTTTGAATTTTTTTTTTTGTGCATAATATGACCCCCGCAGACGCCTAGTTTAGGAGTTATAGCCATTTTAAGATTTTGAATTTTTTTTTATGGTGCATAATATGACCCCCGCAGACGCCTAGTTTAGGAGTTATAGCGATTTTAAAGTTTTGAATTTTCTTTTTTCTAGTGCATAATATGACCCCCGCAGACGCCTAGTTTAGGAGTTATAGCGATTTTAAAGTTTTGAATTCTCTTTTTTCTGGTGCATAATATGACCCCCGCAGACGCCTAGTTTAGGAGTTATAGCGATTTTAAAGTTTTGAATTTTCTTTTTCCCTGCGCATAATATGACCCCCGCAGACGCCTAGTTTAGGAGTTATAGCCATTTTAAGATTTTGAATTTTTTTTTTCTGGTGCATAATATGACCCCCGCAGACGCCTAGTTTAGGAGTTATAGCCTTTTTAAAATTTTGATTTTTTTTTCTGGTGCATAATATGACCCCCGCAGACGCCTAGTTTAGGAGTTATAGCCATTTTATGGTTTTGAATTTTTTTTTCTGGTGCGTAATATGACCCCCGCAGACGCCTAGTTTAGGAGTTATAGCGATTTTAAAGTTTTGAATTTTCTTTTTCCTGGCGCATAATATGACCCCCGCAGACGCCTAGTTTAGGAGTTATAGCCATTTTAAGATTTTGAATTTTTTTTTTCTGGTGCATAATATGACCCCCGCAGACGCCTAGTTTAGGAGTTATAGCCTTTTTAAAATTTAGATTTTTTTTTCTGGTGCATAATATGACCCCCGCGGACGCCTAGTTTAGGAGGTATATCGATTTTAAAGTTTTGAATTTTCTTTTTTCTGGTGCATAATATGACCTCCGCAGACGCCTAGTTTAGGAGTTATATCGATTTTAAAGTTTTGAATTTTCTTTTTTCTGGTGCATAATATGACCCCCGCAGACGCCTAGTTTAGGAGTCATAGCCATTTTAAGATTTTGAATTTTTTTTTTTGGTGCATAATATGACCCCCGCAGACGCCTAGTTTAGGAGTTATAGCGATTTTAAAGTTTTGAATTTTCTTTTTCCTGGTGCATAATATGAGCCCCGCAGACGCCTAGTTTAGGAGTTATAGCCATTTTAAGATTTTGAATTTTTTTTTCTGGTGCGTAATATGACCCCCGCAGACGCCTAGTTTAGGAGTTATAGCCATTTTAAGATTTTGAAAATTTTTTTCTGGTGCATAAGATGATATAGCGATTTTAAAGTTTTGAATTTTCTTTTTCCTGGTGCGTAATATGACCCCCGCAGACGCCTAGTTTAGGAGTTATAGCCATTTTAAGATTTTGAAAATTTTTTTCTGGTGCATAAGATGATATAGCGATTTTAAAGTTTTGAATTTTCTTTTTCCTGGTGCATAATATGAGCCCCGCAGACGCCTAGTTTAGGAGTTATAGCCATTTTAAGATTGGTGCATTATATGAGCCCCGCAGACGCCTAGTTTAGGAGTTATAGCCATTTTAAGATTTTGAATTTTTTTTTCTGGTGCGTAATATGACCCCCGCAGACGCCTAGTTTAGGAGTTATAGCGATTTTAAAGTTTTGAATTTCCTTTTTCCTGGTGCATAATATGACCCCCGCAGACGCCTAGTTTAGGAGTTATATCGATTTTAAAGTTTTGAATTTTCTTTTTTCTGGTGCATAATATGACCCCCGCAGACGCCTAGTTTAGGAGTTATAGCCATTTTAAGATTTTGAATTTTTTTTTTTTGGTGCATAATAAGACCCCCGCAGACGCCTAGTTTAGGAGTTATAGCCATTTTAAGATTTTGAATTTTTTTTTCTGGTGCGTAATATGACCCCCGCAGACGCCTAGTTTAGGAGTTATAGCGATTTTAAAGTTTTGAATTTTCTTTTTCCTGGTGCATAATATGACCCCCGCAGACGCCTAGTTTAGGAGTTATATCGATTTTAAAGTTTTGAATTTTCTTTTTTCTGGTGCATAATATGACCCCCGCAGACGCCTAGTTTAGGAGTTATAGCCATTTTAAGATTTTGAATTTTTTTTTTTTGGTGCATAACATGACCCCCGCAGACGCCTAGTTTAGGAGTTATAGCGATTTTAAAGTTTTGAATTTTCTTTTTCCTGGTGCATAATATGAGCCCCGCAGACGCCTAGTTTAGGAGTTATAGCCATTTTAAGATTTTGAATTTTTTTTTTTTGGTGCATAATATGACCCCCGCAGACGCCTAGTTTAGGAGTTATAGCCATTTTAAGATTTTGAATTTTTTTTTTTTGGTGCATAATATGACCCCCGCAGACGCCTAGTTTAGGAGTTATAGCGATTTCAAAGTTTTGAATTCTCTTTTTTCTGGTGCATAATATGACCCCCGCAGACGCCTAGTTTAGGAGTTATAGCCATTTTAAGATTTTGAATTTTTTTTTTTTGGTGCATAATAAGACCCCCGCAGACGCCTAGTTTAGGAGTTATAGCCATTTTAAGATTTTGAATTTTTTTTTCTGGTGCGTAATATGACCCCCGCAGACGCCTAGTTTAGGAGTTATAGCGATTTTAAAGTTTTGAATTTTCTTTTTCCTGGTGCATAATATGACCCCCGCAGACGCCTAGTTTAGGAGTTATATCGATTTTAAAGTTTTGAATTTTCTTTTTTCTGGTGCATAATATGACCCCCGCAGACGCCTAGTTTAGGAGTTATAGCCATTTTAAGATTTTGAATTTTTTTTTTTTGGTGCATAATATGACCCCCGCAGACGCCTAGTTTAGGAGTTATAGCGATTTTAAAGTTTTGAATTTTCTTTTTCCTGGTGCATAATATGAGCCCCGCAGACGCCTAGTTTAGGAGTTATAGCCATTTTAAGATTTTGAATTTTTTTTTTTTGGTGCATAATATGACCCCCGCAGACGCCTAGTTTAGGAGTTATAGCGATTTCAAAGTTTTGAATTCTCGTTTTTCTGGTGCATAATATGACCCCCGCAGACGCCTAGTTTAGGAGTTATAGCGATTTCAAAGTTTTGAATTCTCTTTTTTCAGGTGCATAATATGACCCCCGCAGACGCCTAGTTTAGGAGTTATAGCGATTTTAAAGTTTTGAATTCTCTTTTTTCTGGTGCATAATATGAGCCCCGCAGACGCCTAGTTTAGGAGTTATAGCCATTTTAAGATTTTGAATTTTTTTTTCTGGTGCGTAATATGACCCCCGCAGACGCCTAGTTTAGGAGTTATAGCGATTTTAAAGTTTTGAATTTTTTTTCTGGTGCATAATATGACCCCCGCAGACGCCTAGTTTAGGAGTTATATCGATTTTAAAGTTTTGAATTTTCTTTTTTCTGGTGCATAATATGACCCCCGCAGACGCCTAGTTTAGGAGTTATAGCCATTTTAAGATTTTGAATTTTTTTTTTTTGGTGCATAATAAGACCCCCGCAGACGCCTAGTTTAGGAGTTATAGCCATTTTAAGATTTTGAATTTTTTTTTCTGGTGCGTAATATGACCCCCGCAGACGCCTAGTTTAGGAGTTATAGCGATTTTAAAGTTTTGAATTTTCTTTTTCCTGGTGCATAATATGACCCCCGCAGACGCCTAGTTTAGGAGTTATATCGATTTTAAAGTTTTGAATTTTCTTTTTTCTGGTGCATAATATGACCCCCGCAGACGCCTAGTTTAGGAGTTATAGCCATTTTAAGATTTTGAATTTTTTTTTTTTGGTGCATAATATGACCCCCGCAGACGCCTAGTTTAGGAGTTATAGCGATTTTAAAGTTTTGAATTTTCTTTTTCCTGGTGCATAATATGAGCCCCGCAGACGCCTAGTTTAGGAGTTATAGCCATTTTAAGATTTTGAATTTTTTTTTCTGGTGCGTAATATGACCCCCGCAGACGCCTAGTTTAGGAGTTATAGCCATTTTAAGATTTTGAATATTTTTTTCTGGTGCATAAGATGACCCCCGCAGACGCATAGTTTAGGAGTTATAGCGATTTTAAAGTTTTGAATTTTCTTTTTCCTGGTGCATAATATGAGCCCCGCAGACGCCTAGTTTAGGAGTTATAGCCATTTTAAGATTTTGAATTTTTTTTTTTTGGTGCATAATAAGACCCCCGCAGACGCCTAGTTTAGGAGTTATAGCCATTTTAAGATTTTGAATTTTTTTTTCTGGTGCGTAATATGACCCCCGCAGACGCTTAGTTTAGGAGTTATAGCGATTTTAAAGTTTTGAATTTTCTTTTTCCTGGTGCATAATATGACCCCCGCAGACGCCTAGTTTAGGAGTTATATCGATTTTAAAGTTTTGAATTTTCTTTTTTCTGGTGCATAATATGACCCCCGCAGACGCCTAGTTTAGGAGTTATAGCCATTTTAAGATTTTGAATTTTTTTTTTTTGGTGCATAATATGACCCCCGCAGACGCCTAGTTTAGGAGTTATAGCGATTTTAAAGTTTTGAATTTTCTTTTTCCTGGTGCATAATATGAGCCCCGCAGGCGCCTAGTTTAGGAGTTATAGCCATTTTAAGATTTTGAATTTTTTTTTTTTGGTGCATAATATGACCCCCGCAGACGCCTAGTTTAGGAGTTATAGCCATTTTAAGATTTTGAATTTTTTTTTTTTGGTGCATAATATGACCCCCGCAGACGCCTAGTTTAGGAGTTATAGCGATTTCAAAGTTTTGAATTCTCTTTTTTCTGGTGCATAATATGACCCCCGCAGACGCCTAGTTTAGGAGTTATAGCCATTTTAAGATTTTGAATTTTTTTTTTTTGGTGCATAATATGACCCCCGCAGACGCCTAGTTTAGGAGTTATAGCGATTTTAAAGTTTTGAATTTTCTTTTTCCTGGTGCATAATATGAGCCCCGCAGACGCCTAGTTTAGGAGTTATAGCCATTTTAAGATTTTGAATTTTTTTTTTTTGGTGCATAATATGACCCCCGCAGACGCCTAGTTTAGGAGTTATAGCCATTTTAAGATTTTGAATTTTTTTTTTTTGGTGCATAATATGACCCCCGCAGACGCCTAGTTTAGGAGTTATAGCGATTTCAAAGTTTTGAATTCTCTTTTTTCTGGTGCATAATATGACCCCCGCAGACGCCTAGTTTAGGAGTTATAGCCATTTTAAGATTTTGAATTTTTTTTTTCAGGTGCATAATATGACCCCCGCAGACGCCTAGTTTAGGAGGTATATCGATTTTAAAGTGTTGAATTTTCTTTTTTCTGGTGCATAATATGACCTCCGCAGACGCCTAGTTTAGGAGTTATATCGATTTTAAAGTTTTGAATTTTCTTTTTTCTGGTGCATAATATGACCCCCGCAGACGCCTAGTTTAGGAGTTATAGCCATTTTAAGATTTTGAATTTTTTTTTTTTGGTGCATAATATGACCCCCGCAGACGCCTAGTTTAGGAGTTATAGCGATTTTAAAGTTTTGAATTTTCTTTTTCCTGGTGCATAATATGACCTCCGCAGACGCCTAGTTTAGGAGTTATATCGATTTTAAAGTTTTGAATTTTCTTTTCTCTGGTGCATAATATGACCCCCGCAGACGCCTAGTTTAGGAGTTATAGCCATTTTAAGATTTTGAATTTTTTTTTTTTGGTGCATAATATGACCCCCGCAGACGCCTAGTTTAGGAGTTATAGCGATTTTAAAGTTTTGAATTTTCTTTTTCCTGGTGCATAATATGACCTCCGCAGACGCCTAGTTTAGGAGTTATATCGATTTTAAAGTTTTGAATTTTCTTTTCTCTGGTGCATAATATGACCCCCGCAGACGCCTAGTTTAGGAGTTATAGCCATTTTAAGATTTTGAATTTTTTTTTTTTGGTGCATAATATGACCCCCGCAGACGCCTAGTTTAGGAGTTATAGCGATTTTAAAGTTTTGAATTTTCTTTTTCCTGGTGCATAATATGACCTCCGCAGACGCCTAGTTTAGGAGTTATAGCCATTTTAAGATTTTGAATTTTTTTTTTCAGGTGCATAATATGACCCCCGCAGACGCCTAGTTTAGGAGGTATATCCATTTTAAAGTGTTGAATTTTCTTTTTTCTGGTGCATAATATGACCTCCGCAGACGCCTAGTTTAGGAGTTATATCGATTTTAAAGTTTTGAATTTTCTTTTTTCTGGTGCATAATATGACCCCCGCAGACGCCTAGTTTAGGAGTTATAGCCATTTTAAGATTTTGAATTTTTTTTTTTGGTGCATAATATGACCCCCGCAGACGCCTAGTTTAGGAGTTATAGCGATTTTAAAGTTTTGAATTTTCTTTTTCCTGGTGCATAATATGAGCCCCGCAGACGCCTAGTTTAGGAGTTATAGCCATTTTAAGATTTTGAATTTTTTTTTTTTGGTGCATAATATGACCCCCGCAGACGCCTAGTTTAGGAGTTATAGCCATTTTAAGATTTTGAATTTTTTTTTTTTGGTGCATAATATGACCCCCGCAGACGCCAAGTTTAGGAGGTATATCGATTTTAAAGTGTTGAATTTTCTTTTTTCTGGTGCATAATATGACCTCCGCAGACGCCTAGTTTAGGAGTTATAGCCATTTTAAGATTTTGAATTTTTTTTTTTGGTGCATAATATGACCCCCGCAGACGCCTAGTTTAGGAGTTATAGCGATTTTAAAGTTTTGAATTTTCTTTTTCCTGGTGCATAATATGAGCCCCGCAGACGCCTAGTTTAGGAGTTATAGCCATTTTAAGATTTTGAATTTTTTTTTCTGGTGCATAAGATGACCCCCGCAGACGCATAGTTTAGGAGTTATAGCGATTTTAAAGTTTTGAATTTTCTTTTTCCTGGTGCATAATATGAGCCCCGCAGACGCCTAGTTTAGGAGTTATAGCCATTTTAAGATTTTGAATATTTTTTTCTGGTGCATAAGGTGACCCCCGCAGACGCATAGTTTAGGAGTTATAGCGATTTTAAAGTTTTGAATTTTCTTTTTCCTGGTGCATAATATGAGCCCCGCAGACGCCTAGTTTAGGAATTATAGCCATTTTAAGATTTTGAATTTTTTTTTTTTGGTGCATAATATGACCCCCGCAGACGCCTAGTTTAGGAGTTATAGCCATTTTAAGATTTTGAATTTTTTTTTTTTGGTGCATAATATGACCCCCGCAGACGTCTAGTTTAGGAGTTATAGCCATTTTAAGATTTTGAATATTTTTTTCTGGTGCATAAGATGACCCCCGCAGACGCATAGTTTAGGAGTTATAGCGATTTTAAAGTTTTGAATTTTCTTTTTCCTGGTGCATAATATGAGCCCCGCAGACGCCTAGTTTAGGAGTTATAGCCATTTTAAGATTTTGAATTTTTTTTTTTTGGTGCTTAATATGACCCCCGCAGACGCCTAGTTTAGGAGGTATATCGATTTTAAAGTTTTGAATTTTCTTTTTTCTGGTGCATAATATGACCCCCGCAGACGCCTAGTTTAGGAGTTATATCGATTTTAAAGTTTTGAATTTTCTTTTTTCTGGTGCATAATATGACCCCCGCAGACGCCTAGTTTAGGAGTTATAGCCTTTTTAAGATTTTGAATTTTCTTTTTTTGGTGCATAATATGACCCCCGCAGACGTCTAGTTTAGGAGTTATAGCCATTTTAAGATTTTGAATTTTTTTTTTTTGGTGCATAATATGACCCCCGCAGACGCCTAGTTTAGGAGTTATAGCCATTTTAAAGTTTTGAATTTTCTTTTTTCTAGTGCATAATACGACCCCCGCAGACGCCTAGTTTAGGAGGTATAAGGATTTTAAAGTTTTGAATTTTCTTTTTTCTGGTGCATAATATGACCCCCGCAGACGCCTAGTTTAGGAGTTATAGCCATTTTAAGATTTTGAATTTTTTTTTTTTGGTGCATAATATGACCCCCGCAGACGCCTAGTTTAGGAGTTATAGCCATTTTAAGATTTTGAATTTTTTTTTCTGGTGCGTAATATGACCCCCGCAGACGCCTAGTTTAGGAGTTATAGCGATTTTAAAGTTTTGAATTTTCTTTTTCCTGGTGCATAATATGACCCCCGCAGACGCCTAGTTTAGGAGGTATATCGATTTTAAAGTTTTGAATTTTCTTTTTTCTGGTGCATAATATGAGCCCCGCAGACGCCTAGTTTAGGAGTTATAGCCATTTTAAGATTTTGAATTTTTTTTTCTGGTGCGTAATATGACCCCCGCAGACGCCTAGTTTAGGAGTTATAGCCATTTTAAGATTTTGAATTTTCTTTTTCCTGGTGCATAATATGAGCCCCGCAGACGCCTAGTTTAGGAGTTATAGCCATTTTAAGATTTTGATTTTTTTTTTTTTGGTGCATAATATGACCCCCGCAGACGCCTAGTTTAGGAGTTATAGCCATTTTAAAGTTTTGAATTTTCTTTTTTCTAGTGCATAATATGACCCCCGCAGACGCCTAGTTTAGGAGTTATAGCCATTTTAAGATTTTGAATTTTTTTTTCTGGTGCATAATATGACCCCCGCAGACGCCTAGTTTAGGAGTTATAGCCATTTTAAGATTTTGAATTTTTTTTTTCAGGTGCATAATATGACCCCCGCAGACGCCTAGTTTAGGAGTTATAGCGATTTTAAAGTTTTGAATTTTTTTTTTCTGGTGCATAATATGACCCCCGCAGACGCCTAGTTTAGGAGTTATAGCCTTTTTAAAATTTTGATTTTTTTTTCTGGTGCATAATATGACCCCCGCAGACGCCTAGTTTAGGAGTTATAGCCATTTTAAGATTTTGAATTTTTTTTTCTGGTGCGTAATATGACCCCCGCAGACGCCTAGTTTAGGAGTTAGAGCGATTTTAAAGTTTTGAATTTTCTTTTTTCTGGAGCATAATATGACCTCCGCAGACGCCTAGTTTAGGAGTTATATCGATTTTAAAGTTTTGAATTTTCTTTTTTCTGGTGCATAATATGACCCCCGCAGACGCCTAGTTTAGGAGTTATAGCCATTTTAAGATTTTGAATTTTTTTTTTTGGTGCATAATATGACCCCCGCAGACGCCTAGTTTAGGAGTTATAGCGATTTTAAAGTTTTGAATTTTCTTTTTCCTGGTGCATAATATGAGCCCCGCAGACGCCTAGTTTAGGAGTTATAGCCATTTTAAGATTTTGAATTTTTTTTTCTGGTGCGTAATATGACCCCCGCAGACGCCTAGTTTAGGAGTTATAGCCATTTTAAGATTTTGAATATTTTTTTCTGGTGCATAAGATGACCCCCGCAGACGCATAGTTTAGGAGTTATAGCGATTTTAAAGTTTTGAATTTTCTTTTTCCTGGTGCATAATATGAGCCCCGCAGACGCCTAGTTTAGGAGTTATAGCCATTTTAAGATTTTGAATTTTTTTTTTTGGTGCATAATATGACCCCCGCAGACGCCTAGTTTAGGAGTTATAGCCATTTTAAGATTTTGAATTTTTTTTTCTGGTGCGTAATATGACCCCCGCAGACGCCTAGTTTAGGAGTTATAGCGATTTTAAAGTTTTGAATTTTCTTTTTCCTGGTGCATAATATGAGCCCCGCAGACGCCTAGTTTAGGAGTTATAGCCATTTTAAGATTTTGAATTTTTTTTTTTTGGTGCATAATATGACCCCCGCAGACGCCTAGTTTAGGAGTTATAGCCATTTTAAGATTTTGAATTTTGTTTTTCTGGTGCATAATATGACCCCCGCAGACGCCTAGGTTAGGAGTTATAGCGATTTTAAGATTTTGAATTTTTTTTTCTGGTGCGTAATATGACCCCCGCAGACGCCTAGTTTAGGAGTTATAGCGATTTTAAAGTTTTGAATTTTCTTTTTCCTGGTGCATAATATGACCCCCGCAGAAGCCTAGTTTAGGAGTTATAGCCATTTTAAGATTTTGAATTTTGTTTTTCTGGTGCATAATATGACCCCCGCAGACGCCTAGGTTAGGAGTTATAGCGATTTTAAGATTTTGAATTTTTTTTTCTGGTGCGTAATATGACCCCCGCAGACGCCTAGTTTAGGAGTTATAGCGATTTTAAAGTTTTGAATTTTCTTTTTCCTGGTGCATAATATGACCCCCGCAGACGCCTAGTTTAGGAGTTATAGCCATTTTAAGATTTTGAATTTTTTTTTCTGGTGCGTAATATGACCCCCGCAGACGCCTAGTTTAGGAGTTATAGCGATTTTAAAGTTTTGAATTTTCTTTTTCCTGGTGCATAATATGACCCCCGCAGACGCCTAGTTTAGGAGTTATAGCGATTTTAAAGTTTTGAATTTTCTTTTTCCTAGTGCATAATATGAGCCCCGCAGACGCCTAGTTTAGGAGTTATAGCCATTTTAAGATTTTGAATTTTTTTTTTTTGGTGCATAATATGACCCCCGCAGACGCCTAGTTTAGGAGTTATAGCCATTTTAAGATTTTGAATTTTTTTTTTCTGGTGCATAATATGACCCCCGCAGACGCCTAGGTTAGGAGTTATAGCGATTTTAAAGTTTTGAATTTTCTTTTTCCTGGCGCATAATATGACCCCCGCAGACGCCTAGTTTAGGAGTTATAGCCATTTTAAGATTTTGAATTTTTTTTTTCTGGTGCATAATATGACCACCGCAGACGCCTAGTTTAGGAGTTATAGCCTTTTTAAAATTTTGATTTTTTTTTCTGGTGCATAATATGACCCCCGCAGACGCCTAGTTTAGGAGTTATAGCCATTTTAAGATTTTGAATTTTTTTTTCTGGTGCGTAATATGACCCCCGCAGACGCCTAGTTTAGGAGTTATAGCGATTTTAAAGTTTTGAATTTTCTTTTTCCTGGTGCATAATATGACCCCCGCAGACGCCTAGTTTAGGAGGTATATCCATTTTAAAGTTTTGAATTTTCTTTTTTCTGGTGCATAATATGAGCCCCGCAGACGCCTAGTTTAGGAGTTATAGCCATTTTAAGATTTTGAATTTTTTTTTTTTGGTGCATAATATGACCCCCGCAGACGCCTAGTTTAGGAGTTATAGCCATTTTAAGATTTTGAATTTTTTTTTCTGGTGCGTAATATGACCCCCGCAGACGCCTAGTTTAGGAGTTATAGCCATTTTAAGATTTTGAATTTTTTTTTTCTGGTGCATAATATGACCACCGCAGACGCCTAGTTTAGGAGTTATAGCCTTTTTAAAATTTTGATTTTTTTTCCTGGCGCATAATATGACCCCCGCAGACGCCTAGTTTAGGAGTTATAGCCATTTTAAGATTTTGAATTTTTTTTTTTGGTGCATAATATGACCCCCGCAGACGCCTAGTTTAGGAGTTATAGCGATTTTAAAGTTTTGAATTTTCTTTTTCCTGGTGCATAATATGAGCCCCGCAGACGCCTAGTTTAGGAGTTATAGCCATTTTAAGATTTTGAATTTTTTTTTCTGGTGCGTAATATGACCCCCGCAGACGCCTAGTTTAGGAGTTATAGCCATTTTAAGATTTTGAATATTTTTTTCTGGTGCATAAGATGACCCCCGCAGACGCATAGTTTAGGAGTTATAGCGATTTTAAAGTTTTGAATTTTCTTTTTCCTGGTGCATAATATGAGCCCCGCAGACGCCTAGTTTAGGAGTTATAGCCATTTTAAGATTTTGAATTTTTTTTTTTTGGTGCATAATATGACCCCCGCAGACGCCTAGTTTAGGAGTTATAGCCATTTTAAAATTTTGAATTTTTTTTTCTGGTGCGTAATATGACCCCCGCAGACGCCTAGTTTAGGAGTTATAGCCATTTTAAGATTTTGAATTTTTTTTTCTGGTGCGTAATATGACCCCCGCAGACGCCTAGTTTAGGAGTTATAGCGATTTTAAAGTTTTGAATTTTCTTTTTCCTGGTGCATAATATGACCCCCGCAGACGCCTAGTTTAGGAGGTATATCGATTTTAAAGTTTTGAATTTTCTTTTTTCTGGTGCATAATATGACCCCGGCAGACGCCTAGTTTAGGAGTTATAGCGATTTTAAAGTTTTGAATTTTCTTTTTCCTGGTGCATAATATGACCCCCGCAGACGCCTCGTTTAGGAGGTATATCGATTTTAAAGTTTTGAATTTTCTTTTTTCTGGTGCATAATATGACCTCCGCAGACGCCTAGTTTAGGAGTTATATCGATGTTAAAGTTTTGAATTTTCTTTTTTCTGGTGCATAATATGACCCCCGCAGACGCCTAGTTTAGGAGTTATAGCCATTTTAGGATTTTGAATTTTTTTTTTTGGTGCATAATATGACCCCCGCAGACGCCTAGTTTAGGAGTTATAGCGATTTTAAAGTTTTGAATTTTCTTTTTCCTGGTGCATAATATGAGCCCCGCAGACGCCTAGTTTAGGAGTTATAGCCATTTTAAGATTTTGAATTTTTTTTTCTGGTGCGTAATATGACCCCCGCAGACGCCTAGTTTAGTAGTTATAGCCATTTTAAGATTTTGAATATTTTTTTCTGGTGCATAAGATGACCCCCGCAGACGCATAGATTAGGAGTTATAGCGATTTTAAAGTTTTGAGTTATAGCCATTTTAAGATTTTGAATTTTTTTTTTCTGGTGCATAATATGACCCCCGCAGGCGCCTAGTTTAGGAGTTATAGCCATTTTAAGATTTTGAATTTTTTTTTCTGGTGCGTAATATGACCCCCGCAGACGCCTAGTTTAGGAGTTATAGCGATTTTAAAGTTTTGAATTTTCTTTTTCCTGGTGCATAATATGACCCCCGCAGACGCCTAGTTTAGGAGGTATATCGATTTTAAAGTTTTGAATTTTCTTTTTTCTGGTGCATAATATGACCCCCGCAGACGCCTAGTTTAGGAGTTATAGCCATTTTAAGATTTTGAATTTTTTTTTTTGGTGCATAATATGACCCCCGCAGACGCCTAGTTTAGGAGTTATAGCCATTTTAAGATTTTGAGTTTTTTTTTCTGGTGCGTAATATGACCCCCGCAGACGCCTAGTTTAGGAGTTATAGCCATTTTAAGATTTTGAATTTTTTTTTTCTGGTGCATAATATGACCACCGCAGACGCCTAGTTTAGGAGTTATAACCTTTTTAAAATTTTGATTTTTTTTCCTGGCGCATAATATGACCCCCGCAGACGCCTAGTTTAGGAGTTATAGCCATTTTAAGATTTTGAATTTTTTTTTTTGGTGCATAATATGACCCCCGCAGACGCCTAGTTTAGGAGTTATAGCGATTTTAAAGTTTTGAATTTTCTTTTTCCTGGTGCATAATATGAGCCCCGCAGACGCCTAGTTTAGGAGTTATAGCCATTTTAAGATTTTGAATTTTTTTTTCTGGTGCGTAATATGACCCCCGCAGACGCCTAGTTTAGGAGTTATAGCCATTTTAAGATTTTGAATATTTTTTTCTGGTGCATAAGATGACCCCCGCAGACGCATAGTTTAGGAGTTATAGCGATTTTAAAGTTTTGAATTTTCTTTTTCCTGGTGCATAATATGAGCCCCGCAGACGCCTAGTTTAGGAGTTATAGCCATTTTAAGATTTTGAATTTTTTTTTTTTGGTGCATAATATGACCCCCGCAGACGCCTAGTTTAGGAGTTATAGCCATTTTAAAATTTTGAATTTTTTTTTCTGGTGCGTAATATGACCCCCGCAGACGCCTAGTTTAGGAGTTATAGCCATTTTAAGATTTTGAATTTTTTTTTGGTGCGTAATATGACCCCCGCAGACGCCTAGTTTAGGAGTTATAGCGATTTTAAAGTTTTGAATTTTCTTTTTCCTGGTGCATAATATGACCCCCGCAGACGCCTAGTTTAGGAGGTATATCGCTTTTAAAGTTTTGAATTTTCTTTTTTCTGGTGCATAATATGACCCCGGCAGACGCCTAGTTTAGGAGTTATAGCGATTTTAAAGTTTTGAATTTTCTTTTTCCTGGTGCATAATATGACCCCCGCAGACGCCTCGTTTAGGAGGTATATCGATTTTAAAGTTTTGAATTTTCTTTTTTCTGGTGCATAATATGACCTCCGCAGACGCCTAGTTTAGGAGTTATATCGATTTTAAAGTTTTGAATTTTCTTTTTTCTGGTGCATAATATGACCCCCGCAGACGCCTAGTTTAGGAGTTATAGCCATTTTAAGATTTTGAATTTTTTTTTTTGGTGCATAATATGACCCCCGCAGACGCCTAGTTTAGGAGTTATAGCGATTTTAAAGTTTTGAATTTTCTTTTTCCTGGTGCATAATATGAGCCCCGCAGACGCCTAGTTTAGGAGTTATAGCCATTTTAAGATTTTGAATTTTTTTTTCTGGTGCGTAATATGACCCCCGCAGACGCCTAGTTTAGTAGTTATAGCCATTTTAAGATTTTGAATATTTTTTTCTGGTGCATAAGATGACCCCCGCAGACGCATAGTTTAGGAGTTATAGCGATTTTAAAGTTTTGAGTTATAGCCATTTTAAGATTTTGAATTTTTTTTTTCTGGTGCATAATATGACCCCCGCAGGCGCCTAGTTTAGGAGTTATAGCCATTTTAAGATTTTGAATTTTTTTTTTCTGGTACATAATATGACCCCCACAGACGCCTAGTTTAGGAGTTATAGCGATTTTAAAGTTTTGAATTCTCTTTTTTCTGGTGCATAATATGACCCCCGCAGACGCCTAGTTTAGGAGTTATATCGATTTTAAAGTTTTGAATTTTCTTTTTTCTGGTGCATAATATGACCCCCGCAGACGCCTAGTTTAGGAGTTATAGCCATTTTAAGATTTTGAATTTTTTTTTTTGGTGCATAATATGACCACCGCAGACGCCTAGTTTAGGAGTTATAGCGATTTTAAAGTTTTGAATTTTCTTTTTCCTGGTGCATAATATGAGCCCCGCAGACGCCTAGTTTAGGAGTTATAGCCATTTTAAGATTTTGAATTTTTTTTTCTGGTGCGTAATATGACCCCCGCAGACGCCTAGTTTAGGAGTTATAGACATTTTAAGATTTTGAATATTTTTTTCTGGTGCATAAGATGACCCCCGCAGACGCATAGTTTAGGAGTTATAGCGATTTTAAAGTTTTGAATTTTCTTTTTCCTGGTGCATAATATGAGCCCCGCAGACGCCTAGTTTAGGAGTTATAGCCATTTTAAGATTTTGAATTTTTTTTTTTGGTGCATAATATGACCCCCGCAGACGCCTAGTTTAGGAGTTATAGCCATTTTAAGATTTTGAATTTTTTTTTTTGGTGCATAATATGACCACCGCAGACGCCTAGTTTAGGAGTTATAGCGATTTTAAAGTTTTGAATTTTCTTTTTCCTGGTGCATAATATGAGCCCCGCAGACGCCTAGTTTAGGAGTTATAGCCATTTTAAGATTTTGAATTTTTTTTTCTGGTGCGTAATATGACCCCCGCAGACGCCTAGTTTAGGAGTTATAGCCATTTTAAGATTTTGAATACTTTTTTCTGGTGCATAAGATGACCCCCGCAGACGCCTAGTTTAGGAGTTATAGCGATTTTAAAGTTTTGAATTTTCTTTTTCCTGGTGCATAATATGACCCCCGCAGACGCCTAGTTTAGGAGTTATAGCGATTTTAAAGTTTTGAATTTTCTTTTTCCTGGTGCATAATATGAGCCCCGCAGACGCCTAGTTTAGGAGTTATAGCCATTTTAAGATTTTGAATTTTTTTTTTTGGTGCATAATATGACCCCCGCAGACGCCTAGTTTAGGAGTTATAGCGATTTTAAAGTTTTGAATTTTCTTTTTCCTGGTGCATAATATGAGCCCCGCAGACGCCTAGTTTAGGAGTTATAGCCATTTTAAGATTTTGAATTTTTTTTTTTGGTGCATAATATGACCCCCGCAGACGCCTAGTTTAGGAGTTATAGCGATTTTAAAGTTTTGAATTTTCTTTTTCCTGGTGCATAATATGAGCCCCGCAGACGCCTAGTTTAGGAGTTATAGCCATTTTAAGATTTTGAATTTTTTTTTTTTGGTGCATAATATGACCCCCGCAGACGCCTAGTTTAGGAGTTATAGCCATTTTAAGATTTTGAATATTTTTTTCTGGTGCATAAGATGACCCCCGCAGACGCATAGTTTAGGAGTTATAGCGATTTTAAAGTTTTGAATTTTCTTTTTTCTGGTGCATAATATGACCCCCGCAGACGCCTAGTTTAGGAGTTATATCGATTTTAAAGTTTTGAATTTTCTTTTTTCTGGTGCATAATATGACCCCCGCAGACGCCTAGTTTAGGAGTTATAGCCATTTTAAGATTTTGAATTTTTTTTTTTTGGTGCATAATATGACCCCCGCAGACGCCTAGTTTAGGAGTTATAGCGATTTTAAAGTTTTGAATTTTCTTTTTCCTGGTGCATAATATGAGCCCCGCAGACGCCTAGTTTAGGAGTTATAGCCATTTTAAGATTTTGAATTTTTTTTTTGGTGCATAATATGACCCCCGCAGACGCCTAGTTTAGGAGTTATAGCCATTTTAAGATTTTGAATTTTTTTTTTATGGTGCATAATATGACCCCCGCAGACGCCTAGTTTAGGAGTTATAGCGATTTTAAAGTTTTGAATTTTCTTTTTTCTAGTGCATAATATGACCCCCGCAGACGCCTAGTTTAGGAGTTATAGCGATTTTAAAGTTTTGAATTCTCTTTTTTCTGGTGCATAATATGACCCCCGCAGACGCCTAGTTTAGGAGTTATAGCCATTTTAAGATTTTGAATTTTTTTTTTCAGGTGCATAATATGACCCCCGCAGACGCCTAGTTTAGGAGTTATAGCGATTTTAAAGTTTTGAATTTTCTTTTTCCCTGCGCATAATATGACCCCCGCAGACGCCTAGTTTAGGAGTTATAGCCATTTTAAGATTTTGAATATTTTTTTTCTGGTGCATAATATGACCCCCGCAGACGCCTAGTTTAGGAGTTATAGCCTTTTTAAAATTTTGATTTTTTTTTTCTGGTGCATAATATGAGCCCCGCAGACGCCTAGTTTAGGAGTTATAGCCATTTTAAGATTTTGAATTTTTTTTTCTGGTGCGTAATATGACCCCCGCAGACGCCTAGTTTAGGAGTTATAGCCATTTTAAGATTTTGAAAATTTTTTTCTGGTGCATAAGATGATATAGCGATTTTAAAGTTTTGAATTTTCTTTTTCCTGGTGCGTAATATGACCCCCGCAGACACCTAGTTTAGGAGTTATAGCAATTTTAAGATTTTGGAAATTTTTTTCTGGTGCATAAGATGATATAGCGATTTTAAAGTTTTGAATTTTCTTTTTCCTGGTGCATAATATGAGCCCCGCAGACGCCTAGTTTAGGAGTTATAGCCATTTTAAGATTGGTGCATTATATGACCCCCGCAGACGCCTAGTTTAGGAGTTATAGCCATTTTAAGATTTTGAATTTTTTTTTCTGGTGCGTAATATGACCCCCGCAGACGCCTAGTTTAGGAGTTATAGCGATTTTAAAGTTTTGAATTTTCTTTTTCCTGGTGCATAATATGACCCCCGCAGACGCCTAGTTTAGGAGTTATAACGATTTTAAAGTTTTGAATTTTCTTTTTTCTGGTGCATAATATGACCCCCGCAGACGCCTAGTTTAGGAGTTATAGCCATTTTAAGATTTTGAATTTTTTTTTTTTGGTGCATAATATGACCCCCGCAGACGCCTAGTTTAGGAGTTATAGCGATTTTAAAGTTTTGAATTTTCTTTTTCCTGGTGCATAATATGAGCCCCGCAGACGCCTAGTTTAGGAGTTATAGCCATTTTAAGATTTTGGATTTTTTTTTTTTGGTGCATAATATGACCCCCGCAGACGCCCAGTTTAGGAGTTATAGCCATTTTAAGATTTTGAATTTTTTTTTTCTGGTGCATAATATGACCCCCGCAGACGCCTAGTTTAGGAGTTATAGCGATTTTAAAGTTTTGAATTTTCTTTTTTCTGGTGCATAATATGACCCCCGCAGACGCCTAGTTTAGGAGTTATAGCGATTTTAAAGTTTTGAATTTTCTTTTTTCTAGTGCATAATATGACCCCCGCAGACGCCTAGTTTAGGAGTTATAGCCATTTTAAGATTTTGAATTTTTTTTTTCTGGTGCATAATATGACCCCCGCAGACGCCTAGTTTAGGAGTTATAGCCATTTTAAGATTTTGAATTTTTTTTTTCTGGTGCATAATATGACCCAAGCAGACGCCTAGTTTAGGAGTTATAGCGATTTTAAAGTTTTGAATTCTCTTTTTTCTGGTGCATAATATGACCCCCGCAGACGCCTAGGTTAGGAGTTATAGCCATTTTAAGATTTTGAATTTTTTTTTTCAGGTGCATAATATGACCCCCGCAGACGCCTAGTTTAGGAGTTATAGCGATTTTAAAGTTTTGAATTTTCTTTTTCCTGGCGCATAATATGACCCCCGCAGACGCCTAGTTTAGGGGTTATAGCCATTTTAAGATTTTGAATTTTTTTTTTCTGGTGCATAATATGACCCCCGCAGACGCCTAGTTTAGGAGTTATAGCCATTTTAAGATTTTGAATTTTTTTTTCTGATGCGTAATATGACCCCCGCAGACGCCTAGTTTAGGAGTTATAGCCATTTTAAGATTTTGAATTTTTTTTTTCTGGTGCATAATATGACCCCCGCAGACGCCTAGTTTAGGAGTTATAGCGATTTTAAAGTTTTGAATTTTCTTTTTCCTGGTGCATAATATGACCCCCGCAGACGCCTAGTTTAGGAGGTATATCGATTTTAAAGTTTTGAATTTTCTTTTTTCTGGTGCATAACATGACCCCCGCAGACGCCCAGTTTAGGAGTTATATCGATTTTAAAGTTTTGAATTTTCTTTTTTTGGTGCATAATATGACCCCCGCAGACGCCTAGTTTAGGAGTTATAGCCATTTTAAGATTTTGAATTTTTTTTTTTTGGTGCATAATATGACCCCCGCAGACGCCTAGTTTAGGAGTTATAGCGATTTTAAAGTTTTGAATTTTCTTTTTCCTGGTGCATAATATGAGCCCCGCAGACGCTTAGTTTAGGAGTTATAGCCATTTTAAGATTTTGAATATTTTTTTCTGGTGCATAAGATGACCTCCGCAGACGCATAGTTTAGGAGTTATAGCGATTTTAAAGTTTTGAATTTTCTTTTTTTGGTGCATAATATGACCCCCGCAGACGCCTAGTTTAGGAGTTATAGCCATTTTAAGATTTTGAATTTTTTTTTTCTGGTGCATAATATGACCCCCGCAGACGCCTAGTTTAGGAGTTATAGCGATTTTAAAGTTTTGAATTCTCTTTTTTTTGGTGCATAATATGACCCCCGCAGACGCCTAGTTTAGGAGTTATATCGATTTTAAAGTTTTGAATTTTATTTTTTTGGTGCATAATATGACCCCCGCAGACGCCTAGTTTAGGAGTTATAGCCATTTTAAGATTTTGAATTTTTTTTTTTTGGTGCATAATATGACCCCCGCAGACGCCTAGTTTAGGAGTTATAGCGATTTTAAAGTTTTGAATTTTCTTTTTCCTGGTGCATAATATGAGCCCCGCAGACGCCTAGTTTAGGAGTTATAGCCATTTTAAGATTTTGAATTTTTTTTTCTGGTGCGTAATATGACCCCCGCAGACGCCTAGTTTAGGAGTTATAGCCATTTTAAGATTTTGAATATTTTTTTCTGGTGCATAAGATGACCCCCGCAGACGCATAGTTTAGGAGTTATAGCGATTTTAAAGTTTTGAATTTTTTTTTTCCTGGTGCATAATATGAGCCCCGCAGACGCCTAGTTTAGGAGTTATAGCCATTTTAAGATTTTGAAGTTTTTTTTTTTGGTGCATAATATGACCCCCGCAGACGCCTAGTTTAGGAGTTATAGCCATTTTAAGATTTTGAATTTTTTTTTCTGGTGCGTAATATGACCCCCGCAGACGCCTAGTTTAGGAGTTATATCGATTTTAAAGTTTTGAATTTTCTTTTTTCTGGTGCATAATATGACCCCCGCAGACGCCTAGTTTAGGAGTTATAGCCATTTTAAGATTTTGAATTTTTTTTTTTTGGTGCATAATATGACCCCCGCAGACGCCTAGTTTAGGAGTTATAGCCATTTTATGATTTTGAATTTTTTTTTCTGGTGCGTAATATGACCCCCGCAGACGCCTAGTTTAGGAGTTATAGCGATTTTAAAGTTTTGAATTTTCTTTTTCCTGGCGCATAATATGACCCCCGCAGACGCCTAGTTTAGGAGTTATAGGCATTTTAAGATTTTGAATTTTTTTTTTCTGGTGCATAATATGACCCCCGCAGACGCCTAGTTTAGGAGTTATAGCCTTTTTAAAATTTTGATTTTTTTTTCTGGTGCATAATATGACCCCCGCAGACGCCTAGTTTAGGAGTTATAGCCATTTTATGATTTTGAATTTTTTTTTCTGGTGCGTAATATGACCCCCGCAGACGCCTAGTTTAGGAGTTATAGCGATTTTAAAGTTTTGAATTTTCTTTTTCCTGGCGCATAATATGACCCCCGCAGACGCCTAGTTTAGGAGTTATAGCCATTTTAAGATTTTGAATTTTTTTTTCTGGTGCGTAATATGACCCCCGCAGACGCCTAGTTTAGGAGTTATAGCCATTTTAAGATTTTGAATATTTTTTTCTGGTGCATAAGATGACCCCCGCAGACGCATAGTTTAGGAGTTATAGCGATTTTAAAGTTTTGAATTTTCTTTTTCCTGGTGCATAATATGAGCCCCGCAGACGCCTAGTTTAGGAGTTATAGCCATTTTAAGATTTTGAATTTTTTTTTTCTGGTGCGTAATATGACCCCCGCAGACGCCTAGTTTAGGAGTTATAGCCATTTTAAGATTTTGAATATTTTTTTCTGGTGCATAAGATGACCCCCGCAGACGCATAGTTTAGGAGTTATAGCGATTTTAAAGTTTTGAATTTTCTTTTTCCTGGTGCATAATATGAGCCCCGCAGACGCCTAGTTTAGGAGTTATAGCCATTTTAAGATTTTGAAGGTTTTTTTTTTGGTGCATAATATGACCCCCGCAGACGCCTAGTTTAGGAGTTATAGCCATTTTAAGATTTTGAATTTTTTTTTCTGGTGCGTAATATGACCCCCGCAGACGCCTAGTTTAGGAGTTATATCGATTTTAAAGTTTTGAATTTTCTTTTTTCTGGTGCATAATATGTCCCCCGCAGACGCCTAGTTTAGGAGTTATAGCCATTTTAAGATTTTGAATTTTTTTTTTTTGGTGCATAATATGACCCCCGCAGACGCCTAGTTTAGGAGTTATAGCCATTTTATGATTTTGAATTTTTTTTTCTGGTGCGTAATATGACCCCCGCAGACGCCTAGTTTAGGAGTTATAGCGATTTTAAAGTTTTGAATTTTCTTTTTCCTGGCGCATAATATGACCCCCGCAGACGCCTAGTTTAGGAGTTATAGCCATTTTAAGATTTTGAATTTTTTTTTTCTGGTGCATAATATGACCCCCGCAGACGCCTAGTTTAGGAGTTATAGCCTTTTTAAAATTTTGATTTTTTTTTCTGGTGCATAATATGACCCCCGCAGACGCCTAGTTTAGGAGTTATAGCCATTTTATGATTTTGAATTTTTTTTTCTTGTGCCTAATATGACTCCCGCAGACGCCTAGTTTAGGAGTTATAGCGATTTTAAAGTTTTGAATTTTCTTTTTCCTGGCGCATAATATGACCCCCGCAGACGCCTAGTTTAGGAGTCATAGCCATTTTAAGATTTTGAATTTTTTTTTTTGGTGCATAATATGACCCCCGCAGACGCCTAGTTTAGGAGTTATAGCCTTTTTAAAATTTAGATTTTTTTTTTCTGGTGCATAATATGACCCCCGCGGACGCCTAGTTTAGGAGGTATATCGATTTTAAAGTTTTGAATTTTCTTTTTTCTGGTGCATAATATGACCTCCGCAGACGCCTAGTTTAGGAGTTATATCGATTTTAAAGTTTTGAATTTTCTTTTTCCTGGCGCATAATATGACCCCCGCAGACGCCTAGTTTAGGAGTTATAGCCATTTTAAGATTTTGAATTTTTTTTTCTGGTGCATAATATGACCCCCGCAGACGCCTAGTTTAGGAGTTATAGCCTTTTTAAAATTTAGATTTTTTTTTTCTGGTGCATAATATGACCCCCGCGGACGCCTAGTTTAGGAGGTATATCGATTTTAAAGTTTTGAATTTTCTTTTTTCTGGTGCATAATATGACCTCCGCAGACGCCTAGTTTAGGAGTTATATCGATTTTAAAGTTTTGAATTTTCTTTTTCCTGGCGCATAATATGACCCCCGCAGACGCCTAGTTTAGGAGTTATAGCCATTTTAAGATTTTGAATTTTTTTTTCTGGTGCATAATATGACCCCCGCAGACGCCTAGTTTAGGAGTTATAGCCTTTTTAAAATTTAGATTTTTTTTTTCTGGTGCATAATATGACCCCCGCAGACGCCTAGTTTAGGAGTCATAGCCATTTTAAGATTTTGAATTTTTTTTTTTGGTGCATAATATGACCCCCGCAGACGCCTAGTTTAGGAGTTATAGCGATTTTAAAGTTTTGAATTTTCTTTTTCATAATATGAGCCCCGCAGACGCCTAGTTTAGGAGTTATAGCCATTTTAAGATTTTGAAAATTTTTTTCTGGTGCATAAGATGATATAGCGATTTTAAAGTTTTGAATTTTCTTTTTCCTGGTGCATAATATGAGCCCCGCAGACGCCTAGTTTAGGAGTTATAGCCATTTTAAGATTTTGAATTTTTTTTTTTTGGTGCATTATATGACCCCCGCAGACGCCTAGTTTAGGAGTTATAGCCATTTTAAGATTTTGAATTTTTTTTTCTGGTGCGTAATATGACCCCCGCAGACGCCTAGTTTAGGAGTTATAGCGATTTTAAAGTTTTGAATTTTCTTTTTCCTGGTGCATAATATGACCCCCGCAGACGCCTAGTTTAGGAGGTATATCGATTTTAAAGTTTTGAATTTTCTTTTTTCTGGTGCATAATATGACCCCCGCAGACGCCTAGTTTAGGAGTTATATCGATTTTAAAGTTTTGAATTTTCTTTTATCTGGTGCATAATATGACCCCCGCAGACGCCTAGTTTAGGAGTTATAGCCATTTTAAGATTTTGAATTTTTTTTTTTTGGTGCATAATATGACCCCCGCAGACGCCTAGTTTAGGAGTTATAGCGATTTTAAAGTTTTGAATTTTCTTTTACCTGGTGCATAATATGAGCCCCGCAGACGCCTAGTTTAGGAGTTATAGCCATTTTAAGATTTTGGATTTTTTTTTTTTGGTGCATAATATGACCCCCGCAGACGCCCAGTTTAGGAGTTATAGCCATTTTAAGATTTTGAATTTTTTTTTTCTGTTGCATAATATGACCCCCGCAGACGCCTAGTTTAGGAGTTATAGCGATTTTAAAGTTTTGAATTTTCTTTTTTCTAGTGCATAATATGACCCCCGCAGACGCCTAGTTTAGGAGTTATAGCCATTTTAAGATTTTGAATTTTTTTTTTCTGGTGCATAATATGACCCCCGCAGACGCCTAGTTTAGGAGTTATAGCCATTTTAAGATTTTGAATTTTTTTTTTCAGGTGCATAATATGACCCAAGCAGACGCCTAGTTTAGGAGTTATAGCGATTTTAAAGTTTTGAATTCTCTTTTTTCTGGTGCATAATATGACCCCCGCAGACGCCTAGTTTAGGAGTTATAGCCATTTTAAGATTTTGAATTTTTTTTTTCAGGTGCATAATATGACCCCCGCAGACGCCTAGTTTGGGAGTTATAGCGATTTTAAAGTTTTGAATTTCCTTTTTCCTGGCGCATAATATGACCCCCGCAGACGCCTTGTTTAGGAGTTATAGCCATTTTAAGATTTTGAATTTTTTTTTTCTGGTGCATAATATGACCCCCGCAGACGCCTAGTTTAGGAGTTATAGCCATTTTAAGATTTTGAATTTTTTTTTCTGATGCGTAATATGACCCCCGCAGACGCCTAGTTTAGGAGTTATAGCCATTTTAAGATTTTGAATTTTTTTTTTCTGGTGCATAATATGACCCCCGCAGACGCCTAGTTTAGGAGTTATAGCGATTTTAAAGTTTTGAATTTTCTTTTTCCTGGTGCATAATATGACACCCGCAGACGCCTAGTTTAGGAGTTATAGCCATTTTAAGATTTTGAATTTTTTTTTTCTGGTGCATAATATGACCCCCGCAGACGCCTAGTTTAGGAGTTATACCAATTTTAAGATTTTGAATTTTTTTTTTCTGGTGCATAATATGACCCCCGCAGACGCCTAGTTTAGGAGTTATAGCGATTTTAAAGTTTTGAATTTTCTTTTTTCTGGTGCATAATATGACCCCCGCAGACGCCCAGTTTAGGAGTTATATCGATTTTAAAGTTTTGAATTTTCTTTTTTTGGTGCATAATATGACCCCCGCAGACGCCTAGTTTAGGAGTTATAGCCATTTTAAGATTTTGAATTTTTTTTTTTGGTGCATAATATGACCCCCGCAGACGCCTAGTTTAGGAGTTATAGCGATTTTAAAGTTTTGAATTTTCTTTTTCCTGGTGCATAATATGACCCCCGCAGACGCCTAGTTTAGGAGGTATATCGATTTTAAAGTTTTGAATTTTCTTTTTTCTGGTGCATAATATGACCCCCGCAGACGCCCAGTTTAGGAGTTATATCGATTTTAAAGTTTTGAATTTTCTTTTTTTGGTGCATAATATGACCCCCGCAGACGCCTAGTTTAGGAGTTATAGCGATTTTAAAGTTTTGAATTTTCTTTTTTTGGTGCATAATATGACCCCCGCAGACGCCTAGTTTAGGAGTTATAGCCATTTTAAGATTTTGAATTTTTTTTTTCTGGTGCATAATATGACCCCCGCAGACGCCTAGTTTAGGAGTTATAGCGATTTTAAAGTTTTGAATTCTCTTTTTTCTGGTGCATAATATGACCCCCGCAGACGCCTAGTTCAGGAGTTATAGCCATTTTAAGATTTTGAATTTTTTTTTTTGGTGCATAATATGACCCCCGCAGACGCCTAGTTTAGGAGTTATAGCGATTTTAAAGTTTTGAATTTTCTTTTTCCTGGTGCATAATATGAGCCCCGCAGACGCCTAGTTTAGGAGTTATAGCCATTTTAAGATTTTGAATTTTTTTTTCTGGTGCGTAATATGACCCCCGCAGACGCCTAGTTTAGGAGTTATAGCCATTTTAAGATTTTGAATATTTTTTTCTGGTGCATAAGATGACCCCCGCAGACGCATAGTTTAGGAGTTATAGCGATTTTAAAGTTTTGAATTTTCTTTTTCCTGGTGCATAATATGAGCCCCGCAGACGCCTAGTTTAGGAGTTATAGCCATTTTAAGATTTTGCATTTTTTTTTTTTGGTGCATAATATGACCCCCGCAGACGCCTAGTTTAGGAGTTATAGCCATTTTAAGATTTTGAATTTTTTTTTCTGGTGCGTAATATGACCCCCGCAGACGCCTAGTTTAGGAGTTATAGCCATTTTAAGATTTTGAATTTTTTTTTTTTGGTGCATAATATGACCCCCGCAGACGCCTAGTTTAGGAGTTATAGCGATTTTAAAGTTTTGAATTTTCTTTTTAATGGTGCATAATATGAGCCCCGCAGACGCCTAGTTTAGGAGTTATAGCCATTTTAAGATTTTGAATTTTTTTTTTTGGTGCATAATATGACCCCCGCAGACGCCTAGTTTAGGAGTTATAGCCATTTTAAGATTTTGAATTTTTTTTTTTTGGTGCATAATATGACCCCCGCAGACGCCTAGTTTAGGAGTTATAGCGATTTTAAAGTTTTGAATTTTCTTTTTAATGGTGCATAATATGACCCCCGCAGACGCCTAGTTTAGGAGTTATAGCCATTTTAAGATTTTGAATTTTTTTTTTTTGGTGCATAATATGACCCCCGCAGACGCCTAGTTTAGGAGTTATAGCGATTTTAAAGTTTTGAATTTTCTTTTTAATGGTGCATAATATGAGCCCCGCAGACGCCTAGTTTAGGAGTTATAGCCATTTTAAGATTTTGAATTTTTTTTTTTGGTGCATAATATGACCCCCGCAGACGCCTAGTTTAGGAGTTATAGCCATTTTAAGATTTTGAATTTTTTTTTTCTGGTGCATAATATGACCCCCGCAGACGCCTGGTTTAGGAGTTATAGCGATTTTAAAGTTTTGAATTTTCTTTTTTCTAGTGCATAATATGACCCCCGCAGACGCCTAGTTTAGGAGTTATAGCCATTTTAAGATTTTGAAGTTTTTTTTTTTGGTGCATAATATGACCCCCGCAGACGCCTAGTTTAGGAGTTATAGCCATTTTAAGATTTTGAATTTTTTTTTTCTGGTGCATAATATGACCCCCGCAGACGCCTAGTTTAGGAGTTATAGCGATTTTAAAGTTTTGAATTCTCTTTTTTCTGGTGCATAATATGACCCCCGCAGACGCCTAGTTTAGGAGGTATATCGATTTTAAAGTTTTGAATTTTCTTTTTTCTGGTGCATAATATGACCCCCGCAGACGCCTAGTTTAGGAGTTATATCGATTTTAAAGTTTTGAATTTTCTTTTTTCTGGTGCATAATATGACCCCCGCAGACGCCTAGTTTAGGAGTTATAGCCATTTTAAGGTTTTGAATTTTTTTTTTTTGGTGCATAATATGACCCCCGCAGACGCCTAGTTTAGGAGTTATAGCGATTTTAAAGTTTTGAATTTTCTTTTTAATGGTGCATAATATGAGCCCCGCAGACGCCTAGTTTAGGAGTTATAGCCATTTTAAGATTTTGAATTTTTTTTTTTTGGTGCATAATATGACCCCCGCAGACGCCTAGTTTAGGAGTTATAGCCTTTTTAAAATTTAGATTTTTTTTTCTGGTGCATAATATAACCCCCGCAGACGCCTAGTTTAGGAGTTATAGCCATTTTAAGATTTTGAATTTTTTTTTCTGGTGCGTAATATGACCCCCGCAGACGCCTAGTTTAGGAGTTATAGCCATTTTAAGATTTTGAATTTTTTTTTCTGGTGCGTAATATGACCCCCGCAGACGCCTAGTTTAGGAGTTATAGCGATTTTAAAGTTTTGAATTCTCTTTTTTCTGGTGCATAATATGACCCCCGCAGACGCCTAGTTTAGGAGGTATATCGATTTTAAAGTTTTGAATTTTCTTTTTTCTGGTGCATAATATGACCCCCGCAGACGCCTAGTTTAGGAGTTATATCGATTTTAAAGTTTTGAATTTTCTTTTTCCTGGTGCATAATATGACCCCCGCAGACGCCTAGTTTAGGAGGTATATCGATTTTAAAGTTTTGAATTTCCTTTTTTCTGGTGCATAATATGACCTCCGCAGACGCCTAGTTTAGGAGTTATATCGATTTTAAAGTTTTGAATTTTCTTTTTTCTGGTGCATAATATGACCCCCGCAGACGCCTAGTTTAGGAGTTATAGCCATTTTAAGATTTTGAATTTTTTTTTTTGGTGCATAATATGACCCCCGCAGACGCCTAGTTTAGGAGTTATAGCGATTTTAAAGTTTTGAATTTTTTTTTTCCTGGTGCATAATATGAGCCCCGCAGACGCCTAGTTTAGGAGTTATAGCCATTTTAAGATTTTGAATTTTTTTTTCTGGTGCATAATATGACCCCCGCAGACGCCTAGTTTAGGAGTTATAGCCTTTTTAAAATTTTGATTTTTTTTTCTAGTGCATAATATGACCCCCGCAGACGCCTAGTTTAGGAGTTAAAGCGATTTTAAAGTTTTGAATTTTCTTTTTCCTGGTGCATAATATGAGCCCCGCAGACGCCTAGTTTAGGAGTTATAGCCATTTTAAGATTTTGAATTTTTTTTTTTTGGTGCATAATATGACCCCCGCAGACGCCTAGTTTAGGAGTTATAGCCTTTTTAAGATTTTGAATTTTTTTTTTCTGGTGCATAATATGACCCCCGCAGACGCCTAGTTTAGGAGTTATAGCGATTTTAAAGTTTTGAATTTTCTTTTTTCTAGTGCATAATATGACCCCCGCAGACGCCTAGTTTAGGAGTTATAGCCATTTTAAGATTTTGGATTTTTTTTTTCTGGTGCATAATATGACCCCCGCAGACGCCTAGTTTAGGAGTTATAGCCATTTTAAGATTTTGAATTTTTTTTTTCTGGTGCATAATATGACCCCCTCAGACGCCTAGTTTAGGAGTTATAGCGATTTTAAAGTTTTGAATTCTCTTTTTTCTGGTGCATAATATGACCCCCGCAGACGCCTAGTTTAGGAGTTATAGCCATTTTAAGATTTTGAATTTTTTTTTTCAGGTGCATAATATGACCCCCGCAGATGCCTAGTTTAGGAGTTATAGCGTTTTAAAGTTTTGAATTTTCTTTTTTCTGGTGCATAATATGACCCTCGCAGACGCCTAGTTTAGGAGTTATAGCCATTTTAAGATTTTGAATTTTTTTTTTTTGGTGCATAATATGACCCCCGCAGACGCCTAGTTTAGGAGTTATAGCGATTTTAAAGTTTTGAATTTTCTTTTTCCTGGTGCATAATATGAGCCCGCAGACGCCTAGTTTAGGAGTTATAGCCATTTTAAGATTTTGAATTTTTTTTTTCCTGGTGCATAATATGACCCCCGCAGACGCCTAGTTTAGGAGTTATAGCCATTTTAAGATTTTGAATTTTTTTTTTCTGGTGCATAATATGACCCCCGCAGACGCCTAGTTTAGGAGTTATAGCCTTTTTAAAATTTTGATTTTTTTTTTCTGGTGCATAATATGACCCCCGCAGACGCCTAGTTTAGGAGTTATAGCCATTTTAAGATTTTGAATTGTTTTTTTTTGGTGCATAATATGACCCCCGCAGACGCCTAGTTTAGGAGTTATAGCGATTTTAAAGTTTTGAATTTTCTTTTTCCTGGTGCATAATATGAGCCCCGCAGACGCCTAGTTTAGGAGTTATAGCCATTTTAAGATTTTGAATTTTTTTTTTCCTGGTGCATAATATGACCCCCGCAGACGCCTAGTTTAGGAGTTATAGCCATTTTAAGATTTTGAATTTTTTTTTTCTGGTGCATAATATGACCCCCGCAGACGCCTAGTTTAGGAGTTATAGCCTTTTTAAAATTTTGATTTTTTTTTCTGGTGCATAATATGACCCCCGCAGACGCCTAGTTTAGGAGTTATAGCCATTTTAAGATTTTGAATTTTTTTTTCTGGTGCGTAATATGACCCCCGCAGACGCCTAGTTTAGGAGTTATAGCGATTTTAAAGTTTTGAATTTTCTTTTTCCTGGCGCATAATATGACCCCCGCAGACGCCTAGTTTAGGAGTTATAGCCATTTTAAGATTTTGAATTTTTTTTTTTTGGTGCATAATATGACCCCCGCAGACGCCTAGTTTAGGAGTTATAGCGATTTTAAAGTTTTGAATTTTCTTTTTCCTGGTGCATAATATGAGCCCCGCAGACGCCTAGTTTAGGAGTTATAGCCATTTTAAGATTTTGAATTTTTTTTTTCCTGGTGCATAATATGACCCCCGCAGACGCCTAGTTTTGGAGTTATAGCCTTTTTAAAATTTAGATTTTTTTTTCTGGTGCATAATATGACCCCCGCAGACGCCTAGTTTAGGAGTTATAGCCATTTTAAGATTTAGAATTTTTTTTTCTGGGGCGTAATATGACCCCCGCAGACGCCTAGTTTAGGAGTTATAGCAATTTTAAAGTTTTGAATTTTCTTTTTCCTGGCGCATAATATGACCCCCGCAGACGCCTAGTTTAGGAGTTATAGCCATTTTAAGATTTTGAATTTTTTTTTCTGGTGCGTAATATGACCCCCGCAGACGCCTAGTTTAGGAGTTATAGCGATTTTAAAGTTTTGAATTTTCTTTTTTCTGGTGCATAATATGACCCCCGCAGACGCCTAGTTTAGGAGTTATAGCGATTTTAAAGTTTTGAATTTTCTTTTTCCTGGTGCATAATATGACCCCCGCAGACGCCTAGTTTAGGAGTTATAGCCATTTTAAGATTTTGAATTTTTTTTTTCTGGTGCGTAATATGACCCCCGCAGACGCCTAGTTTAGGAGTCATATCGATTTTAAAGTTTTGAATTTTCTTTTTTCTGGTGCATAATATGACCCCCGCAGACGCCTAGTTTAGGAGTTATAGCCATTTTAAGATTTTGAATTTTTTTTTTCTGGTGCATAATATGACCCCCGCAGACGCCTAGTTCAGGAGTTATAGCCTTTTTAAAATTTTGATTTTTTTTTTCTGGTGCATAATATGACCCCCGCAGACGCCTAGTTTAGGAGTTATAGCCATTTTAAGATTTTGAATTTTTTTTTCTGGTGCGTAATATGACCCCCGCAGACGCCTAGTTTAGGAGTTATAGCGATTTTAAAGTTTTGAATTTTCTTTTTCCTGGCGCATAATATGACCCCCGCAGACGCCTAGTTTAGGAGTTATAGCCATTTTAAGATTTTGAATTTTTTTTTTTTGGTGCATAATATGACCCCCGCAGACGCCTAGTTTAGGAGTTATAGCGATTTTAAAGTTTTGAATTTTCTTTTTCCTGGTGCATAATATGAGCCCCGCAGACGCCTAGTTTAGGAGTTATAGCCATTTTAAGATTTTGAATTTTTTTTTTCCTGGTGCATAATATGACCCCCGTAGACGCCTAGTTTAGGAGTTATAGCCATTTTAAGATTTTGAATTTTTTTTTTCTGGTGCATAATATGACCCCCGCAGACGCCTAGTTTAGGAGTTATAGCCTTTTTAAAATTTTGATTTTTTTTTCTGGTGCATAATATGACCCCCGCAGACGCCTAGTTTAGGAGTTATAGCGATTTTAAAGTTTTGAATTTTCTTTTTCCTGGCGCATAATATGACCCCCGCAGACGCCTAGTTTAGGAGTTATAGCCATTTTAAGATTTTGAATTTTTTTTTCTGGTGCGTAATATGACCCCCGCAGACGCCTAGTTTAGGAGTTATAGCGATTTTAAAGTTTTGAATTTTCTTTTTCCTGGCGCATAATATGACCCCCGCAGACGCCTAGTTTAGGAGTTATAGCCATTTTAAGATTTTGAATTTTTTTTTCTGGTGCGTAATATGACCCCCGCAGACGCCTAGTTTAGGAGTTATAGCGATTTTAAAGTTTTGAATTTTCTTTTTTCTGGTGCATAATATGACCCCCGCAGACGCCTAGTTTAGGAGTTATAGCCATTTTAAGATTTTGAATTTTTTTTTTCAGGTGCATAATATGACCCCCGCAGACGCCTAGTTTAGGAGTTATAGCGATTTTGAAGTTTTGAATTTTCTTTTTCCTGGTGCATAATATGACCCCCGCAGACGCCTAGTTTAGGAGTTATAGCCATTTTAAGATTTTGAATTTTTTTTTTCTGGTGCGTAATATGACCCCCGCAGACGCCTAGTTTAGGAGTCATATCGATTTGAAAGTTTTGAATTTTCTTTTTTCTGGTGCATAATATGACCCCCGCAGACGCCTAGTTTAGGAGTTATAGCCATTTTAAGATTTTGAATTTTTTTTTTTTTGGTGCATAATATGACCCCCGCAGACGCCTAGCTTAGGAGTTATAGCGATTTTAAAGTTTTGAATTTTCTTTTTCCTGGTGCATAATATGAGCCCCGCAGACGCCTAGTTTAGGAGTTATAGCCATTTTAAGATTTTGAATTTTTTTTTCTGGTGCGTAATATGACCCCCGCAGACGCCTAGTTTAGGAGTTATAGCCATTTTAAGATTTGGAATATTTTTTTCTGGTGCATAAGATGACCCCCGCAGACGCATAGTTTAGGAGTTATAGCGATTTTAAAGTTTTGAATTTTCTTTTTCCTGGTGCATAATATGAGCCCCGCAGACGCCTAGTTTAGGAGTTATAGCCATTTGAAGAGTTTGAATTTTTTTTTTTGGGTGCATAATATGACCCCCGCAGACGCCTAGTTTAGGAGTTATAGCCATTTTAAGATTTTGAATTTTTTTTTCTGGTGCGTAATATGACCCCCGCAGACGCCTAGTTTAGGAGTTATAGCGATTTTAAAGTTTTGAATTTTCTTTTTTCTGGTGCATAATATGACCCCCGCAGACGCCTAGTTTAGGAGTTATATCGATTTTAAAGTTTTGAATTTTCTTTTTTCTGGTGCATAATATGACCCCCGCAGACGCCTAGTTTAGGAGTTATAGCCATTTTAAGATTTTGAATTTTTTTTTTTTGGTGCATAATATGACCCCCGCAGACGCCTAGTTTAGGAGTTACAGCGATTTTAAAGTTTTGAATTTTCTTTTTCCTGGTGCATAATATGAGCCCCGCAGACGCCTAGTTTAGGAGTTATAGCCATTTTAAGATTTTGAATTTTTTTTTTTTGGTGCATAATATGACCCCCGCAGACGCCTAGTTTAGGAGTTACAGCGATTTTAAAGTTTTGAATTTTCTTTTTCCTGGTGCATAATATGACCCCCGCAGACGCCTAGTTTAGGAGTTATAGCCATTTTAAGATTTTGAATTTTTTTTTTCTGGTGCATAATATGACCCCCGCAGACGCCTAGTTTAGGAGTTATAGCGATTTTAAAGTTTTGAATTCTCTTTTTTCTGGTGCATAATATGACCCCCGCAGACGCCTAGTTTAGGAGTTATAGCCATTTTAAGATTTTGAATTTTTTTTTTCAGGTGCATAATATGACCCCCGCAGACGCCTAGTTTAGGAGTTATAGCGATTTTAAAGTTTTGAATTTTCTTTTTCCTGGCGCATAATATGACCCCCGCAGACGCCTAGTTTAGGATTTATAGCCATTTTAAGATTTTGAATTTTTTTTTTCTGGTGCATAATATGACCCCCGCAGACGCCTAGTTTAGGAGTTATAGCCTTTTTAAAATTTTGATTTTTTTTTCTGGTGCATAACATGACCCCCGCAGACGCCTAGTTTAGGAGTTATAGCCATTTTAAGAATTTGAATTTTTTTTTCTGGTGCGTAATATGACCCCCGCAGACGCCTAGTTTAGGAGTTATAGCGATTTTAAAGTTTTGAATTTTCTTTTTCCTGGTGCATAATATGACCCCCGCAGACGCCTAGTTTAGGAGGTATATCGATTTTAAAGTTTTGAATTTTCTTTTTTCTGGTGCATAATATGACCTCCGCAGACGCCTAGTTTAGGAGTTATATCGATTTTAAAGTTTTGAATTTTCTTTTTTCTGGTGCATAATATGACCCCCGCAGACGCATAGTTTAGGAGTTATAGCCATTTTAAGATTTTGAATTTTTTTTTTTGGTGCATAATATGACCCCCGCAGACGCCTAGTTTAGGAGTTATAGCGATTTTAAAGTTTTGAATTTTCTTTTTTCTGGTGCATAATATGACCCCCGCAGACGCCTAGTTTAGGAGTTATAGCCATTTTAAGATTTTGAATTTTTTTTTTTTGGTGCATAATATGACCCCCGCAGACGCCTAGTTTAGGAGTTACAGCGATTTTAAAGTTTTGAATTTTCTTTTTCCTGGTGCATAATATGACCCCCGCAGACGCCTAGTTTAGGAGTTATAGCCATTTTAAGATTTTGAATTTTTTTTTTCTGGTGCATAATATGACCCCCGCAGACGCCTAGTTTAGGAGTTATAGCGATTTTAAAGTTTTGAATTTTCTTTTTTCTAGTGCATAATATGACCCCCGCAGACGCCTAGTTTAGGAGTTATAGCCATTTTAAGATTTTGAATTTTTTTTTTCTTGTGCATAATATGACCCCCGCAGACGCCTAGTTTAGGAGTTATAGCCATTTTAAGATTTTGAATTTTTTTTTTCTGGTGCATAATATGACCCCCGCAGACGCCTAGTTTAGGAGTTATAGCGATTTTAAAGTTTTGAATTCTCTTTTTTCTGGTGCATAATATGACCCCCGCAGACGCCTAGTTTAGGAGTTATAGCCATTTTAAGATTTTGAATTTTTTTTTTCAGGTGCATAATATGACCCCCGCAGACGCCTAGTTTAGGAGTTATAGCGATTTTAAAGTTTTGAATTTTCTTTTTCCTGGCGCATAATATGACCCCCGCAGACGCCTAGTTTAGGATTTATAGCCATTTTAAGATTTGGAATTTTTTTTTTCTGGTGCATAATATGACCCCCGCAGACGCCTAGTTTAGGAGTTATAGCCTTTTTAAAATTTTGATTTTTTTTTCTGGTGCATAATATGACCCCCGCAGACGCCTAGTTTAGGAGTTATAGCCATTTTAAGATTTTGAATTTTTTTTTCTGGTGCGTAATATGACCCCCGCAGACGCCTAGTTTAGGAGTTATAGCGATTTTAAAGTTTTGAATTTTCTTTTTCCTGGTGCATAATATGACCCCCGCAGACGCCTAGTTTAGGAGGTATATCGATTTTAAAGTTTTGAATTTTCTTTTTTCTTGTGCATAATATGACCTCCGCAGACGCCTAGTTTAGGAGTTATATCGATTTTAAAGTTTTGAATTTTCTTTTTTCTGGTGCATAATATGACCCCCGCAGACGCATAGTTTAGGAGTTATAGCCATTTTAAGATTTTGAATTTTTTTTTTTGGTGCATAATATGACCCCCGCAGACGCCTAGTTTAGGAGTTATAGCGATTTTAAAGTTTTGAATTTTCTTTTTCCTGGTGCATAATATGAGCCCCACAGACGCCTAGTTTAGGAGTTATAGCCATTTTAAGATTTTGAATTTTTTTTTCTGGTGCGTAATATGACCCCCGCAGACGCCTAGTTTAGGAGTTATAGCCATTTTAAGATTTTGAATATTTTTTTCTGGTGCATAAGATGACCCCCGCAGACGCATAGTTTAGGAGTTATAGCGATTTTAAAGTTTTGAATTTTCTTTTTCCTGATGCATAATATGAGCCCCGCAGACGCCTAGTTTAGGAGTTATAGCCATTTTAAGATTTTGAATTTTTTTTTTTTGGTGCATAAAATGACCCCCGCAGACGCCTAGTTTAGGAGTTATAGCCATTTTAAGATTTTGAATTTTTTTTTCTGGTGCGTAATATGACCCCCGCAGACGCCTAGTTTAGGAGTTATAGCCATTTTAAGATTTTGAATTTTTTTTTTCTGGTGCATAATATGACCCCCGCAGACGCCTAGTTTATTAGGTATATCGATTTTAAAGTTTTGAATTTTCTTTTTTCTGGTGCATAATATGAGCCCCGCAGACGCCTAGTTTAGGAGTTATAGCCATTTTAAGATTTTGAATTTTTTTCTTTGGTGCATAATATGACCCCCGCAGACGCCTAGTTTAGGAGTTATAGCCATTTTAAGATTTTGAATTTTTTTTTTCTGGTGCATAATATGACCCCCGCAGACGCCTAGTTTAGGAGTTATAGCGATTTTAAAGTTTTGAATTTTCTTTTTCCTGGTGCATAATATGAGCCCCGCAGACGCCTAGTTTAGGAGTTATAGCCATTTTAAGATTTTGAATTTTTTTTTTTTGGTGCATAATATGACCCCCGCAGACGCCTAGTTTAGGAGTTATAGCCATTTTAAGATTTTGAATTTTTTTTTTCTGGTGCATAATATGACCCCCGCAGACGCCTAGTTTAGGAGTTATAGCGATTTTAAAGTTTTGAATTTTCTTTTTCCTGGCGCATAATATGACCCCCGCATACGCCTAGTTTAGGAGTTATAGCCATTTTAAGATTTTGAATTTTTTTTTTCTGGTGCATAATATGACCCCCGCAGACGCCTAGTTTAGGAGTTATAGCCTTTTTAAAATTTTGATTTTTTTTTCTGGTGCATAATATGACCCCCGCAGACGCCTAGTTTAGGAGTTATAGCCATTTTAAGATTTTGAATTTTTTTTTCTGGTGCGTAATATGACCCCCGCAGACGCCTAGTTTAGGAGTTATAGCGATTTTAAAGTTTTGAATTTTCTTTTTCCTGGTGCATAATATGACCCCCGCAGACGCCTAGTTTAGGAGTTATAGCGATTTTAAAGTTTTGAATTTTCTTTTTTCTGGTGCATAATATGACCTCCGCAGACGCCTAGTTTAGGAGTTATATCGATTTTAAAGTTTTGAATTTTCTTTTTTCTGGTGCATAATATGACCCCCGCAGACGCCTAGTTTAGGAGTTATAGCCATTTTAAGATTTTGAATTTTTTTTTTTGGTGCATAATATGACCCCCGCAGACGCCTAGTTTAGGAGTTATAGCGATTTTAAAGTTTTAAATTTTCTTTTTCCTGGTGCATAATATGAGCCCCGCAGACGCCTAGTTTAGGAGTTATAGCCATTTTAAGATTTAGAATTTTTTTTTCTGGTGCGTAATATGACCCCCGCAGACGCCTAGTTTGGGAGTTATAGCCATTTTAAGATTTTGAATATTTTTTTCTGGTGCATAAGATGACCCCCGCAGACGCCTAGTTTAGGAGTTATAGCCATTTTAAGATTTTGAATTTTTTTTTTTGGTGCATAATATGACCCCCGCAGACGCCTAGTTTAGGAGTTATAGCCATTTTAAGATTTTGAATTTTTTTTTTTTGGTGCATAATATGACCCCCGCAGACGCCTAGTTTAGGAGTTATAGCGATTTTAAAGTTTTGAATTTTCTTTTTCCTGGTGCATAATATGAGCCCCGCAGACGCCTAGTTTAGGAGTTATAGCCATTTTAAGATTTTGAATTTTTTTTTTTTGGTGCATAATATGACCCCCGCAGACGCCTAGTTTAGGAGTTATAGCGATTTTAAAGTTTTGAATTTTCTTTTTCTGGTGCATAATATGACCCCCGCAGACGCCTAGTTTAGGAGTTATAGCGATTTTAAAGTATTGAATTTTCTTTTTCTGGTGCATAATATGACCCCCGCAGACGCCTAGTTTAGGAGTTATAGCCATTTTAAGATTTTGAATTTTTTTTTTTTGGTGCATAATATGACCCCCGCAGACGCCTAGTTTAGGAGTTATAGCCATTTTACGATTTTGAATTTTTTTTTCTGGTGCGTAATATGACCCCCGCAGACGCCTAGTTTAGGAGTTATAGCGATTTTAAAGTTTTGAATTTTCTTTTTCCTGGTGCATAATATGACCCCCGCAGACGCCTAGTTTAGGAGGTATATCGATTTTAAAGTTTTGAATTTTCTTTTTTCTGGTGCATAATATGACCCCCGCAGACGCCTAGTTTAGGAGTTATAGCCATTTTAAGATTTTGAATTTTTTTTTTTTGGTGCATAATATGACCCCCGCAGACGCCTAGTTTAGGAGTTATAGCGATTTTAAAGTTTTGAATTTTCTTTTTCCTGGTGCATAATATGAGCCCCGCAGACGCCTAGTTTAGGAGTTATAGCCATTTTAAGATTTTGAATTTTTTTTTTTGGTGCATAATATGACCCCCGCAGACGCCTAGTTTAGGAGTTATAGCCATTTTAAGATTTTGAATTTTTTTTTTCTGGTTCATAATATGACCCCCGCAGACGCCAAGTTTAGGAGTTATAGCCATTTTAAGATTTTGAATATTTTTTTCTGGTGCATAAGATGACCCCCGCAGACGCATAGTTTAGGAGTTATAGCGATTTTAAAGTTTTGAATTTTCTTTTTCCTGGTGCATAATATGAGCCCCGCAGACGCCTAGTTTAGGAGTTATAGCCATTTTAAGATTTTGAATTTTTTTTTCTGGTGCGTAATATGACCCCCGCAGACGCCTAGTTTAGGAGTTATAGCGATTTTAAAGTTTTGAATTTTCTTTTTCCTGGTGCATAATATGAGCCCCGCAGACGCCTAGTTTAGGAGTTATAGCCATTTTAAGATTTTGAATTTTTTTTTTTGGTGCATAATATGACCCCCGCAGACGCCTAGTTTAGGAGTTATAGCCATTTTAAGATTTTGAATTTTTTTTTTCTGGTTCATAATATGACCCCCGCAGACGCCAAGTTTAGGAGTTATAGCCATTTTAAGATTTTGAATATTTTTTTCTGGTGCATAAGATGACCCCCGCAGACGCATAGTTTAGGAGTTATAGCGATTTTAAAGTTTTGAATTTTCTTTTTCCTGGTGCATAATATGAGCCCCGCAGACGCCTAGTTTAGGAGTTATAGCCATTTTAAGATTTTGAATTTTTTTTTCTGGTGCGTAATATGACCCCCGCAGACGCCTAGTTTAGGAGTTATAGCGATTTTAAAGTTTTGAATTTTCTTTTTCCTGGTGCATAATATGACCCCCGCAGACGCCTAGTTTAGGAGGTATAGCCATTTTAAGATTTTGAATTTTTTTTTTTGGTGCATAAAATGACTCCCGCAGACGCCTAGTTTAGGAGTTATAGCCATTTTAAGATTTAGAATTTTTTTTTTTTGGTGCATAATATGACCCACGCAGACGCCTAGTTTAGGAGTTATAGCGATTTTAAAGTTTTGAATTTTCTTTTTCCTGGTGCATAATATGAGCCCCGCAGACGCCTAGTTTAGGAGTTATAGCCATTTTAAGATTTTGAATTTTTTTTTTTGGTGCATAATATGACCCCCGCAGACGCCTAGTTTAGGAGTTATATCGATTTTAAAGTTTTGAATTTTCTTTTTTCTGGTGCATAATATGACCCCCGCAGACGCCTAGTTTAGGAGTTATAGCCATTTTAAGATTTTGAATTTTTTTTTTCTGGTGCATAATATGAGCCCCGCAGACGCCTAGTTTAGGAGTTATAGCCATTTTAAGATTTTGAATTTTTTTTTTTTGGTGCATAATATGACCCCCGCAGACGCCTAGTTTAGGAGTTATATCGATTTTAAAGTTTTGAATTTTCTTTTTTCTGGTGCATAATATGACCCCCGCAGACGCCTAGTTTAGGAGTTATAGCCATTTTAAGATTTTGAATTTTTTTTTTTTGGTGCATAATTTGACCCCCGCAGACGCCTAGTTTAGGAGTTATGTCGATTTTAAAGTTTTGAATTTTCTTTTTCCTGGTGCATAATATGAGCCCCGCAGACGCCTAGTTTAGGAGTTATAGCCATTTTAAGATTTTGAATTTTTTTTTTCTGGTGCATAATATGACCCCCGCAGACGCCTAGTTTAGGAGTTATAGCCATTTTAAGATTTTGAATTTTTTTTTCTGGTGCATAATATGACCCCCGCAGACGCCTAGTTTAGGAGTTATAGCCATTTTAAGATTTTGAATTTTTTTTTTTTGGTGCATAATATGACCCCCGCAGACGCCTAGTTTAGGAGTTATATCGATTTTAAAGTTTTGAATTTTCTTTTTTCTGGTGCATAATATGACCCCCGCAGACGCCTAGTTTAGGAGTTATAGCCATTTTAAGATTTTGAATTTTTTTTTTTGGTGCATAATTTGACCCCCGCAGACGCCTAGTTTAGGAGTTATAGCGATTTTAAAGTTTTGAATTCTCTTTTTCCTGGTGCATAATATGAGCCCCGCAGACGCCTAGTTTAGGAGTTATAGCCATTTTAAGATTTTGAATTTTTTTTTTCTGGTGCATAATATGACCCCCGCAGACGCCTCGTTTAGGAGTTATAGCCATTTTAAGATTTTGAATTTTTTTTTTTTGGTGCATAATATGACCCCCGCAGACGCCTAGTTTAGGAGTTATAGCGATTTTAAAGTTTTGAATTTTCTTTTTCCTGGCGCATAATATGACCCCCGCAGACGCCTAGTTTAGGAGTTATAGCCATTTTAAGATTTTGAATTTTTTTTTTCTGGTGCATAATATGACCCCCGCAGACGCCTAGTTTAGGAGTTATAGCCTTTTTAAAATTTTGATTTTTTTTTCTGGTGCATAATATGACCCCCGCAGACGCCTAGTTTAGGAGTTATAGCCATTTTAAGATTTTGAATTTTTTTTTCTGGTGCGTAATATGACCCCCGCAGACGCCTAGTTTAGGAGTTATAGCGATTTTAAAGTTTTGAATTTTCTTTTTCCTGGTGCATAATATGACCCCCGCAGACGCCTAGTTTAGGAGGTATATCGATTTTAAAGTTTTGAATTTCCTTTTTTCTGGTGCATAATATGACCCCCGCAGACGCCTAGATTAGGAGTTATAGCCATTTTAAGATTTTGAATTTTTTTTTTTGGTGCATAATATGAGCCCCGCAGACGCCTAGTTTAGGAGTTATAGCGATTTTAAAGTTTTGAATTTTCTTTTTCCTGGTGCATAATATGAGCCCCGCAGACGCCTAGTTTAGGAGTTATAGCCATTTTAAGATTTTGAATTTTTTTTTCTGGTGCGTAATATGACCCCAGCAGACGCCTAGTTTAGGAGTTATAGCCATTTTAAGATTTTGAATATTTTTTTCTGGTGCATAATATGACCCCCGCAGACGCCTAGTTTAGGAGTTATAGCCATTTTAAGATTTTGAATTTTTTTTTTTGGTGCATAATATGAGCCCCGCAGACGCCTAGTTTAGGAGTTATAGCGATTTTAAAGTTTTGAATTTTCTTTTTCCTGGTGCATAATATGAGCCCCGCAGACGCCTAGTTTAGGAGTTATAGCCATTTTAAGATTTTGAATTTTTTTTTCTGGTGCGTAATATGACCCCAGCAGACGCCTAGTTTAGGAGTTATAGCCATTTTAAGATTTTGAATTTTTTTTTTTTGGTGCATAATATGACCCCCGCAGACGCCTAGTTTAGGAGTTATAGCGATTTTAAAGTTTTGAATTTTCTTTTTTCTGGTGCATAATATGAGCCCCGCAGTCGCCTAGTTTAGGAGTTATAGCCATTTTAAGATTTTGAATTTTTTTTTTCTGGTGCATAATATGACCCCCGCAGACGCCTAGTTTAGGAGTTATAGCCATTTTAAGATTTTGAATTTTTTTTTTCTGGTGCATAATATGACCCCCGCAGACGCCTAGTTTAGGAGTTATAGCGATTTTAAAGTTTTGAATTTTCTTTTTCCTGGCGCATAATATGACCCCCGCAGACGCCTAGTTTAGGAGTTATAACCATTTTAAGATTTTGAATTTTTTTTTTCTGGTGCATAATATGACCCCCGCAGACGCCTAGTTTAGGAGTTATAGCCTTTTTAAAATTTTGATTTTTTTTTCTGGTGCATAATATGACCCCCGCAGACGACTAGTTTTCGAGTTATAGCCATTTTAAGAATTTGAATTTTTTTTCTGGTGCGTAATATGACCCCCGCAGACGCCTAGTTTAGGAGTTATAGCGATTTTAAAGTTTTGAATTTTCTTTTTCCTGGTGCGTATAATGACCCCCGCAGACGCCTAGTTTAGGAGGTATATCGATTTTAAAGTTTTGAATTTTCTTTTTTCTGGTGCATAATATGACCTCCGCAGACGCCTAGTTTAGGAGTTATATCGATTTTAAAGTTTTGAATTTTCTTTTTTCTGGTGCATAATATGACCCCCGCAGACGCCTAGTTTAGGAGTTATAGCCATTTTAAGATTTTGAATTTTTTTTTTTGGTGCATAATATGACCCCCGCAGACGCCTAGTTTAGGAGTTATAGCGATTTTAAAGTTTTGAATTTTCTTTTTCCTGGTGCATAATGTGAGCCCCGCAGACGCCTAGTTTAGGAGTTATAGCCATTTTAAGATTTTGAATTTTATTTTCTGGTGCGTAATATGACCCCCGCAGACGCCTAGTTTAGGAGTTATAGCCATTTTAAGATTTTGAATATTTTTTTCTGGTGCATAAGATGACCCCCGCAGACGCATAGTTTAGGAGTTATAGCGATCTTAAAGTTTTGAATTTTCTTTTTCCTGGTGCATAATATGAGCCCCGCAGACGCCTAGTTTAGGAGTTATAGCCATTTTAAGATTTTGAATTTTTTTTTTTTGGTGCATAATATGACCCCCGCAGACGCCTAGTTTAGGAGTTATAGCCATTTTAAGATTTTGAATTTTTTTTTCTGGTGCGTAATATGACCCCCGCAGACGCCTAGTTTAGGAGTTATAGCGATTTTAAAGTTTTGAATTTTCTTTTTCCTGGTGCATAATATGACCCCCGCAGACGCCTAGTTTAGGAGGTATATCGATTTTAAAGTTTTGAATTTTCTTTTTTCTGGTGCATAATATGACCCCCGCAGACGCCTAGTTTAGGAGTTATATCGATTTTAAAGTTTTGAATTTTCTTTTTTCTGGTGCATAATATGACCCCCGCAGACGCCTAGTTTAGGAGTTATAGCCATTTTAAGATTTTGAATTTTTTTTTTCCTGGTGCATAATATGAGCCCCGCAGACGCATAGTTTAGGAGTTATAGCCATTTTAAGATTTTGAATTTTTTTTTTCTGGTGCATAATATGACCCCCGCAGACGCCTAGTTTAGGAGTTATAGCGATTTTAAAGTTTTGAATTTTCTTTTTTCTAGTGCATAATATGACCCCCGCAGACGCCTAGTTTAGGAGGTATATCGATTTTAAAGTTTTGAATTTTCTTTTTTCTGGTGCGTAATATGACCCCCGCAGACGCCTAGTTTAGGAGTTATTTCGATTTTAAAGTTTTGAATTTTCTTTTTTCTGGTGCATAATATGACCCCCGCAGACGCCTAGTTTAGGAGTTATAGCCATTTTAAGATTTTGAATTTTTTTTTTTTGGTGCATAATATGACCCCCGCAGACGCCTAGTTTAGGAGTTATAGCGATTTTAAAGTTTTGAATTTTCTTTTTCCTGGTGCATAATATGAGCCCCGCAGACGCCTAGTTTAGGAGTTATAGCCATTTTAAGATTTTGAATTTTTTTCTTTGGTGCATAATATGACCCCCGCAGACGCCTAGTTTAGGAGTTATAGCCATTTTAAGATTTTGAATTTTTTTTTTCTGGTGCATAATACGAGCCCCGCAGACGCCTAGTGTAGAGTTATAGCCATTTTAAGATTTTGAATTTTTTTTTTTTGGTGCATAATATGACCCCCGCAGACGCCTAGTTTAGGAGTTATAGCCATTTTAAGATTTTGAATTGTTTTTTTTCTGGTGCATAATATGAGCCCCGCAGACGCCTAGTTTAGGAGTTATAGCCATTTTAAGATTTTGAATTTTTTTTTTCTGGTGCATAATATGACCCCCGCAGACGCCTAGTTTAGGAGTTATAGCGATTTTAAAGTTTTGAATTCTCTTTTTTCTGGTGCATAATATGACCCCCGCAGACGCCTAGTTTAGGAGTTATAGCCATTTTAAGATTTTGAATTTTTTTTTTTGGTGCATAATATGACCCCCGCAGACGCCTAGTTTAGGAGTTATAGCCATTTTAAGATTTTGAATTTTTTTCTTCTGGTGCATAATATGACCCCCGCAGACGCCTAGTTTAGGAGGTATATCGATTTTAAAGTTTTGAATTTTCTTTTTTCTGGTGCGTAATATGACCCCCGCAGACGCCTAGTTTAGGAGTTATTTCGATTTTAAAGTTTTGAATTTTCTTTTTTCTGGTGCATAATATGACCCCCGCAGACGCCTAGTTTAGGAGTTATAGCCATTTTAAGATTTTGAATTTTTTTTTTTTGGTGCATAATATGACCCCCGCAGACGCCTAGTTTAGGAGTTATAGCGATTTTAAAGTTTTGAATTTTCTTTTTCCTGGTGCATAATATGAGCCCCGCAGACGCCTAGTTTAGGAGTTATAGCCATTTTAAGATTTTGAATTTTTTTTTTTGGTGCATAATATGACCCCCGCAGACGCCTAGTTTAGGAGTTATAGCCATTTTAAGATTTTGAATTTTTTTTTTCTGGTGCATAATACGAGCCCCGCAGACGCCTAGTTTAGAGTTATAGCCATTTTAAGATTTTGAATTGTTTTTTTTCTGGTGCATAATATGAGCCCCGCAGACGCCTAGTTTAGGAGTTATAGCCATTTTAAGATTTTGAATTTTTTTTTTCTGGTGCATAATATGACCCCCGCAGACGCCTAGTTTAGGAGTTATAGCGATTTTAAAGTTTTGAATTCTCTTTTTTCTGGTGCATAATATGACCCCCGCAGACGCCTAGTTTAGGAGTTATAGCCATTTTAAGATTTTGAATTTTTTTTTTCAGGTGCATAATATGACCCCCGCAGACGCCTAGTTTAGGAGTTATAGCGATTTTAAAGTTTTGAATTTTCTTTTTCCTGGCGCATAATATGACCCCCGCAGACGCCTAGTTTAGGAGTTATAGCCATTTTAAGATTTTGAATTTTTTTTTTCTGGTGCATAATATGACCCCCGCAGACGCCCAGTTTAGGAGTTATAGCCATTTTAAGATTTAGAATTTTTTTTTCTGGTGCGTAATATGACCCCCGCAGACGCCTAGGTTAGGAGTTATAGCGATTTTAAAGTTTTGAATTTTCTTTTTCCTGGTGCATAATATGACCCCCGCAGACGCCTAGTTTAGGAGGTATATCGATTTTAAAGTTTTGAATTTTCTTTTTTCTGGTGCATAATATGACCCCCGCAGACGCCTAGTTTAGGAGTTATAGCCATTTTAAGATTTTGAATTTTTTTTTTTGGTGCATAATATGACCCCCGCAGACGCCTAGTTTAGGAGTTATAGCGATTTTAAAGTTTTGAATTTTCTTTTTCCTGGTGCATAATATGACCCCCGCAGACGCCTAGTTTAGGAGGTATATCGATTTTAAAGTTTTGAATTTTCTTTTTCCTGGTGCATAATATGAGCCCCACAGACGCCTAGTTTAGGAGTTATAGCCATTTTAAGGTTTTGAATTTTATTTTTCTGGTGCATAATATGACCCCCGCAGACGCCTTGTTTAGGAGTTATAGCGATTTTAAAGTTTTGAATTTTCTTTTTTCTAGTGCATAATATGACCCCCGCAGACGCCTAGTTTAGGAGTTATAGCCATTTTAAGATTTTGAATTTTTTTTTTTTGGTGCATAATATGACCCCCGCAGACGCCTAGTTTAGGAGTTATAGCCATTTTAAGATTTTGAATTTTTTTTTCTGGTGCGTAATATGACCCCCGCAGACGCCTAGTTTAGGAGTTATAGCGATTTTAAAGTTTTGAATTTTCTTTTTCCTGGTGCATAATATGACCCCCGCAGACGCCTAGTTTAGGAGGTATATCGATTTTAAAGTTTTGAATTTTCTTTTTTCTGGTGCATAATATGACCCCCACAGACGCCTAGTTTAGGAGTTATATCGATTTTAAAGTTTTGAATTCTCTTTTTTCTGGTGCATAATATGACCCCCGCAGACGACTAGTTTAGGAGTTATAGCCATTTTAAGATTTTGAATGTTTTTTTTTTGGTGCATAATATGACCCCCGCAGACGCCTAGTTTAGGAGTTATAGCGATTTTAAAGTTTTGAATTTTCTTTTTCCTGGTGCATAATATGAGCCCCGCAGACGCCTAGTTTAGGAGTTATAGCCATTTTAAGATTTTGAATTTTTTTTTTTTGTGCATAATATGACCCCCGCAGACGCCTAGTTTAGGAGTTATAGCCATTTTAAGATTTTGAATTTTTTTTTTCTGGTGCATAATATGACCCCCGCAGACGCCTTGTTTAGGAGTTATAGCGATTTTAAAGTTTTGAATTTTCTTTTTTCTAGTGCATAATATGACCCCCGCAGACGCCTAGTTTAGGAGTTATAGCCATTTTAAGATTTTGAATTTTTTTTTTCTAGTGCATAATATGACCCCCGCAGACGCCTAGTTTAGGAGTTATAGCCATTTTAAGATTTTGAATTTTTTTTTTCTGGTGCATAATATGAACCCCGCAGACGCCTAGTTTAGGAGTTATAGCGATTTTAAAGTTTTGAATTCTCTTTTTTCTGGTGCATAATATGACCCCCGCAGACGCCTAGTTTAGGAGTTATTGCCATTTTAAGATTTTGAATTTTTTTTTTCTGGTGCATAATATGACCCCCGCAGACGCCTAGTTTAGGAGTTATAGCCTTTTTAAAATTTTGATTTTTTTTTCTAGTGCATGATATGACCCCCGCAGACGCCTAGTTTAGGAGTTATAGCCATTTTAAGATTTTGAATTTTTTTTTCTGGTGCGTAATATGACCCCCGCAGACGCCTAGCTTAGGAGTTATAGCGATTTTAAAGTTTTGAATTTTCTTTTTCCTGGTGAATAATATGAGCCCCGCAGACGCCTAGTTTATGAGTTATAGCCATTTTAAGATTTTGAATTTTTTTTTCTGGTGCGTAATATGACCCCCGCAGACGCCTAGTTTAGGAGTTATAGCGATTTTAAAGTTTTGAATTGTCTTTTTCCTGGCGCATAATATGACCCCCGCAGACGCCTAGTTTAGGAGTTATAGCCTTTTTAAAATTTTGATTTTTTTTTCTAGTGCATAATATGACCCCCGCAGACGCCTAGTTTAGGAGTTATAGCCATTTTAAGATTTTGAATTTTTTTTTCTGGTGCGTAATATGACCCCCGCAGACGCCTAGTTTAGGAGTTATAGCGATTTTAAAGTTTTGAATTCTCTTTTTTCTGGTGCATAATATGACCCCCGCAGACGCCTAGTTTAGGAGTTATAGCCATTTTAAGATTTTGAATTTTCTTTTTTCTGGTGTATAATATGACCTCCGCAGACGCCTAGTTTAGGAGTTATATCGATTTTAAAGTTTTGAATTTTCATTTTTCTGGTGCATAATATGACCCCCGCAGACGCCTAGTTTAGGAGTTATAGCCATTTTAAGATTTTGAATTTTTTTTTTTGGTGCATAATATGACCCCCGCAGACGCCTAGTTTAGGAGTTATAGCGATTTTAAAGTTTTGAATTTTCTTTTTCCTGGTGAATAATATGAGCCCCGCAGACGCCTAGTTTATGAGTTATAGCCATTTTAAGATTTTGAATTTTTTTTTCTGGTGCGTAATATGACCCCCGCAGACGCCTAGTTTAGGAGTTATAGCGATTTTAAAGTTTTGAATTGTCTTTTTCCTGGCGCATAATATGACCCCCGCAGACGCCTAGTTTAGGAGTTATAGCCATTTTAAGATTTTGAATTTTTTTTTCTGGTGCGTAATATGAACCCCGCAGACGCCTAGTTTAGGAGTTATAGCGATTTTAAAGTTTTGAATTTTCTTTTTCCTGGTGCATAATATGACCCCCGCAGACGCCTAGTTTAGGAGTTATAGCCATTTTAAGATTTTGAATTTTTTTTTTTGGTGCATAATATGACCCCCGCAGACGCCTAGTTTAGGAGTTATAGCCATTTTAAGATTTTGAATTTTTTTTTTTGGTGCATAATATGACCCCCGCAGACGCCTAGTTTAGGAGTTATAGCGATTTTAAAGTTTTGAATTTCCTTTTTCCTGGTGCATAATATGACCCCCGCAGACGCCTAGTTTAGGAGGTATATCGATTTTAAAGTTTTGAATTTTCTTTTTCCTGGTGCATAATATGAGCCCCACAGACGCCTAGTTTAGGAGTTATAGCCATTTTAAGGTTTTGAATTTTTTTTTTCTGGTGCATAATATGACCCCCGCAGACGCCTTGTTTAGGAGTTATAGCGATTTTAAAGTTTTGAATTTTCTTTTTTCTAGTGCATAATATGACCCCCGCAGACGCCTAGTTTAGGAGTTATAGCCATTTTAAGATTTTGAATTTTTTTTTTTTGGTGCATAATATGACCCCCGCAGACGCCTAGTTTAGGAGTTATAGCCATTTTAAGATTTTGAATTTTTTTTTCTGGTGCGTAATATGACCCCCGCAGACGCCTAGTTTAGGAGTTATAGCGATTTTAAAGTTTTGAATTTTCTTTTTCCTGGTGCATAATATGACCCCCGCAGACGCCTAGTTTAGGAGGTATATCGATTTTAAAGTTTTGAATTTTCTTTTTTCTGGTGCATAATATGACCCCCACAGACGCCTAGTTTAGGAGTTATATCGATTTTAAAGTTTTGAATTCTCTTTTTTCTGGTGCATAATATGACCCCCGCAGACGACTAGTTTAGGAGTTATAGCCATTTTAAGATTTTGAATTTTTTTTTTTTGGTGCATAATATGACCCCCGCAGACGCCTAGTTTAGGAGTTATAGCGATTTTAAAGTTTTGAATTTTCTTTTTCCTGGTGCATAATATGAGCCCCGCAGACGCCTAGTTTAGGAGTTATAGCCATTTTAAGATTTTGAATTTTTTTTTTTGGTGCATAATATGACCCCCGCAGACGCCTAGCTTAGGAGTTATAGCCATTTTAAGATTTTGAATTTTTTTTTTCTGGTGCATAATATGACCCCCGCAGACGCCTTGTTTAGGAGTTATAGCGATTTTAAAGTTTTGAATTTTCTTTTTTCTAGTGCATAATATGACCCCCGCAGACGCCTAGTTTAGGAGTTATAGCCATTTTAAGATTTTGAATTTTTTTTTTCTAGTGCATAATATGACCCCCGCAGACGCCTAGTTTAGGAGTTATAGCCATTTTAAGATTTTGAATTTTTTTTTTCTGGTGCATAATATGAACCCCGCAGACGCCTAGTTTAGGAGTTATAGCGATTTTAAAGTTTTGAATTCTCTTTTTTCTGGTGCATAATATGACCCCCGCAGACGCCTAGTTTAGGAGTTATAGCCATTTTAAGATTTTGAATTTTTTTTTTCTGGTGCATAATATGACCCCCGCAGACGCCTAGTTTAGGAGTTATAGCCTTTTTAAAATTTTGATTTTTTTTTCTAGTGCATAATATGACCCCCGCAGACGCCTAGTTTAGGAGTTATAGCCATTTTAAGATTTTGAATTTTTTTTTCTGGTGCGTAATATGACCCCCGCAGACGCCTAGTTTAGGAGTTATAGCGATTTTAAAGTTTTGAATTTTCTTTTTCCTGGCGCATAATATGACCCCCGCAGACGCCTAGTTTAGGAGTTATAGCCATTTTAAGATTTTGAATTTTCTTTTTTCTGGTGCATAATATGACCTCCGCAGACGCCTAGTTTAGGAGTTATATCGATTTTAAAGTTTTGAATTTTCTTTTTTCTGGTGCATAATATGACCCCCGCAGACGCCTAGTTTAGGAGTTATAGCCATTTTAAGATTTTGAATTTTTTTTTTTGGTGCATAATATGACCCCCGCAGACGCCTAGTTTAGGAGTTATAGCGATTTTAAAGTTTTGAATTTTCTTTTTCCTGGTGAATAATATGAGCCCCGCAGACGCCTAGTTTAGGAGTTATAGCCATTTTAAGATTTTGAATTTTTTTTTTTGGTGCATAATATGACCCCCGCAGACGCCTAGTTTAGGAGTTATAGCGGTTTTAAAGTTTTGAATTTTCTTTTTCCTGGTGCATAATATGAGCCCCGCAGACGCATAGTTTAGGAGTTATAGCCATTTTAAGATTTTGAATTTTTTTTTTCTGGTGCATAATATGATCCCCGCAGACGCCTAGTTTAGGAGTTATAGCGATTTTAAAGTTTTGAATTTTCTTTTTTCTAGTGCATAATATGACCCCCGCAGACGCCTAGTTTAGGAGGTATATCGATTTTAAAGTTTTGAATTTTCTTTTTTCTGGTGCATAATATGACCTCCGCAGACGCCTAGTTTAGGAGTTATATCGATTTTAAAGTTTTGAATTTTCTTTTTTCTGGTGCATAATATGACCCCCGCAGACGCCTAGTTTAGGAGTTATAGCCATTTTAAGATTTTGAATTTTTTTTTTTGGTGCATAATATGACCCCCGCAGACGCCTAGTTTAGGAGTTATAGCGATTTTAAAGTTTTGAATTTTCTTTTTCCTGGTGAATAATATGAGCCCCGCAGACGCCTAGTTTAGGAGTTATAGCCATTTTAAGATTTTGAATTTTTTTTTCTGGTGCGTAATATGACCCCCGCAGACGCTTAGTTTAGGAGTTATAGCGATTTTAAAGTTTTGAATTTTCTTTTTCCTGGTGCATAATATGAGCCCCGCAGACGCCTAGTTTAGGAGTTATAGCCATTTTAAGATTTTGAATTTTTTTTTTTTGGTGCATAATATGACCCCCGCAGACGCCTAGTTTAGGAGTTATAGCCATTTTAAGATTTTGAATTTTTTTTTCTGGTGCGTAATATGACCCCCGCAGACGCCTAGTTTAGGAGTTATAGCGATTTTAAAGTTTTGAATTTTCTTTTTCCTGGTGCATAATATGACCCCCGCAGACGCCTAGTTTAGGAGTTATAGCCATTTTAAGATTTTGAATTTTTTTTTTTTGGTGCATAATATGACCCCCGCAGACGCCTAGTTTAGGAGTTATATCGATTTTAAAGTTTTGAATTTTCTTTTTTCTGGTGCATAATATGACCCCCGCAGACGCCTAGTTTAGGAGTTATAGCCATTTTAAGATTTTGAATTTTTTTTTTTTGGTGCATAATATGACCCCCGCAGACGCCTAGTTTAGGAGTTATAGCGATTTTAAAGTTTTGAATTTTCTTTTTCCTGGTGCATAATATGAGCCCCGCAGACGCATAGTTTAGGAGTTATAGCCATTTTAAGATTTTGAATTTTTTTTTTCTGGTGCATAATATGACCCAAGCAGACGCCTAGTTTAGGAGTTATAGCGATTTTAAAGTTTTGAATTTTCTTTTTTCTAGTGCATAATATGACCCCCGCAGACGCCTAGTTTAGGAGGTATATCGATTTTAAAGTTTTGAATTTTTTTTTTCTGGTGCATAATATGACCTCCGCAGACGCCTAGTTTAGGAGTTATATCGATTTTAAAGTTTTGAATTTTCTTTTTTCTGGTGCATAATATTACCCCCGCAGACGCCTAGTTTAGGAGTTATAGCCATTTTAAGATTTTGAATTTTTTTTTTTTGGTGCATAATATGACCCCCGCAGACGCCTAGTTTAGGAGTTATAGCCATTTTAAGATTTTGAATTTTTTTTTTCTGGTGCATAATATGACCCCCGCAGACGCCTAGTTTAGGAGTTATAGCGATTTTAAAGTTTTGAATTTTCTTTTTTCTGGTGCATAATATGACCCCCGCAGACGCCTAGTTTAGGAGTTATAGCCATTTTAAGATTTTGAATTTTTTTTTTTTGGTGCATAATATGACCCCCGCAGACGCCTAGTTTAGGAGTTATAGCGATTTTAAAGTTTTGAATTTTCTTTTTCCTGGTGCATAATATGAGCCCCGCAGACGCATAGTTTAGGAGTTATAGCCATTTTAAGATTTTGAATTTTTTTTTCTGGTGCGTAATATGACCCCCGCAGACGCCTAGTTTAGGAGTTATAGAGATTTTAAAGTTTTGAATTTTCTTTTTCCTGGTGCATAATATGACCCCCGCAGACGCCCAGTTTAGGAGGTATATCGATTTTAAAGTTTTGAATTTTCTTTTTTCTGGTGCATAATATGACCCCCGCAGACGCCTGGTTTAGGAGTTATAGCCATTTTAAGATTTTGAATTTTTTTTTTTGGTGCATAATATGACCCCCGCAGACGCCTAGTTTAGGAGTTATAGCCATTTTAAGATTTTGAATATCTTTTTCTGGTGCATAAGATGACCCCCGCAGACGCATAGTTTAGGAGTTATAGCGATTTTAAAGTTTTGAATTTTCTTTTTCCTGGTGCATAATATGAGCCCCGCAGACGCCTAGTTTAGGAGTTATAGCCATTTTAAGATTTTGAATTTTTTTTTTTGGTGCATAATATGACCCCCGCAGACGCCTAGTTTAGGAGTTATAGCCATTTTAAGATTTTGAATTTTTTTTTTTTGGTGCATAATATGACCCCCGCAGACGCCTAGTTTAGGAGTTATATCGATTTTAAAGTTTTGAATTTTCTTTTTTCTGGTGCATAATATGACCCCCGCAGACGCCTAGTTTAGGAGTTATTGCCATTTTAAGATTTTGAATTTTTTTTTTTTGGTGCATAATATGACCCCCGCAGACGCCTAGTTTAGGAGTTATAGCGATTTTAAAGATTTGAATTTTCTTTTTCCTGGTGCATAATATGAGCCCCGCAGACGCATAGTTTAGGAGTTATAGCCATTTTAAGATTTTGAATTTTTTTTTTCTGGTGCATAATATGACCCCCGCAGACGCCTAGTTTAGGAGTTATAGCGATTTTAAAGTTTTGAATTTTCTTTTTTCTAGTGCATAATATGAGCCCCGCAGACGCCTAGTTTAGGAGTTATAGCCATTTTAAGATTTTGAATTTTTTTTTTTTGGTGCATAATATGACCCCCGCAGACGCCTAGTTTAGGAGTTATAGCCATTTTAAGATTTTGAATTTTTTTTTTTTGGTGCATAATATGACCCCCGCAGACGCCTAGTTTAGGAGTTATATCGATTTTAAAGTTTTGAATTTTCTTTTTTCTGGTGCATAATATGACCCCCGCAGACGCATAGTTTAGGAGTTATAGCCATTTTAAGATTTTGAATTTTTTTTTTCTGGTGCATAATATGACCCCCGCAGACGCCTAGTTTAGGAGTTATAGCGATTTTAAAGTTTTGAATTTTCTTTTTTCTAGTGCATAATATGACCCCCGCAGACGCCTGGTTTAGGAGTTATAGCCATTTTAAGATTTTGAATTTTTTTTTTTGGTGCATAATATGACCCCCGCAGACGCCTAGTTTAGGAGTTATAGCCATTTTAAGATTTTGAATATCTCTTTCTGGTGCATAAGATGACCCCCGCAGACGCATAGTTTAGGAGTTATAGCGATTTTAAAGTTTTGAATTTTCTTTTTCCTGGTGCATAATATGACCCCCGCAGACGCCTAGTTTAGGAGTTATAGCGATTTTAAAGTTTTGAATTTTCTTTTTCCTGGTGCATAATATGAGCCCCGCAGACGCCTAGTTTAGGAGTTATAGCCATTTTAAGATTTTGAATTTTTTTTTTTTGGTGCATAATATGACCCCCGCAGACGCCTAGTTTAGGAGTTATAGCCATTTTAAGATTTTGAATTTTTTTTTCTGGTGCGTAATATGACCCCCGCAGACGCCTAGTTTAGGAGTTATAGCGATTTTAAAGTTTTGAATTTTCTTTTTCCTGGTGCATAATATGACCCCCGCAGACGCCTAGTTTAGGAGTTATAGCCATTTTAAGATTTTGAATTTTTTTTTTTTGGTGCATAATATGACCCCCGCAGACGCCTAGTTTAGGAGTTATATCGATTTTAAAGTTTTGAATTTTCTTTTTTCTGGTGCATAATATGACCCCCGCAGACGCCTAGTTTAGGAGTTATAGCCATTTTAAGATTTTGAATTTTTTTTTTTTGGTGCATAATATGACCCCCGCAGACGCCTAGTTTAGGAGTTATAGCGATTTTAAAGTTTTGAATTTTCTTTTTCCTGGTGCATAATATGAGCCCCGCAGACGCATAGTTTAGGAGTTATAGCCATTTTAAGATTTTGAATTTTTTTTTTCTGGTGCATAATATGACCCCCGCAGACGCCTAGTTTAGGAGTTATAGCGATTTTAAAGTTTTGAATTTTCTTTTTTCTAGTGCATAATATGACCCCCGCAGACGCCTAGTTTAGGAGGTATATCGATTTTAAAGTTTTGAATTTTTTTTTTCTGGTGCATAATATGACCTCCGCAGACGCCTAGTTTAGGAGTTATAACGATTTTAAAGTTTTGAATTTTCTTTTTTCTGGTGCATAATATGACCCCCGCAGACGCCTAGTTTAGGAGTTATAGCCATTTTAAGATTTTGAATTTTTTTTTTTTGGTGCATAATATGACCCCCGCAGACGCCTAGTTTAGGAGTTATAGCCATTTTAAGATTTTGAATTTTTTTTTTCTGGTGCATAATATGACCCCCGCAGACGCCTAGTTTAGGAGTTATAGCGATTTTAAAGTTTTGAATTTTCTTTTTCCTGGTGCATAATATGACCCCCGCAGACGCCTAGTTTAGGAGTTATAGCCATTTTAAGATTTTGAATTTTTTTTTTTTGGTGCATAATATGACCCCCGCAGACGCCTAGTTTAGGAGTTATATCGATTTTAAAGTTTTGAATTTTCTTTTTTCTGGTGCATAATATGACCCCCGCAGACGCCTAGTTTAGGAGTTATAGCCATTTTAAGATTTTGAATTTTTTTTTTTTGGTGCATAATATGACCCCCGCAGACGCCTAGTTTAGGAGTTATAGCGATTTTAAAGTTTTGAATTTTCTTTTTCCTGGTGCATAATATGAGCCCCGCAGACGCATAGTTTAGGAGTTATAGCCATTTTAAGATTTTGAATTTTTTTTTTCTGGTGCATAATATGACCCCCGCAGACGCCTAGTTTAGGAGTTATAGCGATTTTAAAGTTTTGAATTTTCTTTTTTCTAGTGCATAATATGACCCCCGCAGACGCCTAGTTTAGGAGGTATATCGATTTTAAAGTTTTGAATTTTTTTTTTCTGGTGCATAATATGACCTCCGCAGACGCCTAGTTTAGGAGTTATAACGATTTTAAAGTTTTGAATTTTCTTTTTTCTGGTGCATAATATGACCCCCGCAGACGCCTAGTTTAGGAGTTATAGCCATTTTAAGATTTTGAATTTTTTTTTTTTGGTGCATAATATGACCCCCGCAGACGCCTAGTTTAGGAGTTATAGCCATTTTAAGATTTTGAATTTTTTTTTTCTGGTGCATAATATGACCCCCGCAGACGCCTAGTTTAGGAGTTATAGAGATTTTAAAGTATTGAATTTTCTTTTTCCTGGTGCATAATATGACCCCCGGAGACGCCCAGTTTAGGAGGTATATCGATTTTAAAGTTTTGAATTTTCTTTTTTCTGGTGCATAATATGACCCCCGCAGACGCCTGGTTTAGGAGTTATAGCCATTTTAAGATTTTGAATTTTTTTTTTTGGTGCATAATATGACCCCCGCAGACGCCTAGTTTAGGAGTTATAGCCATTTTAAGATTTTGAATATCTTTTTCTGGTGCATAAGATGACCCCCGCAGACGCATAGTTTAGGAGTTATAGCGATTTTAAAGTTTTGAATTTTCTTTTTCCTGGTGCATAATATGAGCCCCGCAGACGCCTAGTTTAGGAGTTATAGCCATTTTAAGATTTTGAATTTTTTTTTTTTGGTGCATAATATGACCCCCGCAGACGCCTAGTTTAGGAGTTATAGCCATTTTAAGATTTTGAATTTTTTTTTTTTGGTGCATAATATGACCCCCGCAGACGCCTAGTTTAGGAGTTATAGCGATTTTAAAGTTTTGAATTTTCTTTTTCCTGGTGCATAATATGAGCCCCGCAGACGCATAGTTTAGGAGTTATAGCCATTTTAAGATTTTGAATTTTTTTTTTCTGGTGCATAATATGACCCCCGCAGACGCCTAGTTTAGGAGTTATAGCGATTTTAAAGTTTTGAATTTTCTTTTTTCTAGTGCATAATATGACCCCCGCAGACGACTAGTTTAGGAGGTATATCGATTTTAAAGTTTTGAATTTTCTTTTTTCTGGTGCATAATATGACCCCCGCAGACGCCTAGTTTAGGAGTTATATCGATTTTAAAGTTTTGAATTTTCTTTTTTCTGGTGCATAATATGACCCCCGCAGACGCCTAGTTTAGGAGTTATAGCCATTTTAAGATTTTGAATTTTCTTTTTTCTAGTGCATAATATGACCCCCGCAGACGCCTAGTTTAGGAGTTATAGCGATTTTAAAGTTTTGAATTTTCTTTTGTCTAGTGCATAATATGACCCCCGCAGACGCCTAATTTAGGAGTTATAGCCATTTTAAGATTTTGAATTTTTTTTTCTGGTGCGTAATATGACCCCCGCAGACGCCTAGTTTAGGAGTTATAGAGATTTTAAAGTTTTGAATTTTCTTTTTCCTGGTGCATAATATGACCCCCGCAGACGCCTAGTTTAGGAGTTATAGCGATTTTAAAGTTTTGAATTTTCTTTTTTCTGGCGCTTAATATGACCCCCGCAGACGCCTAGTTTAGGAGTTATAGCCATTTTAAGATTTTGAATTTTCTTTTTTCTGGTGCATAATATGACCTCCGCAGACGCCTAGTTTAGGAGTTATATCGATTTTAAAGTTTTGAATTTTCTTTTTTCTGGTGCATAATATGACCCCCGCAGACGCCTAGTTTAGGAGTTATAGCCATTTTAAGATTTTGAATTTTTTTTTTTGGTGCATAATATGACCCCCGCAGACGCCTAGTTTAGGAGTTATAGCGATTTTAAAGTTTTGAATTTTCTTTTTCCTGGTGAATAATATGAGCCCCGCAGACGCCTAGTTTAGGAGTTATAGCCATTTTAAGATTTTGAATTTTTTTTTCTGGTGCGTAATATGACCCCCGCAGACGCCTAGTTTAGGAGTTATAGCCATTTTAAGATTTTGAATATTTTTTTCTGGTGCATAAGATGACCCCCGCAGACGCATAGTTTAGGAGTTATAGCGATTTTAAAGTTTTGAATTTTCTTTTTCCTGGTGCATAATATGAGCCCCGCAGACGCCTAGTTTAGGAGTTATAGCCATTTTAAGATTTTGAATTTTTTTTTTTTGGTGCATAATATGACCCCCGCAGACGCCTAGTTTAGGAGTTATAGCCATTTTAAGATTTTGAATTTTTTTTTCTGGTGCATAATATGACCCCCGCAGACGCCTAGTTTAGGAGTTATAGCCATTTTAAGATTTTGAATTTTTTTTTTTGGTGCATAATATGACCCCCGCAGACGCCTAGTTTAGGAGTTATATCGATTTAAAAGTTTTGAATTTTCTTTTTTCTGGTGCATAATATGACCCCCGCAGACGCCTAGTTTAGGAGTTATAGCCATTTTAAGATTTTGAATTTTTTTTTTTTGGTGCATAATATGACCCCCGCAGACGCCTAGTTTAGGAGTTATAGCGATTTTAAAGTTTTGAATTTTCTTTTTCCTGGTGCATAATATGAGCCCCGCAGACGCATAGTTTAGGAGTTATAGCCATTTTAAGATTTTGAATTTTTTTTTTCTGGTGCCTAATATGACCCCCGCAGACGCCTAGTTTAGGAGTTATAGCGATTTTAAAGTTTTGAATTTTCTTTTTTCTAGTGCATAATATGACCCCCGCAGACGCCTAGTTTAGGAGGTATATCGATTTTAAAGTTTTGAATTTTCTTTTTTCTGGTGCATAATATGACCCCCGCAGACGCCTAGTTTAGGAGTTATATCGATTTTAAAGTTTTGAATTTTCTTTTTTCTGGTGCATAATATGACCCCCGCAGACGCCTAGTTTAGGAGTTATAGCCATTTTAAGATTTTGAATTTTTTTTTTTTGGTGCATAATATGACCCCCGCAGACGCCTAGTTTAGGAGTTATAGCCATTTTAAGAATTTGGATTTTTTTTTTTCTGGTGCATAATATGACCCCCGCAGACGCCTAGTTTAGGAGTTATAGCGATTTTAAAGTTTTGAATTTTCTTTTGTCTAGTGCATAATATGACCCCCGCAGTCGCCTAATTTAGGAGTTATAGCCATTTTAAGATTTTGAATTTTTTTTTCTGGTGCGTAATATGACCCCCGCAGACGCCTAGTATAGGAGTTATAGAGATTTTAAAGTTTTGAATTTTCTTTTTCCTGGTGCATAATATGACCCCCGCAGACGCCTAGTTTAGGAGGTATATCGATTTTAAAGTTTTGAATTTTCTTTTTTCTGGTGCATAATAGGACCTCCGCAGACGCCTAGTTTAGGAGTTATATCGATTTTAAAGTTTTGAATTTTCTTTTTTCTGGTGCATAATATGAACCCCGCAGACGCCTAGTTTAGGAGTTATAGCCATTTTAAGATTTTGAATTTTTTTTTTGGTGCATAATATGACCCCCGCAGACGCCTAGTTTAGGAGTTATAGCGATTTTAAAGTTTTGAATTTTCTTTTTTCTAGTGCATAATATGACCCCCGCAGACGCCTAGTTTAGGAGGTATATCGATTTTAAAGTTTTGAATTTTCTTTTTTCTGGTGCATAATATGACCCCCGCAGACGCCTAGTTTAGGAGTTATAGCCATTTTAAAGTTTTGAATTTTCTTTTTTCTGGTGCATAATATGACCCCCGCAGACGCCTAGTTTAGGAGTTATAGCCATTTTAAGATTTTGAATTTTTTTTTTTGGTGCATAATATGACCCCCGCAGACGCCTAGTTTAGGAGTTATAGCCATTTTAAGATTTTGAATTTTTTTTTCTGGTGCGTAATATGACCCCCGCAGACGCATAGTTTAGGAGTTATAGCGATTTTAAAGTTTTGAATTTTCTTTTTCCTGGTGCATAATATGAGCCCCGCAGACGCCTAGTTTAGGAGTTATAGCCATTTTAAGATTTTGAATTTTTTTTTTTTGGTGCATAATATGACCCCCGCAGACGCCTAGTTTAGGAGTTATAGCCATTTTAAGATTTTGAATTTTTTTTTCTGGTGCGTAATATGACCCCCGCAGACGCCTAGTTTAGGAGTTATAGCGATTTTAAAGTTTTGAATTTTCTATTTCCTGGTGCATAATATGACCCCCGCAGACGCCTAGTTTAGGAGTTATAGCGATTTTAAAGTTTTGAATTTTCTATTTCCTGGTGCATAATATGACCCCCGCAGACGCCTAGTTTAGGAGTTATATCGATTTTAAAGTTTTGAATTTTCTTTTTTCTGGTGCATACTATGACCCCCGCAGACGCCTAGTTTAGGAGTTATATCGATTTTAAAGTTTTGAATTTTCTTTTTTCTGGTGCATAATATGACCCCCGCAGAAGCCTAGTTTAGGGGTTATAGCCATTTTAAAATTTTGAATTTTCTTTTTCCTGGTGCATAATATGAGCCCCGCAGACGCCTAGTTTAGGAGTTATAGCCATTTTAAGATTTTGAATATTTTTTTTTGGTGCATAATATGACCCCCGCAGACGCCTAGTTTAGGAGTTATAGCCATTTTAAGATTTTGAATTTTTTTTTTCTGGTGCATAATATGACCCCCGCAGACGCCTAGTTTAGGAGTTATAGCGATTTTAAAGTTTTGAATTTTCTTTTTTCTAGTGCATAATATGACCCCCGCAGACGCCTAGTTTAGGAGTTATAGCCATTTTAAGATTTTGAATTTTTTTTTTCTGGTGCATAATATGACCCCCGCAGACGCCTAGTTTAGGAGTTATAGCCATTTTAAGATTTTGAATTTTTTTTTTCTCTTGCATAATATGACCCCCGCAGACGCCTAGTTTAGGAGTTATAGCGATTTTAAAGTTTTGAATTCTCTTTTTTCTGGTGCATAATATGACCCCCGCAGACGCCTAGTTTAGGAGTTATAGCGATTTTAAAGTTTTGAATTCTCTTTTTCCTGGTGCATAATATGACCCCCGCAGACGCCTAGTTTAGGAGGTATATCGATTTTAAAGTTTTGAATTTTCTTTTTTCTGGTGCATAATATGACCCCCGCAGACGCCTAGTTTAGGAGTTATATCGATTTTAAAGTTTTGAATTTTCTTTTTTCTGGTGCATAATATGACCCCCGCAGACGCCTAGTTTAGGAGTTATAGCCATTTTAAGATTTTGAATTTTTGTTTTTTGGTGCATAATATGACCCCCGCAGACGCCTAGTTTAGGAGTTATAGCGATTTTAAAGTTTTGAATTCTCTTTTTTCTGGTGCATAATATGACCCCCGCAGACGCCTAGTTTAGGAGTTATAGCCATTTTAAGATTTTGAATTTTTTTTTTTGGTGCATAATATGAGCCCCGCAGACGCCTAGTTTAGGAGTTATAGCGATTTTAAAGTTTTGAATTTTCTTTTTCCTGGCGCATAATATGACCCCCGCAGACGCCTAGTTTAGGAGTTATAGCCATTTTAAGATTTTGAATTTTTTTTTTCTGGTGCATAATATGACCCCCGCAGACGCCTAGTTTAGGAGTTATAGCCATTTTAAGATTTAGAATTTTTTTTTCTGGTGCGTAATATGACCCCCGCAGACGCCTAGGTTAGGAGTTATAGCGATTTTAAAGTTTTGAATTTTCGTTTTCCTGGTGCATAATATGACCCCCGCAGACGCCTAGTTTAGGAGGTATATCGATTTTAAAGTTTTGAATTTTCTTTTTTCTGGTGCATAATATGACCTCCGCAGACGCCTAGTTTAGGAGTTATATCGATTTTAAAGTTTTGAATTTTCTTTTTTCTGGTGCATAATATGACCCCCGCAGACGCCTAGTTTAGGAGTTATAGCCATTTTAAGATTTTGAATTTTTTTTTTTGGTGCATAATATGACCCCCGCAGACGCCTAGTTTAGGAGTTATAGCGATTTTAAAGTTTTGAATTTTCTTTTTCCTGGTGCATAATATGACCCCCGCAGACGCCTAGTTTAGGAGGTATATCGATTTTAAAGTTTTGAATTTTCTTTTTCCTGGTGCATAATATGAGCCCCACAGACGCCTAGTTTAGGAGTTATAGCCATTTTAAGACTTTGAATATTTTTTTCTGGTGCATAATATGAGCCCCGCAGACGCCTAGTTTAGGAGTTATAGCCATTTTAAGATTTTGAATTTTTTTTTTTTGGTGAATAATATGACCCCCGCAGACGCCTAGTTTAGAAGTTATAGCCATTTTAAGATTTTGAATTGTTTTTTTTCTGGTGCATAATATGAGCCCCGCAGACGCCTAGTTTAGGAGTTATAGCCATTTTAAGATTTTGAATTTTTTTTTTCTGGTGCATAATATGACCCCCGCAGACGCCTAGTTTATGAGTTATAGCGATTTTAAAGTTTTGAATTCTCTTTTTTCTGGTGCATAATATGACCCCCGCAGACGCCTAGTTTAGGAGTTATAGCCATTTTAAGATTTTGAATTTTTTTTTTCAGGTGCATAATATGACCCCCGCAGACGCCTAGTTTAGGAGTTATAGCGATTTTAAAGTTTTGAATTTTCTTTTTCCTGGCGCATAATATGACCCCCGCAGACGCCTAGTTTAGGAGTTATAGCCATTTTAAGATTTTGAATTTTTTTTTTCTGGTGCATAATATGACCCCCGCAGACGCCTAGTTTAGGAGTTATAGCCATTTTAAGATTTAGAATTTTTTTTTCTGGTGCGTAATATGACCCCCGCAGACGCCTAGGTTAGGAGTTATAGCGATTTTAAAGTTTTGAATTTTCTTTTTCCTGGTGCATAATATGACCCCCGCAGACGCCTAGTTTAGGAGGTATATCGATTTTAAAGTTTTGAATTTTCTTTTTTCTGGTGCATAATATGACCTCCGCAGACGCCTAGTTTAGGAGTTATATCGATTTTAAAGTTTTGAATTTTCTTTTTTCTGGTGCATAATATGACCCCCGCAGACGCCTAGTTTAGGAGTTATAGCCATTTTAAGATTTTGAATTTTTTTTTTTGGTGCATAATATGACCCCCGCAGACGCCTAGTTTAGGAGTTATAGCGATTTTAAAGTTTTGAATTTTCTTTTTTCTAGTGCATAATATGACCCCCGCAGACGCCTAGTTTAGGAGTTATAGCCATTTTAAGACTTTGAATATTTTTTTCTGGTGCATAATATGAGCCCCGCAGACGCCTAGTTTAGGAGTTATAGCCATTTTAAGATTTTGAATTTTTTTTTTTTGGTGCATAATATGACCCCCGCAGACGCCTAGTTTAGGAGTTATAGCGATTTTAAAGTTTTGAGTTTTCTTTTTCCTGGTGCATAATATGAGCCCCGCAGACGCCTAGTTTAGGAGTTATAGCCATTTTAAGATTTTGAATTTTTTTTTGTGGTGCATAATATGACCCCCGCAGACGCCTAGTTTAGGAGTTATAGCCTTTTTAAAATTTTGATTTTTTTTTTCTGGTGCATAATATGAACCCCGCAGACGCCTAGTTTAGGAGTTATAGCGATTTTAAAGTTTTGAATTCTCTTTTTTCTGGTGCATAATATGACCCCCGCAGACGCCTAGTTTAGGAGTTATAGCCATTTTAAGATTTTGAATTTTTTTTTTCTGGTGCATAATATGACCCCCGCAGACGCCTAGTTTAGGAGTTATAGCCTTTTTAAAATTTTGATTTTTTTTTCTAGTGCATAATATGACCCCCGCAGACGCCTAGTTTAGGAGTTATAGCCATTTTAAGATTTTGAATTTTTTTTTTCTGGTGCATAATATGACCCCCGCAGACGCCTTGTTTAGGAGTTATTGCGATTTTAAAGTTTTGAATTTTCTTTTTTCTAGTGCATAATATGACCCCCGCAGACGCCTAGTTTAGGAGTTATAGCCATTTTAAGACTTTGAATATTTTTTTCTGGTGCATAATATGAGCCCCGCAGACGCCTAGTTTAGGAGTTATAGCCATTTTAAGATTTTGAATTTTTTTTTTTTGGTGCATAATATGACCCCCGCAGACGCCTAGTTTAGGAGTTATAGCGATTTTAAAGTTTTGAGTTTTCTTTTTCCTGGTGCATAATATGAGCCCCGCAGACGCCTAGTTTAGGAGTTATAGCCATTTTAAGATTTTGAATTTTTTTTTGTGGTGCATAATATGACCCCCGCAGACGCCTAGTTTAGGAGTTATAGCCATTTTAAGATTTTGAATTTTTTTTTTCTGGTGCATAATATGACCCCCGCAGACGCCTTGTTTAGGAGTTATAGCGATTTTAAAGTTTTGAATTTTCTTTTTTCTAGTGCATAATATGACCCCCGCAGACGCCTAGTTTAGGAGTTATAGCCATTTTAAGATTTTGAATTTTTTTTTTCTGGTGCATAATATGAACCCCGCAGACGCCTAGTTTAGGAGTTATAGCGATTTTAAAGTTTTGAATTCTCTTTTTTCTGGTGCATAATATGACCCCCGCAGACGCCTAGTTTAGGAGTTATAGCCATTTTAAGATTTTGAATTTTTTTTTTCTGGTGCATAATATGACCCCCGCAGACGCCTAGTTTAGGAGTTATAGCCTTTTTAAAATTTTGATTTTTTTTTCTAGTGCATAATATGACCCCCGCAGACGCCTAGTTTAGGAGTTATAGCCATTTTAAGATTTTGAATTTTTTTTTCTGGTGCGTAATATGACCCCCGCAGACGCCTAGTTTAGGAGTTATAGCGATTTTAAAGTTTTGAATTTTCTCTTTCCTGGTGCATAATATGACCCCCGCAGACGCCTAGTTTAGGAGGTATATCGATTTTAAAGTTTTGAATTTTCTTTTTTCTGGTGCATAATATGACCTCCGCAGACGCCTAGTTTAGGAGTTATATCGATTTTAAAGTTTTGAATTTTCTTTTTTCTGGTGCATAATATGACCCCCGCAGACGCCTAGTTTAGGAGTTATAGCCATTTTAAGATTTTGAATTTTTTTTTTTGGTGCATAATATGACTACCGCAGACGCCTAGTTTAGGAGTTATAGCGATTTTAAAGTTTTGAATTTTCTTTTTCCTGGTGAATAATATGAGCCCCGCAGACGCCTAGTTTAGGAGTTATAGCCATTTTAAGATTTTGAATTTTTTTTTCTGGTGCGTAATATGACCCCCGCAGACGCCTAGTTTAGGAGTTATAGCCATTTTAAGATTTTGAATATTTTTTTCTGGTGCATAAGATGACCCCCGCAGACGCATAGTTTAGGAGTTATAGCGATTTTAAAGTTTTGAATTTTCTTTTTCCTGGTGCATAATATGAGCCCCGCAGACGCCTAGTTTAGGAGTTATAGCCATTTTAAGATTTCGAATTTTTTTTTTTTGGTGCATAATATGACCCCCGCAGACGCCTAGTTTAGGAGTTATAGCGATTTTAAAGTTTTGAATTCTCTTTTTTCTGGTGCATAATATGACCCCCGCAGACGCCTAGTTTAGGAGTTATAGCCATTTTAAGATTTTGAATTTTTTTTTCAGGTGCATAATATGACCGCCGCAGACGCCTAGTGTAGGAGTTATATCTATTTTAAAGTTTTGAATTTTCTTTTTTCTGGTGAATAATATGACCCCCGCAGACGCCTAGTTTAGGAGTTATAGCCATTTTAAGATTTTGAATTTTTTTTTCAGGTGCATAATATGACCGCTTCAGACGCCTAGTGTAGGAGTTATATCTATTTTAAAGTTTTGAATTTTCTTTTTCCTGGTGAATAATATGACCCCCGCAGACGCCTAGTTTAGGAGTTATAGCCATTTTAAGATTTTGAATTTTTTTTTTTTGGTGCATAATATGACCCCCGCAGACGCCTAGTTTAGGAGTTATAGCGATGTTAAAGTTTTGAATTTTCTTTTTCCTGGTGCATAATATGAGCCCCGCAGACGCCTAGTTTAGGAGTTATAGCCATTTTAAGATTTTGAATTTTTTTTTTTTTTGGTGCATAATATGACCTCCGCAGACGCCTAGTTTAGGAGTTATAGCCATTTTAAAATTTTGAATTTTTTTTTTCTGGTGCATAATATGACCCCCGCAGACGCCTAGTTTAGGAGTTATAGCGATTTTAAAGTTTTGAATTCTCTTTTTTCTGGTGCATAATATGACCCCCGCAGACGCCTAGTTTAGGAGTTAAAGCCATTTTAAGATTTTGAATTTTTTTTTCAGGTGCATAATATGACCCCCGCAGACGCCTAGTTTAGGAGTTATAGCCATTTTAAGATTTTGAATTTTTTTTTTCTGGTGCATAATATGACCCCCGCAGACGCCTAGTTTAGGAGTTATAGCGATTTTAAAGTTTTGAATTCTCTTTTTTCTGGTGCATAATATGACCCCCGCAGACGCCTAGTTTAGGAGTTATAGCCATTTTAAGATTTTGAATTTTTTTTTTTTTGGTGCATAATATGAGCCCCGCAGACGCCTAGTTTAGGAGTTATAGCCATTTTAAGATTTCGAATTTTTTTTTTTTGGTGCATAATATGACCCCCGCAGACGCCTAGTTTAGGAGTTATAGCCATTTTAAGATTTTGAATTTTTTTTTCAGGTGCATAATATGACCGCCGCAGACGCCTAGTGTAGGAGTTATATCTATTTTAAAGTTTTGAATTTTCTTTTTTCTGGTGAATAATATGACCCCCGCAGACGCCTAGTTTAGGAGTTATAGCCATTTTAAGATTTTGAATTTTTTTTTCAGGTGCATAATATGACCGCCGCAGACGCCTAGTGTAGGAGTTATATCTATTTTAAAGTTTTGAATTTTCTTTTTCCTGGTGAATAATATGACCCCCGCAGACGCCTAGTTTAGGAGTTATAGCCATTTTAAGATTTTGAATTTTTTTTTTTTGGTGCATAATATGACCCCCGCAGACGCCTAGTTTAGGAGTTATAGCGATGTTAAAGTTTTGAATTTTCTTTTTCCTGGTGCATAATATGAGCCCCGCAGACGCCTAGTTTAGGAGTTATAGCCATTTTAAGATTTTGAATTTTTTTTTTTTTGGTGCATAATATGACCTCCGCAGACGCCTAGTTTAGGGGTTATAGCCATTTTAAAATTTTGAATTTTTTTTTTCTGGTGCATAATATGACCCCCGCAGACGCCTAGTTTAGGAGTTATAGCGATTTTAAAGTTTTGAATTCTCTTTTTTCTGGTGCATAATATGACCCCCGCAGACGCCTAGTTTAGGAGTTAAAGCCATTTTAAGATTTTGAATTTTTTTTTCAGGTGCATAATATGACCCCCGCAGACGCCTAGTTTAGGAGTTATAGCCATTTTAAGATTTTGAATTTTTTTTTTCTGGTGCATAATATGACCCCCGCAGACGCCTAGTTTAGGAGTTATAGCGATTTTAAAGTTTTGAATTCTCTTTTTTCTGGTGCATAATATGACCCCCGCAGACGCCTAGTTTAGGAGTTATAGCCATTTTAAGATTTTGAATTTTTTTTTTTTTGGTGCATAATATGACCCCCGCAGACGCCTAGTTTAGGAGTTATAGCCATTTTAAAATTTTGAATTTTTTTTTTCTGGTGCATAATATGACCCCCGCAGACGCCTAGTTTAGGAGTTATAGCGATTTTAAAGTTTTAAATTCTCTTTTTTCTGGTGCATAATATGACCCCCGCAGACGCCTAGTTTAGGAGTTATAGCCATTTTAAGATTTTGAATATTTTTTTCTGGTGCATAAGATGACCCCCGCAGACGCATAGTTTAGGAGTTATAGCGATTTTAAAGTTTTGAATTTTCTTTTTCCTGGTGCATAATATGAGCCCCGCAGACGCCTAGTTTAGGAGTTATAGCCATTTTAAGATTTCGAATTTTTTTTTTTTGGTGCATAATATGACCCCCGCAGACGCCTTGTTTAGGAGTTATAGCGATTTTAAAGTTTTGAATTCTCTTTTTTCTGGTGCATAATATGACCCCCGCAGACGCCTAGTTTAGGAGTTATAGCCATTTTAAGATTTTGAATTTTTTTTTCAGGTGCATAATATGACCGCCGCAGACGCCTAGTGTAGGAGTTATATCTATTTTAAAGTTTTGAATTTTCTTTTTTCTGGTGAATAATATGACCCCCGCAGACGCCTAGTTTAGGAGTTATAGCCATTTTAAGATTTTGAATTTTTTTTTCAGGTGCATAATATGACCGCCGCAGACGCCTAGTGTAGGAGTTATATCTATTTTAAAGTTTTGAATTTTCTTTTTCCTGGTGAATAATATGACCCCCGCAGACGCCTAGTTTAGGAGTTATAGCCATTTTAAGATTTTGAATTTTTTTTTTTTGGTGCATAATATGACCCCCGCAGACGCCTAGTTTAGGAGTTATAGCGATGTTAAAGTTTTGAATTTTCTTTTTCCTGGTGCATAATATGAGCCCCGCAGACGCCTAGTTTAGGAGTTATAGCCATTTTAAGATTTTGAATTTTTTTTTTTTTGGTGCATAAGATGACCTCCGCAGACGCCTAGTTTAGGAGTTATAGCCATTTTAAAATTTTGAATTTTTTTTTTCTGGTGCATAATATGACCCCCGCAGACGCCTAGTTTAGGAGTTATAGCGATTTTAAAGTTTTGAATTCTCTTTTTTCTGGTGCATAATATGACCCCCGCAGACGCCTAGTTTAGGAGTTAAAGCCATTTTAAGATTTTGAATTTTTTTTTCAGGTGCATAATATGACCCCCGCAGACGCCTAGTTTAGGAGTTATAGCCATTTTAAGATTTTGAATTTTTTTTTTCTGGTGCATAATATGACCCCCGCAGACGCCTAGTTTAGGAGTTATAGCGATTTTAAAGTTTTGAATTCTCTTTTTTCTGGTGCATAATATGACCCCCGCAGACGCCTAGTTTAGGAGTTATAGCCATTTTAAGATTTTGAATTTTTTTTTTTTTGGTGCATAATATGACCCCCGCAGACGCCTAGTTTAGGAGTTATAGAAATTTTAAAATTTTGAATTTTTTTTTTCTGGTGCATAATATGACCTCCGCAGACGCCTAGTTTAGGAGTTATATCGATTTTAAAGTTTTAAATTCTCTTTTTTCTGGTGCATAATATGACCCCCGCAGACGCCTAGTTTAGGAGTTATAGCCATTTTAAGATTTTGAATTTTTTTTTTCAGGTGCATAATATGACCCCCGCAGACGCCTAGTTTAGGAGTTATAGCCTTTTTAAAATTTTGATTTTTTTTTCTGGTGCATAATATGACCCCCGCAGACGCCTAGTTTAGGAGTTATAGCCATTTTAAGACTTTGAATTTTTTTTTCTGGTGCGTAATATGACCCCCGCAGACGCCTAGTTTAGGAGTTATAGCGATTTTAAAGTTTTGAATTTTCTTTTTTCTGGTGCATAATATGACCCCCGCAGACGCCTAGTTTAGGAGGTATATCGATTTTAAAGTTTTGAATTTTCTTTTTTCTGGTGCATAATATGACCTCCGCAGACGCCTAGTTTAGGAGTTATATCGATTTTAAAGTTTTGAATTTTCTTTTTTCTGTTGCATAATATGACCCCCGCAGACGCCTAGTTTAGGAGTTATAGCCATTTTAAGATTTTGAATTTTTTTTTTTGGTGCATAATATGACCCCCGCAGACGCCTAGTTTAGGAGTTATAGCGATTTTAAAGTTTTGAATTTTCTTTTTCCTGGTGCAAAATATGAGCCCCGCAGACGCCTAGTTTAGGAGTTATAGCCATTTTAAGATTTTGAATTTTTTTTTCTGGTGCGTAATATGACCCCCGCAGACGCCTAGTCTAGGAGTTATAGCCATTTTAAGATTTTGAATATTTTTTTCTGGTGCATAAGATGACCCCCGCAGACGCATAGTTTAGGAGTTATAGCGATTTTAAAGTTTTGAATTTTCTTTTTCCTGGTGCATAATATGAGCCCCGCAGACGCCTAGTTTAGGAGTTATAGCCATTTTAAGATTTTGAATTTTTTTTTTTTGGTGCATAATATGACCCCCGCAGACGCCTAGTTTAGGAGTTATAGCGATTTTAAAGTTTTGAATTCTCTTTTTTCTGGTGCATAATATGACCCCCGCAGACGCCTAGTTTAGGAGTTATAGCCATTTTAAGATTTTGAATTTTTTTTTTTTTGGTGCATAATATGACCCCCGCAGACGCCTAGTTTAGGAGTTATAGCCATTTTAAAATTTTGAATTTTTTTTTTCTGGTGCATAATATGACCCCCGCAGACGCCTAGTTTAGGAGTTATAGCGATTTTAAAGTTTTAAATTCTCTTTTTTCTGGTGCATAATATGACCCCCGCAGACGCCTAGTTTAGGAGTTATAGCCATTTTAAGATTTTGAATATTTTTTTCTGGTGCATAAGATGACCCCCGCAGACGCATAGTTTAGGAGTTATAGCGATTTTAAAGTTTTGAATTCTCTTTTTTCTGGTGCATAATATGACCCCCGCAGACGCCTAGTTTAGGAGTTATAGCCATTTTAAGATTTTGAATTTTTTTTTTTTTGGTGCATAATATGACCCCCGCAGACGCCTAGTTTAGGAGTTATAGCCATTTTAAAATTTTGAATTTTTTTTTTCTGGTGCATAATATGACCCCCGCAGACGCCTAGTTTAGGAGTTATAGCGATTTTAAAGTTTTAAATTCTCTTTTTTCTGGTGCATAATATGACCCCCGCAGACGCCTAGTTTAGGAGTTATAGCCATTTTAAGATTTTGAATATTTTTTTCTGGTGCATAAGATGACCCCCGCAGACGCATAGTTTAGGAGTTATAGCGATTTTAAAGTTTTGAATTTTCTTTTTCCTGGTGCATAATATGAGCCCCGCAGACGCCTAGTTTAGGAGTTATAGCCATTTTAAGATTTCGAATTTTTTTTTTTTGGTGCATAATATGACCCCCGCAGACGCCTAGTTTAGGAGTTATAGCGATTTTAAAGTTTTGAATTCTCTTTTTTCTGGTGCATAATATGACCCCCGCAGACGCCTAGTTTAGGAGTTATAGCCATTTTAAGATTTTGAATTTTTTTTTCAGGTGCATAATATGACCGCCGCAGACGCCTAGTGTAGGAGTTATATCTATTTTAAAGTTTTGAATTTTCTTTTTTCTGGTGAATAATATGACCCCCGCAGACGCCTAGTTTAGGAGTTATAGCCATTTTAAGATTTTGAATTTTTTTTTCAGGTGCATAATATGACCGCCGCAGACGCCTAGTGTAGGAGTTATATCTATTTTAAAGTTTTGAATTTTCTTTTTCCTGGTGAATAATATGACCCCCGCAGACGCCTAGTTTAGGAGTTATAGCCATTTTAAGATTTTGAATTTTTTTTTTTTGGTGCATAAGATGACCTCCGCAGACGCCTAGTTTAGGAGTTATAGCAATTTTAAAATTTTGAATTTTTTTTTTCTGGTGCATAATATGACCCCCGCAGACGCCTAGTTTAGGAGTTATAGCGATTTTAAAGTTTTGAATTCTCTTTTTTCTGGTGCATAATATGACCCCCGCAGACGCCTAGTTTAGGAGTTAAAGCCATTTTAAGATTTTGAATTTTTTTTTCAGGTGCATAATATGACCCCCGCAGACGCCTAGTTTAGGAGTTATAGCCATTTTAAGATTTTGAATTTTTTTTTTCTGGTGCATAATATGACCCCCGCAGACGCCTAGTTTAGGAGTTATAGCGATTTTAAAGTTTTGAATTCTCTTTTTTCTGGTGCATAATATGACCCCCGCAGACGCCTAGTTTAGGAGTTATAGCCATTTTAAGATTTTGAATTTTTTTTTTTTTGGTGCATAATATGACCCCCGCAGACGCCTAGTTTAGGAGTTATAGCCATTTTAAAATTTTGAATTTTTTTTTTCTGGTGCATAATATGACCTCCGCAGACGCCTAGTTTAGGAGTTATATCGATTTTAAAGTTTTAAATTCTCTTTTTTCTGGTGCATAATATGACCCCCGCAGACGCCTAGTTTAGGAGTTATAGCCACTTTAAGATTTTGAATTTTTTTTTTCAGGTGCATAATATGACCCCCGCAGACGCCTAGTTTAGGAGTTATAGCCTTTTTAAAATTTTGATTTTTTTTCTGGTGCATAATATGACCCCCGCAGACGCCTAGTTTAGGAGTTATAGCCATTTTAAGACTTTGAATTTTTTTTTCTGGTGCGTAATATGACCCCCGCAGACGCCTAGTTTAGGAGTTATAGCGATTTTAAAGTTTTGAATTTTCTTTTTTCTGGTGCATAATATGACCCCCGCAGACGCCTAGTTTAGGAGGTATATCGATTTTAAAGTTTTGAATTTTCTTTTTTCTGGTGCATAATATGACCTCCGCAGACGCCTAGTTTAGGAGTTATATCGATTTTAAAGTTTTGAATTTTCTTTTTTCTGTTGCATAATATGACCCCCGCAGACGCCTAGTTTAGGAGTTATAGCCATTTTAAGATTTTGAATTTTTTTTTTTGGTGCATAATATGACCCCCGCAGACGCCTAGTTTAGGAGTTATAGCGATTTTAAAGTTTTGAATTTTCTTTTTCCTGGTGCAAAATATGAGCCCCGCAGACGCCTAGTTTAGGAGTTATAGCCATTTTAAGATTTTGAATTTTTTTTTCTGGTGCGTAATATGACCCCCGCAGACGCCTAGTCTAGGAGTTATAGCCATTTTAAGATTTTGAATATTTTTTTCTGGTGCATAAGATGACCCCCGCAGACGCATAGTTTAGGAGTTATAGCGATTTTAAAGTTTTGAATTTTCTTTTTCCTGGTGCATAATATGAGCCCCGCAGACGCCTAGTTTCGGAGTTATAGCCATTTTAAGATTTTGAATTTTTTTTTTTTGGTGCATAATATGACCCCCGCAGACGCCTAGTTTAGGAGGTATATCGATTTTAAAGTTTTGAATTTTCTTTTTTCTGGTGCATAATATGACCCCCGCAGACGCCTAGTTTAGGAGTTATATCGATTTTAAAGTTTTGAATTTTCTTTTTTCTTCTGCATAATATGACCCCCGCAGACGCCTAGTTTAGGAGTTATAGCCATTTTAAGATTGTGAATTTTTTTTTTTTGGTGCATAATATGACCCCCACAGACGCCTAGTTTAGGAGTTATAGCGATTTTAAAGTTTTGAATTTTCTTTTTTCTAGTGCATAATATGACCCCCGCAGACGCCTAGTTTAGGAGTTATAGCCATTTTAAGATTTTGAATTTTTTTTTTCTGGTGCATAATATGACCCCCGCAGACGCCTAGTTTAGGAGTTATAGCGATTTTAAAGTTTTGAATTCTCTTTTTTCTGGTGCATAATATGACCCCCGCAGACGCCTAGTTTAGGAGTTATAGCCATTTTAAGATTTTGAATTTTTTTTTTCTGGTGCATAATATGACCCCCGCAGACGCCTAGTTTAGGAGTTATAGCCATTTTAAGATTTTGAATTTTTTTTTTCTGGTGCATAATATGACCCCCGCAGACGCCTAGTTTAGGAGTTATAGCGATTTTAAAGTTTTGAATTCTCTTTTTTCTGGTGCATAATATGACCCCCGCAGACGCCTAGTTTAGGAGTTATAGCCATTTTAAGATTTTGAATTTTTTTTTTCAGGTGCATAATATGACCCCCGCAGACGCCTAGTTTAGGAGTTATAGCGATTTTAAAGTTTTGAATTTTCTTTTTCCTGGCGCATAATATGACCCCCGCAGACGCCTAGTTTAGGAGTTATAGCCATTTTAAGATTTTGAATTTTTTTTTTCTGGTGCGTAATATGACCCCCGCAGACGCCTAGTTTAGGAGTTATAGCCTTTTTAAAATTTTGATTTTTTTTTCTGGTGCATAATATGACCCCCGCAGACGCCTAGTTTAGGAGTTATAGCCATTTTAAGATTTTGAATTTTTTTTTCTGGTGCGTAATATGACCCCCGCAGACGCCTAGTTTAGGAGTTATAGCGATTTTAAAGTTTTGAATTTTCTTTTTTCTGGTGCATAATATGACCCCCGCAGACGCCTAGTTTAGGAGTTATAGCCATTTTAAGATTTTGAATTTTTTTTTCTGGTGCGTAATATGACCCCCGCAGACGCCTAGTTTAGGAGTTATAGCGATTTTAAAGTTTTGAATTTTCTTTTTCCTGGTGCATAATATGAGCCCCGCAGACGCCTAGTTTAGGAGTTATAGCCATTTTAAGATTTTGAATTTTTTTTTCTGGTGCGTAATATGACCCCCGCAGACGCCTAGTCTAGGAGTTATAGCCATTTTAAGATTTTGAATATTTTTTTCTGGTGCATAAGATGACCCCCGCAGACGCATAGTTTAGGAGTTATAGCGATTTTAAAGTTTTGAATTTTCTTTTTCCTGGTGCATAATATGAGCCCCGCAGACGCCTAGTTTAGGAGTTATAGCCATTTTAAGATTTTGAATTTTTTTTTCTGGTGCGTAATATGACCCCCGCAGACGCCTAGTTTAGGAGTTATAGCGATTTTAAAGTTTAGAATTTTATTTTTCCTGGTGCATAATATGACCCCCGCAGACGCCTAGTTTAGGAGTTATAGCCATTTTAAGATTTTGAATTTTTTTTTTCTGGTGCATAATATGACCCCCGCAGACGCCTAGTTTAGGAGTTATAGCGATTTTAAAGTTTTGAATTCTCTTTTTTCTGGTGCATAATATGACCCCCGCAGACGCCTAGTTTAGGAGTTATAGCCATTTTAAGATTTTGAATTTTTTTTTTCTGGTGCATAATATGACCCCCGCAGACGCCTAGTTTAGGAGTTATAGCGATTTTAAAGTTTTGAATTCTCTTTTTTCTGGTGCATAATATGACCCCCGCAGACGCCTAGTTTAGGAGTTATAGCGATTTTAAAGTTTTGAATTTTCTTTTTTCTAGTGCATAATATGACCCCCGCAGACGCCTAGTTTAGGAGTTATAGCCATTTTAAGATTTAGAATTTTTTTTTTCTGGTGCATAATATGACCCCCGCAGACGCCTAGTTTAGGAGTTATAGCCATTTTAAGATTTTGAATTTTTTTTTTCAGGTGCATAATATGACCCCCGCAGACGCCTAGTTTAGGAGTTATAGCGATTTTAAAGTTTTGAATTTTCTTTTTTCTGGTGCATAATATGAGCCCCGCATACGCCTAGTTTAGGAGTTATAGCCATTTTAAGATTTTGAATTTTTTTTTCTGGTGCGTAATATGACCCCCGCAGACGCCTAGTTTAGGAGTTATAGCCATTTTAAGATTTTGAATTTTTTTTTTCTGGTGCATAATATGACCCCCGCAGACGCCTAGTTTAGGAGTTATAGCGATTTTAAAGTTTTGAATTCTCTTTTTTCTGGTGCATAATATGACCCCCGCAGACGCCTAGTTTAGGAGTTATAGCCATTTTAAGATTTTGAATTTTTTTTTCTGGTGCGTAATATGACCCCCGCAGACGCCTAGTTTAGGAGTTATAGCCATTTTAAGATTTTGAATTTTTTTTTTCTGGTGCATAATATGACCCCCGCAGACGCCTAGTTTAGGAGTTATAGCGATTTTAAAGTTTTGAATTTTCTTTTTCCTGGCGCATAATATGACCCCCGCAGACGCCTAGTTTAGGAGTTATAGCCATTTTAAGATTTTGAATTTTTTTTTTCTGGTGCGTAATATGACCCCCGCAGACGCCTAGTTTAGGAGTTATAGCGATTTTAAAGTTTTGAATTTTCTTTTTCCTGGTGCATAATATGACCCCCGCAGACGCCTAGTTTAGGAGTTATAGCGATTTTAAAGTTTTGAATTCTCTTTTTTCTGGTGCATAATATGACCCCCGCAGACGCCTAGTTTAGGAGGTATATCGATTTTAAAGTTTTGAATTTTCTTTTTTCTGGTGCATAATATGACCCCCGCAGACGCCTAGTTTAGGAGTTATAGCCATTTTAAAGTTTTGAATTTTCTTTTTCCTGGTGCGTAATATGACCCCCGAAGACGCCTAGTTTAGGAGGTATATCGATTTTAAAGTTTTGAATTTTCTTTTTTCTGGTGCATAAAATGACCTCCGCAGACGCCTAGTTTAGGAGTTATATCGATTTTAAAGTTTTGAATTTTCTTTTTTCTGGTGCATAATATGACCCCCGCAGACGCCTAGTTTAGGAGTTATAGCCATTTTAAGATTTTGAATTTTTTTTTTCTGGTGCGTAATATGACCCCCGCAGACGCCTAGTTTAGGAGTTATAGCGATTTTAAAGTTTTGAATTTTCTTTTTCCTGGTGCGTAATGTGACCCCCGAAGACGCCTAGTTTAGGAGGTATATCGATTTTAAAGTTTTGAATTTTCTGTTTTCTGGTGCATAATATGACCCCCGCAGACGCCTAGTTTAGGAGTTATAGCCATTTTAAGATTTTGAATTTTTTTTTTTGGTGCATAATATGACCCCCGCAGACGCCTAGTTTAGGAGTTATAGCGATTTTAAAGTTTTGAATTTTCTTTTTCCTGGTGCATAATATGAGCCCCGCAGACGCCTAGTTTAGGAGTTATAGCCATTTTAAGATTTTGAATTTTTTTTTCTGGTGCGTAATATGACCCCCGCAGACGCCTAGTTTAGGAGTTATAGCCATTTTAAGATTTTGAATATTTTTTTCTGGTGCATAAGATGACCCCCGCAGACTCATAGTTTAGGAGTTATAGCGATTTTAAAGTTTTGAATTTTCTTTTTCCTGGTGCATAATATGAGCCCCGCAGACGCCTAGTTTAGGAGTTATAGCCATTTTAAAATTTTGAATTTTTTTTTTTTGGTGCATAATATGACCCCCGCAGACGCCTAGTTTAGGAGTTATAGCCATTTTAAGATTTTGAATTTTTTTTTCTGGTGCGTAATATGACCCCCGCAGACGCCTAGTTTAGGAGTTATAGCGATTTTAAAGTTTTGAATTTTCTTTTTCCTGGTGCATAATATGACCCCCGCAGACGCCTAGTTTAGGAGTTATAGCCATTTTAAGATTTTGAATTTTTTTTTTTTTGGTGCATAATATGACCCCCGCAGACGCCTAGTTTAGGAGTTATAGCGATTTTAAAGTTTTGAGTTTTCTTTTTTCTGGTGCATAATATGACCCCCGCAGACGCCTAGTTTAGGAGTTATAGCCATTTTAAGATTTTGAATTTTTTTTTTTTGGTGCATAATATGACCCCCGCAGACGCCTAGTTTAGGAGTTATAGCCATTTTAAGATTTTGAATTTTTTTTTTCAGGTGCATAATATGATCCCCGCAGACGCCTAGTTTAGGAGTTATAGCGATTTTAAAGTTTTGAATTTTCTTTTTCCTGGCGCATAATATGACCCCCGCAGACGCCTAGTTTAGGAGTTATAGAAATTTTAAGATTTTGAATTTTTTTTTTCTGGTGCATAATATGACCCCCGCAGACGCCTAGTTTAGGAGTTATAGCCATTTTAAAATTTTGAATTTTTTTTTCTGGTGCGTAATATGACCCACGCAGACGCCTAGTTTAGGAGTTATAGCGATTTTAAAGTTTTGAATTTTCTTTTTCCTGGTGCATAATATGACCCCCGCAGACGCCTAGTTTATTAGGTATATCGATTTTAAAGTTTTGAATTTTCTTTTTTCTGGTGCATAATATGACCTCCGCAGACGCCTAGTTTAGGAGTTATATCGATTTTAAAGTTTTGAATTTTCTTTTTTCTGGTGCATAATATGACCCCCGCAGACGCCTAGTTTAGGAGTTATAGCCATTTTAAGATTTTGAATTTTTTTTTTTGGTGCATAATATGACCCCCGCAGACGCCTAGTTTAGGAGTTATAGCGATTTTAAAGTTTTGAATTTTCTTTTTCCTGGTGCATAATATGAGCCCCGCAGACGCCTAGTTTAGGAGTTATAGCCATTTTAAGATTTTGAATTTTTTTTTCTGGTGCGTAATATGACCCCCGCAGACGCCTAGTTTAGGAGTTATAGCCATTTTAAGATTTTGAATATTTTTTTCTGGTGCATAAGATGACCCCCGCAGACGCATAGTTTGGGAGTTATAGCGATTTTAAAGTTTTGAATTTTCTTTTTCCTGGGGCATAATATGAGCCCCGCAGACGCCTAGTTTAGGAGATATAGCCATTTTAAGATTTTGAATTTTTTTTTTTTGGTGCATAATATGACCCCCGCAGACGCCTAGTTTAGGAGTTATAGCCATTTTAAGATTTTGAATTTTTTTTTCTGGTGCGTAATATGACCCCCGCAGACGCCTAGTTTAAGAGTTATAGCGATTTTAAAGTTTTGAATTTTCTTTTTCCTGGTGCATAATATGACCCCCGCAGACGCCTAGTTCAGGAGGTATATCGATTTTAAAGTTTTGAATTTTCTTTTTTCTGGTGCATAATATGACCCCCGCAGACGCCTAGTTTAGGAGTTATATCGATTTTAAAGTTTCGAATTTTCTTTTTTCTGGTGCATAATATGACCCCCGCAGACGCCTAGTTTAGGAGTTATAGCCATTTTAAGATTTTGAATTTTTTTTTTTTGGTGCATAATATGACCCCCGCAGACGCCTAGTTTAGGAGTTATAGCGATTTTAAAGTTTTGAATTTTCTTTTTCCTGGTGCATAATATGAGCCCCGCAGACGCCTAGTTTAGGAGTTATAGCCATTTTAAGATTTTGAATTTTTTTTTTCTGGTGCATAATATGACCCCCGCAGACGCCTAGTTTAGGAGTTATAGCGATTTTAAAGTTTTGAATTTTCTTTTTTCTAGTGCATAATATGACCCCCGCAGACGCCTAGTTTAGGAGTTATAGCCATTTTAAGATTTTGAATTTTTTTTTTCTGGTGCATAATATGACCCCCGCAGACGCCTAGTTTAGGAGTTATAGCCATTTTAAGATTTTGAATTTTTTTTTTCTGGTGCATAATATGACCCCCGCAGACGCCTAGTTTAGGAGTTATAGCGATTTTAAAGTTTTGAATTCTCTTTTTTCTGGTGCATAATATGACCCCCGCAGACGCCTAGTTTAGGAGTTATAGCCATTTTAAGATTTTGAATTTTTTTTTTTCAGGTGCATAATATGACCCCCGCAGACGCCTAGTTTAGGAGTTACGGCGATTTTAAAGTTTTGAATTTTCTTTTTCCTGGCGCATAATATGACCCCCGCAGACGCCTAGTTTAGGAGTTCTAGCCATTTTAAGATTTTGAATTTTTTTTTTCTGGTGCATAATATGACCCCCTCAGACGCCTAGTTTAGGAGTTATAGCCTTTTTAAAATTTTGATTTTTTTTTCTGGTGCATAATATGACCCCCGCAGACGCCTAGTTTAGGAGTTATAGCCATTTTAAGATTTTGAATTTTTTTTTCTGGTGCGTAATATGACCCCCGCAGACGCCTAGTTTAGGAGTTATAGCGATTTTAAAGTTTTGAATTTTCTTTTTCCTGGTGCATAAAATGCCCCCCGCAGACGCCTAGTTTAGGAGTTATAGCCATTTTAAGATTTTGAATTTTTTTTTTTTGGTGCATAATATGACCCCCGCAGACGCCTAGTTTAGAAGTTATAGCCATTTTAAGATTTTGAATTTTTTTTTTCAGGTGCATAATATGACCCCCGCAGACGCCTAGTTTAGGAGTTATAGCGATTTTAAAGTTTTGAATTTTCTTTTTCCTGGTGCATAATATGAGCCCCGCAGACGCCTAGTTTAGGAGTTATAGCCATTTTAAGATTTTGAATTTTTTTTTTTGGTGCATAATATGACCCCCGCAGACGCCTAGTTTAGGAGTTATAGCCATTTTAAGATTTTGAATTTTTTTTTTCTGGTGCATAATATGTCCCCCGCAGACGCCTAGTTTAGGAGTTATAGCGATTTTAAAATTTTGAATTTTCTTTTTTCTAGTGCATAATATGACCCCCGCAGACGCCTAGTTTAGGAGTTATAGCCATTTTAAGATTTTGAATTTTTTTTTTTGGTGCATAATATGACCCCCGCAGACGCCTAGTTTAGGAGTTATAGCGATTTTAAAGTTTTGAATTTTCTTTTTCCTGGTGCATAATATGAGCCCCGCAGACGCCTAGTTTAGGAGTTATAGCCATTTTAAGATATAGAATTTTTTTTTTTTGGTGCATAATATGACCCCCGCAGACGCCTAGTTTAGGAGTTATAGCCATTTTAAGATTTTGAATTTTTTTTTTCTGGTGCATAACATGACCCCCGCAGACGCCTAGTTTAGGAGTTATAGCCATTTTAAGATTTTGAATTTTTTTTTTTTGGTGCATAATATGACCCCCGCAGACGCCTAGTTTAGGAGTTATAGCCATTTTAAGATTTTGAATTTTTTTTTCTGGTGCGTAATATGACCCCCGCAGACGCCTAGTTTAGGAGTTATAGCGATTTTAAAGTTTTGAATTTTCTTTTTCCTGGTGCATAATATGACCCCCGCAGACGCCTAGTTTAGGAGGTATATCGATTTTAAAGTTTTGAATTTTCTTTTTTCTGGTGCATAATATGACCCCCGCAGACGCCTAGTTTAGGAGTTATAGCCATTTTAAGATTTTGAATTTTTTTTTTTGGTGCATAATATGACCCCCACAGGCGCCTAGTTTAGGAGTTATAGCGATTTTAAAGTTTTGAATTTTCTTTTTCCTGTTGCATAATATGAGCCCCGCAGACGCCTAGTTTAGGAGTTATAGCCATTTTAAGATTTTGAATTTTTTTTTCTGGTGCGTAATATGACCCCCGCAGACGCATAGTTTAGGAGATATAGCGATTTTAAAGTTTTGAATTTTCTTTTTCCTGTTGCATAATATGAGCCCCGCAGACGCCTAGTTTAGGAGTTATAGCCATTTTAAGATTTTGAATTTTTTTTTTCTGGTGCATAATATGACCCCCGCAGACGCCTAGTTTAGGAGTTATAGCCATTTTAAGATTTTGAATTTTTTTTTTTTGGTGCATAATATGACCCCCGCAGACGCCTAGTTTAGGAGTTATAGCCATTTTAAGATTTTGAATTTTTTTTTTCTGGTGCATAATATGACCCCCGCAGACGCCTAGTTTAGGAGTTATAGCCATTTTAAGATTTTGAATTTTTTTTTTTTGGTGCATAATATGACCCCCGCAGACGCCTAGTTTAGGAGTTATAGCCATTTTAAGATTTTGAATTTTTTTTTTCTGGTGCATAATATGACCCCCGCAGACGCCTAGTTTAGGAGTTATAGCCATTTTAAGATTTTGAATTTTTTTTTTTTGGTGCATAATATGACCCCCGCAGACGCCTAGTTTAGGAGTTATAGCCATTTTAAGATTTTGAATTTTTTTTTTCTGGTGCATAATATGACCCCCGCAGACGCCTAGTTTAGGAGTTATAGCCATTTTAAGATTTTGAATTTTTTTTTTTTGGTGCATAATATGACCCCCGCAGACGCCTAGTTTAGGAGTTATAGCCATTTTAAGATTTTGAATTTTTTTTTCTGGTGCGTAATATGACCCCCGCAGACGCATAGTTTAGGAGATATAGCGATTTTAAAGTTTTGAATTTTCTTTTTCCTGGTGCTTAATATGAGCCCCGCAGACGCCTAGTTTAGGAGTTATAGCCATTTTAAGATTTTGAATTTTTTTTTTTTGGTGCATAATATGACCCCCGCAGACGCCTAGTTTAGGAGTTATAGCCATTTTAAGATTTTGAATTTTTTTTTCTGGTGCGTAATATGACCCCCGCAGACGCCTAGTTTAGGAGTTATAGCGATTTTAAAGTTTTGAATTTTCTTTTTTCTGGTGCATAATATGACCCCCGCAGACGCCTAGTTTAGGAGTTATAGCCATTTTAAGATTTTGAATTTTTTTTTTTTGGTGCATAATATGACCCCCGCAGACGCCTAGTTTAGGAGTTATAGCGATTTTAAAGTTTTGAATTTTCTTTTTCCTGGTGCATAATATGAGCCCCGCAGACGCCTAGTTTAGGAGTTATAGCCATTTTAAGATTTTGAATTTTTTTTTCAGGTGCATAATATGACCCCCGCAGACGACTAGTTTAGGAGTTATAGCGATTTTAAAGTTTTGAATTTTCTTTTTCCTGGCGCATAATATGAGCCCCGCAGACGCCTAGTTTAGGAGTTATAGCCATTTTAAGATTTAGAATTTTTTTTTTTTGGTGCATAATATGACCCCCGCAGACGCCTAGTTTAGGAGTTATAGCCATTTTAAGATTTTGAATTTTTTTTTTCTGGTGCATAATATGACCCCCGCAGACGCCTAGTTTAGGAGTTATAGCGATTTTAAAGTTTTGAGTTTTCTTTTTTCTAGTGCATAATATGACCCCCGCAAACGCCTAGTTTAGGAGTTATAGCCATTTTAAGATTTTGAATTTTTTTTTTCTGGTGCATAATATGACCCCCGCAGACGCCTAGTTTAGGAGTTCTAGCCATTTTAAGATTTTGAATTTTTTTTTTCTGGTGCATAATATGACCCCCGCAGACGCCTAGTTTAGGAGTTATAGCGATTTTAAGATTTTGAATTTTTTTTTTCTGGTGCATAATATGACCCCCGCAGACGCCTAGTTTAGGAGTTATAGCGATTTTAAAGTTTTGAATTCTCTTTTTTCTGGTGCATAATATGACCCCCGCAGACGCCTAGTTTAGGAGTTATAGCCATTTTAAGATTTTGAATTTTTTTTTTCAGGTGCATAATATGACCCCCGCAGACGCCTAGTTTAGGAGTTATAGCGATTTTAAAGTTTTGAATTTTCTTTTTCCTGGCGCATAATATGACCCCCGCAGACGCCTAGTTTAGGAGTTATAGCCATTTTAAGATTTTGAATTTTTTTTTTCTGGTGCATAATATGACCCCCGCAGACGCCTAGTTTAGGAGTTATAGCGATTTTAAAGTTTTGAGTTTTCTTTTTTCTAGTGCATAATATGACCCCCGCAAACGCCTAGTTTAGGAGTTATAGCCATTTTAAGATTTTGAATTTTTTTTTTCTGGTGCATAATATGACCCCCGCAGACGCCTAGTTTAGGAGTTCTAGCCATTTTAAGATTTTGAATTTTTTTTTTCTGGTGCATAATATGACCCCCGCAGACGCCTAGTTTAGGAGTTATAGCGATTTTAAGATTTTGAATTTTTTTTTTCTGGTGCATAATATGACCCCCGCAGACGCCTAGTTTAGGAGTTATAGCGATTTTAAAGTTTTGAATTCTCTTTTTTCTGGTGCATAATATGACCCCCGCAGACGCCTAGTTTAGGAGTTATAGCCATTTTAAGATTTTGAATTTTTTTTTTCTGGTGCATAATATGACCCCCGCAAACGCCTAGTTTAGGAGTTATAGCCATTTTAAGATTTTGAATTTTTTTTTTCTGGTGCATAATATGACCCCCGCAGACGCCTAGTTTAGGAGTTCTAGCCATTTTAAGATTTTGAATTTTTTTTTTCTGGTGCATAATATGACCCCCGCAGACGCCTAGTTTAGGAGTTATAGCGATTTTAAAGTTTTGAATTCTCTTTTTTCTGGTGCATAATATGACCCCCGCAGACGCCTAGTTTAGGAGTTATAGCCATTTTAAGATTTTGAATTTTTTTTTTCAGGTGCATAATATGACCCCCGCAGACGCCTAGTTTAGGAGTTATAGCCATTTTAAGATTTTGAATTTTTTTTTTTTTGGTGCATAATATGACCCCCGCAGACGCCTAGTTTAGGAGTTATAGCCATTTTAAGATTTTGAATTTTTTTTTTTCTGGTGCATAATATGACCCCCGCAGACGCCTAGTTTAGGAGTTATAGCGATTTTAAAGTTTTGAATTCTCTTTTTTCTGGTGCATAATATGACCCCCGCAGACGCCTAGTTTAGGAGTTATAGCGATTTTAAAGTTTTGAATTTTCTTTTTCCTGGCGCATAATATGACCCCCGCAGACGCCTAGTTTAGGAGTTATAGCCATTTTAAGATTTTGAATTTTTTTTTTCTGGTGCATAATATGACCCCCGCAGACGCCTAGTTTAGGAGTTATAGCCTTTTTAAAATTTTGATTTTTTTTTCTGGTGCATAATATGACCCCCGCAGACGCCTAGTTTAGGAGTTATAGCCATTTTAAGATTTTGAATTTTTTTTTCTGGTGCGTAATATGACCCCCGCAGACGCCTAGTTTAGGAGGTATATCGATTTTAAAGTTTTGAATTTTCTTTTTTCTGGTGCATAATATGACCTCCGCAGAAGCCTAGTTTAGGAGTTATATCGATTTTAAAGTTTTGAATTTTCTTTTTTCTGGTGCATAATATGACCCCCGCAGACGCCTAGTTTAGGAGTTACAGCCATTTTAAGATTTTTAATTTTTTTTTTTGGTTCATAATATGACCCCCGCAGACGCCTAGTTTAGGAGTTATAGCGCTTTTAAAGTTTTGAATTTTCTTTTTCCTGGTGCATAATATGAGCCCCGCAGACGCCTAGTTTAGGAGTTATAGCCATTTTAAGATTTTGAATATTTTTTTCTGGTGCATAAGATGACCCCCGCAGACGCATAGTTTAGGAGTTATAGCGATTTTAAAGTTTTGAATTTTCTTTTTCCTGGTGCATAATATGAGCCCCGCAGACGCCTAGTTTAGGAGTTATAGCCATTTTAAGATTTTGAATTTTTTTTTTTTGGTGCATAATATGACCCCCGCAGACGCCTAGTTTAGGAGTTATAGCCATTTTAAGATTTTGAATTTTTTTTTTCTGGTGCATAATACGACCCCCGCAGACGCCTAGTTTAGGAGTTATAGCGATTTTAAAGTTTTGAATTTTCTTTTTTCTGGTGCATAATATGACCCCCGCAGACGCCTAGTTTAGGAGTTATAGCCATTTTAAGATTTTGAATTTTTTTTTTTTTGGTGCATAATATGACCCCCGCAGACGCCTAGTTTAGGAGTTATAGCCATTTTAAGATTTTGAATTTTTTTTTTTCTGGTGCATAATATGACCCCCGCAGACGCCTAGTTTAGGAGTTATAGCGATTTTAAAATTTTGAATTTTCTTTTTTCTAGTGCATAATATGACCCCCGCAGACGCCTAGTTTAGGAGTTATAGCCATTTTAAGATTTTGAATTTTTTTTTTTTTGGTGCATAATATGACCCCCGCAGACGCCTAGTTTAGGAGTTATAGCGATTTTAAAGTTTTGAATTTTCTTTTTCCTGGTGCATAATATGTACGACAGAGACGTCGCACGCGGGAGTGCGGAGCGTCTCCGGTTCAGTAGGGCGGTAGGGAGTCGCGACATGAGGGATGTTGCTCGGCAGCACCAACAATTTTGGTGGCTAGTTGAAGGAAGGGAGAGTTCGTCGTCGAATTCCTCAAGTAATAGGTAGCTTCATGTGAAGCAAAGTGGGCCAGCCTAATTTTGTTTTTAGCCATGGCCGGCTTACATAGTTTTAAGTAGGTTTAAGTTAGATTTTAAAAAAAAATATATATAAAAAGTAAAAAAAATAAAAAATAAATAAAAATAAAAAATGACAAAAAAAAATAAATTTATATATATATATATGTACATATATGTATATATTAAGTATATACCTATTATGTATATATATATATGTATATATATATATGTGTGTGTGTACATATTAGATGTAAGTAAGTTAAGATTTATTTTTAAGTAGTCTATAAGTTTTTAGTTTTAGGTTTTTATAATTAATTAATATGTCCATATACTAAGTTTTTCTTAAAATCTATTTTCTTAGTTTTAGTTGTAATATAAATATAAAATTAAATATAGAATGTAATGTACGTCGAAAGACTTTGTTTAAGTGTTAGGTTTAACTTAGAGTGCCCGCATGGGGCCATTAAGTTAATATAAGATTACTTGTAAGTTATTTAAGCTAATTTTTAAGCGTTTTTTGTTTAGCATGTAAGAGTAAATTAAGATATAAAATAAAAATGCATATAAATTGAAAAAAAAAAAATTGAAAAAATTGAATTGGTGCATAATATGAGCCCCGCAGACGCCTAGTTTAGGAGTTATAGCCATTTTAAGATTTTGAATTTTTTTTTTCAGGTGCATAATATGACCCCCGCAGACGCCAAGTTTAGGAGTTATAGCGATTTTAAAGTTTTGAATTTTCTTTTTCCTGGCGCATAATATGAGCCCCGCAGACGCCTAGTTTAGGAGTTATAGCCATTTTAAGATTTTGAATTTTTTTTTTTTGGTGCATAATATGACCCCCGCAGACGCCTAGTTTAGGAGTTATAGCGATTTTAAAGTTTTGAATTTTCTTTTTCCTGGTGCATAATATGACCCCCGCAGACGCCTAGTTTAGGAGGTATATCGATTTTAAAGTTTTGAATTTTCTTTTTTCTGGTGCATAATATGACCTCCGCAGAAGCCTAGTTTAGGAGTTATATCGATTTTAAAGTTTTGAATTTTCTTTTTTCTGGTGCATAATATGACCCCCGCAGACGCCTAGTTTAGGAGTTACAGCCATTTTAAGATTTTTAATTTTTTTTTTTGGTTCATAATATGACCCCCGCAGACGCCTAGTTTAGGAGTTATAGCGCTTTTAAAGTTTTGAATTTTCTTTTTCCTGGTGCATAATATGAGCCCCGCAGACGCCTAGTTTAGGAGTTATAGCCATTTTAAGATTTTGAATATTTTTTTCTGGTGCATAAGATGACCCCCGCAGACGCATAGTTTAGGAGTTATAGCGATTTTAAAGTTTTGAATTTTCTTTTTCCTGGTGCATAATATGAGCCCCGCAGACGCCTAGTTTAGGAGTTATAGCCATTTTAAGATTTTGAATTTTTTTTTTTTGGTGCATAATATGACCCCCGCAGACGCCTAGTTTAGGAGTTATAGCCATTTTAAGATTTAGAATTTTTTTTTTCTGGTGCATAATACGACCCCCGCAGACGCCTAGTTTAGGAGTTATAGCGATTTTAAAGTTTTGAATTTTCTTTTTTCTGGTGCATAATATGACCCCCGCAGACGCCTAGTTTAGGAGTTATAGCCATTTTAAGATTTTGAATTTTTTTTTTTTGGTGCATAATATGACCCCCGCAGACGCCTAGTTTAGGAGTTATTGCGATTTTAAAGTTTTGAATTTTCTTTTTCCTGATGCATAATATGAGCCCCGCAGACGCCTAGTTTAGGAGTTATAGCCATTTTAAGATTTTGAAGTTTTTTTTTTTGGTGCATAATATGACCCCCGCAGACGCCTAGTTTAGGAGTTATAGCCATTTTAAGATTTTGAATTTTTTTTTTCTGGTGCATAATATGACCCCCGCAGACGCCTAGTTTAGGAGTTATAGCGATTTTAAAATTTTGAATTTTCTTTTTTCTAGTGCATAATATGACCCCCGCAGACGCCTAGTTTAGGAGTTATAGCCATTTTAAGATTTTGAATTTTTTTTTTTTGGTGCATAATATGACCCCCGCAGACGCCTAGTTTAGGAGTTATAGCGATTTTAAAGTTTTGAATTTTCTTTTTCCTGGTGCATAATATGAGCCCCGCAGACGCCTAGTTTAGGAGTTATAGCCATTTTAAGATTTTGAATTTTTTTTTTCAGGTGCATAATATGACCCCCGCAGACGCCAAGTTTAGGAGTTATAGCGATTTTAAAGTTTTGAATTTTCTTTTTCCTGGCGCATAATATGAGCCCCGCAGACGCCTAGTTTAGGAGTTATAGCCATTTTAAGATTTTGAATTTTTTTTTTCTGGTGCATAATATGACCCCCGCAGACGCCTAGTTTAGGAGTTATAGCGATTTTAAAGTTTTGAATTTTCTTTTTTCTAGTGCATAATATGACCCCCGCAGACGCCTAGTTTAGGAGTTATAGCCATTTTAAGATTTAGAATTTTTTTTTTCTGGTGCATAATATGACCCCCGCAGACGCCTAGTTTAGGAGTTCTAGCCATTTTAAGATTTTGAATTTTTTTTTTCTGGTGCATAATACGACCCCCGCAGACGCCTAGTTTAGGAGTTATAGCGATTTTAAAGTTTTGAATTCTCTTTTTTCTGGTGCATAATATGACCCCCGCAGACGCCTAGTTTAGGAGTTATAGCCATTTTAAGATTTTGAATTTTTTTTTTCAGGTGCATAATATGACCCCCGCAGGCGCCTAGTTTAGGAGTTATAGCGATTTTAAAGTTTTGAATTTTCTTTTTCCTGGCGCATAATATGACCCCCGCAGACGCCTAGTTTAGGAGTTATAGCCATTTTAAGATTTTGAATTTTTTTTTTTTGGTGCATAATATGACCCCCGCAGACGCCTAGTTTAGGAGTTATAGCCATTTTAAGATTTTGAATTTTTTTTTTCTGGTGCATAATATGACCCCCGCAGACACCTAGTTTAGGAGTTATAGCGATTTTAAAATTTTGAATTTTCTTTTTTCTAGTGCATAATATGACCCCCGCAGACGCCTAGTTTAGGAGTTATAGCCATTTTAAGATTTTGAATTTTTTTTTTTTGGTGCATAATATTACCCCCGCAGACGCCTAGTTTAGGAGTTATAGCGATTTTAAGATTTTGAATTTTTTTTTTCTGGTGCATAATACGACCCCCGCAGACGCCTAGTTTAGGAGTTATAGCGATTTTAAAGTTTTGAATTCTCTTTTTTCTGGTGCATAATATGACCCCCGCAGACGCCTAGTTTAGGAGTTATAGCCATTTTAAGATTTTGAATTTTTTTTTTCAGGTGCATAATATGACCCCCGCAGACGCCTAGTTTAGGAGTTATAGCGATTTTAAAGTTTTGAATTTTCTTTTTCCTGGCGCATAATATGACCCCCGCAGACGCCTAGTTTAGGAGTTATAGCGATTTTAAAGTTTTGAATTTTCTTTTTCCTGGCGCATAATATGAGCCCCGCAGACGCCTAGTTTAGGAGTTATAGCCATTTTAAGATTTTGAATTTTTTTTTTCTGGTGCATAATATGACCCCCGCAGACGCCTAGTTTAGGAGTTATAGCGATTTTAAAGTTTTGAATTTTCTTTTTTCTAGTGCATAATATGAACCCCGCAGACGCCTAGTTTAGGAGTTATAGCCATTTTAAGATTTTGAATTTTTTTTTTCTGGTGCATAATATGACCCCCGCAGACGCCTAGTTTAGGAGTTCTAGCCATTTTAAGATTTTGAATTTTTTTTTTCTGGTGCATAATACGACCCCCGCAGACGCCTAGTTTAGGAGTTATAGCGATTTTAAAGTTTTGAATTCTCTTTTTTCTGGTGCATAATATGACCCCCGCAGACGCCTAGTTTAGGAGTTATAGCCATTTTAAGATTTTGAATTTTTTTTTTCAGGTGCATAATATGACCCCCGCAGACGCCTAGTTTAGGAGTTATAGCGATTTTAAAGTTTTGAATTTTCTTTTTCCTGGCGCATAATATGACCCCCGCAGACGCCTAGTTTAGGAGTTATAGCCATTTTAAGATTTTGAATTTTTTTTTTCTGGTGCATAATATGACCCCCGCAGACGCCTAGTTTAGGAGTTATAGCCGTTTTAAAATTTTGATTTTTTTTTCTGGTGCATAATATGACCCCCGCAGACACCTAGTTTAGGAGTTATAGCCATTTTAAGATTTTGAATTTTTTTTTCTGGTGCGTAATATGACCCCCGCAGACGCCTAGTTTAGGAGTTATAGCGATTTTAAAGTTTTGAATTTTCTTTTTCCTGGTGCATAATATGACCCCCGCAGACGCCTAGTTTAGGAGGTATATCGATTTTAAAGTTTTGAATTTTCTTTTTTCTGGCGCATAATATGACCTCCGCAGAAGCCTAGTTTAGGAGTTATATCGATTTTAAAGTTTTGAATTTTCTTTTTTCTGGTGCATAATATGACCCCCGTAGACGCCTAGTTTAGGAGTTATAGCCATTTTAAGATTTTGAATTTTTTTTTTTGGTGCATAATATGACCCCCGCAGACGCCTAGTTTAGGAGTTATAGCGATTTTAAAGTTTTGAATTTTCTTTTTCCTGGTGCATAAAATGAGCCCCGCAGACGCCTAGTTTAGGAGTTATAGCCATTTTAAGATTTTGAATTTTTTTTTCTGGTGCATAATATGACCCCCGCAGACGCCTAGTTTAGGAGTTATAGCGATTTTAAAGTTTTGAATTTTCTTTTTCCTGGTGCATAATATGACCCCCGCAGACGCCTAGTTTAGGAGTTATATCGATTTTAAAGTTTTGAATTTTCTTTTTTCTGGTGCATAATATGACCCCCGTAGACGCCTAGTTTAGGAGTTATAGCCATTTTAAGATTTTGAATTTTTTTTTCTGGTGCGTAATATGACCCCCGCAGACGCCTAGTTTAGGAGTTATAGCGATTTTAAAGTTTTGAATTTTCTTTTTCCTGGTGCATAATATGAGCCCCGCAGACGCCTAGTTTAGGAGTTATAGCCATTTTAAGATTTTGAATTTTTTTTTTTGGTGCATAATATGACCCCCGCAGACGCCTAGTTTAGGAGTTATAGCCATTTTAAGATTTTGAATTTTTTTTTCTGGTGCGTAATATGACCCCCGCAGACGCCTAGTTTAGGAGTTATAGCCATTTTAAGATTTTGAATTTTTTTTTTTTGGTGCATAATATGACCCCCGCAGACGCCTAGTTTAGGAGTTATAGCGATTTTAAAGTTTTGAATTTTCTTTTTCCTGGTGCATAATATGAGCCCCGCAGACGCCTAGTTTAGGAGTTATAGCCATTTTAAGATTTTGATTTTTTTTTTTTTGGTGCATAATATGACCCCCGCAGACGCCTAGTTTAGGAGTTATAGCCATTTTAAGATTTTGAATTTTTTTTTCTGGTGCGTAATATGACCCCCGCAGACGCCTAGTTTAGGAGTTATAGCGATTTTAAAGTTTTGAATTTTCTTTTTCCTGGTGCATAATATGACCCCCGCAGACGCCTAGTTTAGGAGTTATAGCCATTTTAAGATTTTGAATTTTTTTTTTCTGGTGCATAATATGACCCCCGCAGACGCCTAGTTTAGGAGTTATAGCGATTTTAAAGTTTTGAATTTTCTTTTTCCTGGTGCATAATATGAGCCCCGCAGACGCCTAGTTTAGGAGTTATAGCCATTTTAAGATTTTGATTTTTTTTTCTGGTGCATAATATGACCCCCGCAGACGCCTAGTTTAGGAGTTATAGCGATTTTAAAGTTTTGAATTTTCTTTTTCCTGGTGCATAATATGACCCCCGCAGACGCCTAGTTTAGGAGGTATATCGATTTTAAAGTTTTGAATTTTCTTTTTTCTGGTGCATAATATGACCTCCGCAGAAGCCTAGTTTAGGAGTTATATCGATTTTAAAGTTTTGAATTTTCTTTTTTCTGGTGCATAATATGACCCCCGCAGACGCATAGTTTAGGAGTTATAGCCATTTTAAGATTTTGAATTTTTTTTTTTGGTGCATAATATGACCCCCGCAGACGCCTAGTTTAGGAGTTATAGCGATTTTAAAGTTTTGAATTTTCTTTTTCCTGGTGCATAATATGAGCCCCGCAGACGCCTAGTTTAGGAGTTATAGCCATTTTAAAATTTTGATTTTTTTTCCTGGCGCATAATATGACCCCCGCAGACGCCTAGTTTAGGAGTTATAGCCATTTTAAGATTTTGAATATTTTTTTTTTGGTGCATAATATGAGCCCCGCAGACGCCTAGTTTAGGAGTTATAGCCATTTTAAGATTTTGAATTTTTTTTTTTTTGGTGCATAATATGACCCCCGCAGACGCCTAGTTTAGGAGTTATAGCCATTTTAAGATTTTGAATTTTTTTTTCTGGTGCGTAATATGACCCCCGCAGACGCCTAGTTTAGGAGTTATAGCGATTTTAAAGTTTTGAATTTTCTTTTTTCTGGTGCATAATATGACCCCCGCAGACGCCTAGTTTAGGAGTTATAGCCATTTTAAGATTTTGAATTTTTTTTTTTTGGTGCATAATATGACCCCCGCAGACGCCTAGTTTAGGAGTTATAGCGATTTTAAAGTTTTGAATTTTCTTTTTCCTGATGCATAATATGAGCCCCGCAGACGCCTAGTTTAGGAGTTATAGCCATTTTAAGATTTTGAAGTTTTTTTTTTTTGGTGCATGATATGACCCCCGCAGACGCCTAGTTTAGGAGTTATAGCCATTTTAAGATTTTGAATTTTTTTTTTGCTGGTGCATAATATGACCCCCACAGACGCCTAGTTTAGGAGTTATAGCGATTTTAAAATTTTGAATTTTCTTTTTCCTATTGCATAATATGACCCCCGCAGACGCCTAGTTTAGGAGTTATAGCCATTTTAAGATTTTGAATTTTTTTTTCTTGTGCGTAATATGACCCCCGCAGACGCATAGTTTAGGAGTTATAGCGATTTTAAAGTTTTGAATTTTCTTTTTCCTGGTGCATAATATGAGCCCCGCAGACGCCTAGTTTAGGAGTTATAGCCATTTTAAGATTTTGAATTTTTTTTTTTTGGTGAATAATATGACCCCCGCAGACGCCTAGTTTAGGAGTTATAGCCATTTTAAGATTTTGAATTTTTTTTTCTGGTGCGTAATATGACCCCCGCAGACGCCTAGTTTAGGAGTTATAGCGATTTTAAAGTTTTGAATTTTCTTTTTCCTGGTGCATAATATGAGCCCTGCAGACGCCTAGTTTAGGAGTTATAGCCATTTTAAGATTTTGAATTTTTTTTTCAGGTGCATAATATGACCCCCGCAGACGCCTAGTTTAGGAGTTATAGCGATTTTAAAGTTTTGAATTTTCTTTTTCCTGGCGCATAATATGAGCCCCGCAGACGCCTAGTTTAGGAGTTATAGCCATTTTAAGATTTTGAATTTTTTTTTTTTGGTGCATAATATGACCCCCGCAGACGCCTAGTTTAGGAGTTATATCCATTTTAAGATTTTGAATTTTTTTTTTCTGGTGCATAATATGACCCCCGCAGACGCCTAGTTTAGGAGTTATAGCGATTTTAAAGTTTTGAATTTTCTTTTTTCTAGTGCATAATATGACCCCCGCAGACGCCTAGTTTAGGAGTTATAGCCATTTTAAGATTTTGAATTTTTTTTTTTTGGTGCATAATATGACCCCCGCAGACGCCTAGTTTAGGAGTTATAGCCATTTTAAGATTTTGAATTTTTTTTTCTGGTGCGTAATATGACCCCCGCAGACGCCTAGTTTAGGAGTTATAGCGATTTTAAAGTTTTGAATTTTCTTTTTCCTGGCGCATAATATGAGCCCCGCAGACGCCTAGTTTAGGAGTTATAGCCATTTTAAGATTTTGAATTTTTTTTTTTTGGTGCATAATATGACCCCCGCAGACGCCTAGTTTAGGAGTTATAGCCATTTTAAGATTTTGAATTTTTTTTTTCTGGTGCATAATATGACCCCCGCAGACGCCTAGTTTAGGAGTTATAGCGATTTTAAAGTTTTGAATTTTCTTTTTCCTGGCGCATAATATGACCCCCGCAGACGCCTAGTTTAGGAGTTATAGCCATTTTAAGATTTTGAATTTTTTTTTTCTGGTGCATAATATGACCCCCGCAGACGCCTAGTTTAGGAGTTATAGCCTTTTTAAAATTTTGATTTTTTTTTCTGGTGCATAATATGACCCCCGCAGACGCCTAGTTTAGGAGTTATAGCCATTTTAAGATTTTGAATTTTTTTTTCTGGTGCGTAATATGACCCCCGCAGACGCCTAGTTTAGGAGTTATAGCGATTTTAAAGTTTTGAATTTTCTTTTTCCTGGTGCATAATATGACCCCCGCAGACGCCTAGTTTAGGAGGTATATCGATTTTAAAGTTTTGAATTTTCTTTTTTCTGGCGCATAATATGACCTCCGCAGAAGCCTAGTTTAGGAGTTATATCGATTTTAAAGTTTTGAATTTTCTTTTTTCTGGTGCATAATATGACCCCCGTAGACGCCTAGTTTAGGAGTTATAGCCATTTTAAGATTTTGAATTTTTTTTTTTGGTGCATAATATGACCCCCGCAGACGCCTAGTTTAGGAGTTATAGCGATTTTAAAGTTTTGAATTTTCTTTTTCCTGGTGCATAAAATGAGCCCCGCAGACGCCTAGTTTAGGAGTTATAGCCATTTTAAGATTTTGAATTTTTTTTTCTGGTGCATAATATGACCCCCGCAGACGCCTAGTTTAGGAGTTATAGCGATTTTAAAGTTTTGAATTTTCTTTTTCCTGGTGCATAATATGACCCCCGCAGACGCCTAGTTTAGGAGTTATATCGATTTTAAAGTTTTGAATTTTCTTTTTTCTGGTGCATAATATGACCCCCGTAGACGCCTAGTTTAGGAGTTATAGCCATTTTAAGATTTTGAATTTTTTTTTCTGGTGCGTAATATGACCCCCGCAGACGCCTAGTTTAGGAGTTATAGCGATTTTAAAGTTTTGAATTTTCTTTTTCCTGGTGCATAATATGAGCCCCGCAGACGCCTAGTTTAGGAGTTATAGCCATTTTAAGATTTTGAATTTTTTTTTTTGGTGCATAATATGACCCCCGCAGACGCCTAGTTTAGGAGTTATAGCCATTTTAAGATTTTGAATTTTTTTTTCTGGTGCGTAATATGACCCCCGCAGACGCCTAGTTTAGGAGTTATAGCCATTTTAAGATTTTGAATTTTTTTTTTTTGGTGCATAATATGACCCCCGCAGACGCCTAGTTTAGGAGTTATAGCGATTTTAAAGTTTTGAATTTTCTTTTTCCTGGTGCATAATATGAGCCCCGCAGACGCCTAGTTTAGGAGTTATAGCCATTTTAAGATTTTGAATTTTTTTTTTTTGGTGCATAATATGACCCCCGCAGACGCCTAGTTTAGGAGTTATAGCCATTTTAAGATTTTGAATTTTTTTTTCTGGTGCATAATATGACCCCCGCAGACGCCTAGTTTAGGAGTTATAGCGATTTTAAAGTTTTGAATTTTCTTTTTCCTGGTGCATAATATGACCCCCGCAGACGCCTAGTTTAGGAGTTATAGCCATTTTAAGATTTTGAATTTTTTTTTTCTGGTGCATAATATGACCCCCGCAGACGCCTAGTTTAGGAGTTATAGCGATTTTAAAGTTTTGAATTTTCTTTTTCCTGGTGCATAATATGAGCCCCGCAGACGCCTAGTTTAGGAGTTATAGCCATTTTAAGATTTTGATTTTTTTTTCTGGTGCATAATATGACCCCCGCAGACGCCTAGTTTAGGAGTTATAGCCATTTTAAGATTTTGAATTTTTTTTTCTGGTGCGTAATATGACCCCCGCAGACGCCTAGTTTAGGAGTTATAGCGATTTTAAAGTTTTGAATTTTCTTTTTCCTGGTGCATAATATGACCCCCGCAGACGCCTAGTTTAGGAGGTATATCGATTTTAAAGTTTTGAATTTTCTTTTTTCTGGTGCATAATATGACCTCCGCAGAAGCCTAGTTTAGGAGTTATATCGATTTTAAAGTTTTGAATTTTCTTTTTTCTGGCGCATAATATGACCCCCGCAGACGCATAGTTTAGGAGTTATAGCCATTTTAAGATTTTGAATTTTTTTTTTTGGTGCATAATATGACCCCCGCAGACGCCTAGTTTAGGAGTTATAGCGATTTTAAAGTTTTGAATTTTCTTTTTCCTGGTGCATAATATGAGCCCCGCAGACGCCTAGTTTAGGAGTTATAGCCATTTTAAGATTTTGAATTTTTTTTTCTGGTGCGTAATATGACCCCCGCAGACGCCTAGTTTAGGAGTTATAGCCATTTTAAGATTTTGAATATTTTTTTTTTGGTGCATAATATGAGCCCCGCAGACGCCTAGTTTAGGAGTTATAGCCATTTTAAGATTTTGAATTTTTTTTTTTTTGGTGCATAATATGACCCCCGCAGACGCCTAGTTTAGGAGTTATAGCCATTTTAAGATTTTGAATTTTTTTTTCTGGTGCGTAATATGACCCCCGCAGACGCCTAGTTTAGGAGTTATAGCGATTTTAAAGTTTTGAATTTTCTTTTTTCTGGTGCATAATATGACCCCCGCAGACGCCTAGTTTAGGAGTTATAGCCATTTTAAGATTTTGAATTTTTTTTTTTTGGTGCATAATATGACCCCCGCAGACGCCTAGTTTAGGAGTTATAGCGATTTTAAAGTTTTGAATTTTCTTTTTCCTGATGCATAATATGAGCCCCGCAGACGCCTAGTTTAGGAGTTATAGCCATTTTAAGATTTTGAAGTTTTTTTTTTTTGGTGCATAATATGACCCCCGCAGACGCCTAGTTTAGGAGTTATAGCCATTTTAAGATTTTGAATTTTTTTTTTGCTGGTGCATAATATGACCCCCACAGACGCCTAGTTTAGGAGTTATAGCGATTTTAAAATTTTGAATTTTCTTTTTCCTGGTGCATAATATGACCCCCGCAGACGCCTAGTTTAGGAGTTATAGCCATTTTAAGATTTTGAATTTTTTTTTCTTGTGCGTAATATGACCCCCGCAGACGCATAGTTTAGGAGTTATAGCGATTTTAAAGTTTTGAATTTTCTTTTTCCTGGTGCATAATATGAGCCCCGCAGACGCCTAGTTTAGGAGTTATAGCCATTTTAAGATTTTGAATTTTTTTTTTTTGGTGAATAATATGACCCCCGCAGACGCCTAGTTTAGGAGTTATAGCCATTTTAAGATTTTGAATTTTTTTTTCTGGTGCGTAATATGACCCCCGCAGACGCCTAGTTTAGGAGTTATAGCGATTTTAAAGTTTTGAATTTTCTTTTTCCTGGTGCATAATATGAGCCCTGCAGACGCCTAGTTTAGGAGTTATAGCCATTTTAAGATTTTGAATTTTTTTTTCAGGTGCATAATATGACCCCCGCAGACGCCTAGTTTAGGAGTTATAGCGATTTTAAAGTTTTGAATTTTCTTTTTCCTGGCGCATAATATGAGCCCCGCAGACGCCTAGTTTAGGAGTTATAGCCATTTTAAGATTTTGAATTTTTTTTTTTTTGGTGCATAATATGACCCCCGCAGACGCCTAGTTTAGGAGTTATATCCATTTTAAGATTTTGAATTTTTTTTTTCTGGTGCATAATATGACCCCCGCAGACGCCTAGTTTAGGAGTTATAGCGATTTTAAAGTTTTGAATTTTCTTTTTTCTAGTGCATAATATGACCCCCGCAGACGCCTAGTTTAGGAGTTATAGCCATTTTAAGATTTTGAATTTTTTTTTTTTGGTGCATAATATGACCCCCGCAGACGCCTAGTTTAGGAGTTATAGCCATTTTAAGATTTTGAATTTTTTTTTCTGGTGCGTAATATGACCCCCGCAGACGCCTAGTTTAGGAGTTATAGCGATTTTAAAGTTTTGAATTTTCTTTTTCCTGACGCATAATATGAGCCCCGCAGACGCCTAGTTTAGGAGTTATAGCCATTTTAAGATTTTGAATTTTTTTTTTTTGGTGCATAATATGACCCCCGCAGACGCCTAGTTTAGGAGTTATAGCCATTTTAAGATTTTGAATTTTTTTTTTCTGGTGCATAATATAACCCCCGCAGACGCCTAGTTTAGGAGTTATAGCGATTTTAAAGTTTTGAATTTTCTTTTTCCTGGCGCATAATATGACCCCCGCAGACGCCTAGTTTAGGAGTTATAGCCATTTTAAGATTTTGAATTTTTTTTTTCTGGTGCATAATATGACCCCCGCAGACGCCTAGTTTAGGAGTTATAGCCTTTTTAAAATTTTGATTTTTTTTTCTGGTGCATAATATGACCCCCGCAGACGCCTAGTTTAGGAGTTATAGCCATTTTAAGATTTTGAATTTTTTTTTCTGGTGCGTAATATGACCCCCGCAGACGCCTAGTTTAGGAGTTATAGCGATTTTAAAGTTTTGAATTTTCTTTTTCCTGGTGCATAATATGACCCCCGCAGACGCCTAGTTTAGGAGGTATATCGATTTTAAAGTTTTGAATTTTCTTTTTTCTGGTGCATAATATGACCTCCGCAGAAGCCTAGTTTAGGAGTTATATCGATTTTAAAGTTTTGAATTTTCTTTTTTCTGGTGAATAATATGACCCCCGTAGACGCCTAGTTTAGGAGTTATAGCCATTTTAAGATTTTGAATTTTTTTTTTTGGTGCATAATATGACCCCCGCAGACGCCTAGTTTAGGAGTTATAGCGATTTTAAAGTTTTGAATTTTCTTTTTCCTGGTGCATAATATGAGCCGCGCAGACGCCTAGTTTAGGAGTTATAGCCATTTTAAGATTTTGAATTTTTTTTTCTGGTGCGTAATATGACCCCCGCAGACGCCTAGTTTAGGAGTTATAGCCAATTTAAGATTTTGAATATTTTTTTCTGGTGCATAAGATGACCCCCGCAGACGCATAGTTTAGGAGTTATAGCGATTTTAAAGTTTTGAATTTTCTTTTTCCTGGTGCATAATATGAGCCCCGCAGACGCCTAGTTTAGGAGTTATAGCCATTTTAAGATTTTGAATTTTTTTTTTTGGTGCATAATATGACCCCCGCAGACGCCTAGTTTAGGAGTTATAGCCATTTTAAGATTTTGAATTTTTTTTTCTGGTGCGTAATATGACCCCCGCAGACGCCTAGTTTAGGAGTTATAGCGATTTTAAAGTTTTGAATTTTCTGTTTCCTGGTGCATAATATGACCCCCGCAGACGCCTAGTTTAGGAGGTATATCGATTTTAAAGTTTTGAATTTTCTTTTTTCTGGTGCATAAAATGACCCCCGCAGACGCCTAGTTTAGGAGTTATAGCCATTTTAAGATTTTGAATTTTTTTTTTTTTGGTGCATAATATGACCCCCGCAGACGCCTAGTTTAGGAGTTATAGCGATTTTAAAGTTTTGAATTTTCTTTTTCCTGGTGCATAATATGAGCCCCGCAGACGCCTAGTTTAGGAGTTATAGCCATTTTAAGATGTTGAATTTTTTTTTTTTGGTGCATAATATGACCCCCGCAGACGCCTAGTTTAGGAGTTATAGCCATTTTAAGATTTTGAATTTTTTTTTCTGGTGCGTAATATGACCCCCGCAGACGCCTAGTTTAGGAGTTATAGCGATTTTAAAGTTTTGAATTTTCTTTTTCCTGGTGCATAATATGACCCCCGCAGACGCCTAGTTAAGGAGTTATATCGATTTTAAAGTTTTGAATTTTCTTTTTTCTGGTGCATAATATGACCCCCGCAGACGCCTAGTTTAGGAGTTATAGCCATTTTAAGATTTTGAATTTTTTTTTTTTGGTGCATAATATGACCCCCGCAGACGCCTAGTTTAGGAGTTATAGCGATTTTAAAGTTTTGAATTTTCTTTTTCCTGGTGCATAATATGAGCCCCGCAGACGCCTAGTTTAGGAGTTATAGCCATTTTAAGATTTTGAATTTTTTTTTTTTGGTGCATAATATGACCCCCGCAGACGCCTAGTTTAGGAGTTATAGCCATTTTAAGATTTTGAATTTTTTTTTTCTGGTGCATAATATGACCCCCGCAGACGCCTAGTTTAGGAGTTATAGCGATTTTAAAGTTTTGAATTTTCTTTTTTCTAGTGCATAATATGACCCCCGCAGACGCCTAGTTTAGGAGTTATAGCCATTTTAAGATTTTGAATTTTTTTTTTCTGGTGCATAATATGACCCCCGCAGACGCCTAGTTTAGGAGTTATAGCGATTTTAAAGTTTTGAATTCTCTTTTTTCTGGTGCATAATATGACCCCCGCAGACGCCTAGTTTAGGAGTTATAGCCATTTTAAGATTTTGAATTTTTTTTTTCTGGTGCATAATATGACCCCCGCAGACGCCTAGTTTAGGAGTTATAGCCATTTTAAGATTTTGAATTTTTTTTTTCGTGGTGCATAATATGACCCCCGCAGACGCCTAGTTTAGGAGTTATAGCCTTTTTAAAATTTTGATTTTTTTTTCTGGTGCATAATATGACCCCCGCAGACGCCTAGTTTAGGAGTTATAGCGATTTTAAAGTTTTGAATTTTCTTTTTTCTGGTGCATAATATGACCCCCGCAGACGCCTAGTTTAGGAGTTATAGCCATTTTAAGATTTTGAATTTTTTTTTTTGGTGCATAATATGACCCCCGCAGACGCCTAGTTTAGGAGTTATAGCGATTTTAAAGGTTTGAATTTTCTTTTTCCTGGTGCATAATATGACCCCCGCAGACGCCTAGTTTAGGAGTTATAGCCATTTTAAGATTTTGAATTTTTTTTTTTTGGTGCATAATATGACCCCCGCAGACGCCTAGTTTACTAGTTATAGCGATTTTAAAGTTTTGAATTTTCTTTTTCCTGGTGCATAATATGAGCCCCGCAGACGCCTAGTTTAGGAGTTATAGCCATTTTAAGATTTTGAATTTTTTTTTTCTGGTGCATAATATGACCCCCGCAGACGCCTAGTTTAGGAGTTATAGCGATTTTAAAGTTTTGAATTTTCTTTTTTCTAGTGCATAATATGACCCCCGCAGACGCCTAGTTTAGGAGTTATAGCCATTTTAAGATTTTGAATTTTTTTTTTCTGGTGCATAATATGACCCCCGCAGACGCCTAGTTTAGGAGTTATAGCGATTTTAAAGTTTTGAATTCTCTTTTTTCTGGTGCATAATATGACCCCCGCAGACGCCTAGTTTAGGAGTTATAGCGATTTTAAAGTTTTGAATTTTCTTTTTCCTGGTGCATAATATGAGCCCCGCAGACGCCTAGTTTAGGAGTTATATCGATTTTAAAGTTTTGAATTTTCTTTTTTCTGGTGCATAATATGACCCCCGCAGACGCCTAGTTTAGGAGTTATAGCCATTTTAAGATTTTGAAGTTTTTTTTTTTTGGTGCATAATATGACCCCCGCAGACGCCTAGTTTAGGAGTTATAGCGATTTTAAAGTTTTGAATTTTCTTTTTCCTGGTGCATAATATGAGCCCCGCAGACGCCTAGTTTAGGAGTTATAGCCATTTTAAGATTTTGAATTTTTGTTTTCTGGTGCATAATATGACCCCCGCAGACGCCTAGTTTAGGAGTTATAGCGATTTTAAAGTTTTGAATTTTCTTTTTCCTGGTGCATAACATGACCCCCGCAGACGCCTAGTTTAGGAGGTATATCGATTTTAAAGTTTTGAATTTTCTTTTTTCTGGTGCATAATATGACCTCCGCAGACGCCTAGTTTAAGAGTTATATCGATTTTAAAGTTTTGAATTTTCTTTTTTCTGGTGCATAATATGACCCCCGCAGACGCCTAGTTTAGGAGTTATAGCCATTTTAAGATTTTGAATTTTTTTTTTTGGTGCATAATATGACCCCCGCAGACGCCTAGTTTAGGAGTTATAGCGATTTTAAAGTTTTGAATTTTCTTTTTCCTGGTGCATAATATGAGCCCCGCAGACGCCTAGTTTAGGAGTTATAGCCATTTTAAGATTTTGAATTTTTTTTTCTGGTGCGTAATATGACCCCCGCAGACGCCTAGTTTACTAGTTATAGCGATTTTAAAGTTTTGAATTTTCTTTTTTCTAGTGCATAATATGACCCCCGCAGACGCCTAGTTTAGGAGTTATAGCCATTTTAAGATTTTGAATTTTTTTTTTCTGGTGCATAATATGACCCCCGCAGACGCCTAGTTTAGGAGTTATAGCCATTTTAAGATTTTGAATTTTTTTTTTCTGTTGCATAATATGACCCCCGCAGACGCCTAGTTTAGGAGTTATAGCGATTTTAAAGTTTTGAATTCTCTTTTTTCTGGTGCATAATATGACCCCCGCAGACGCCTAGTTTAGGAGTTATAGCCATTTTAAGATTTTGAATTTTTTTTTTCAGGTGCATAATATGACCCCCGCAGACGCCTAGTTTAGGAGTTATAGCGATTTTAAAGTTTTGAATTTTCTTTTTCCTGGCGCATAATATGACCCCCGCAGACCTAGTTTAGGAGTTATAGCCATTTTAAGATTTTGAATTTTTTTTTTCTGGTGCATAATATGACCCCCGCAGACGCCTAGTTTAGGAGTTATAGCCTTTTTAAAATTTTGATTTTTTTTTCTGGTGCATAATATGACCCCCGCAGACGCCTAGTTTAGGAGTTATAGCCATTTTAAGATTTAGAATTTTTTTTTTCTGGTGCATAATATGACCCCCGCAGACGCCTAGTTTAGGAGTTATAGCCATTTTAAGATTTTGAATTTTTTTTTTCTGTTACATAATATGACCCCCGCAGACGCCTAGTTTAGGAGTTATAGCGATTTTAAAGTTTTGAATTCTCTTTTTTCTGGTGCATAATATGACCCCCGCAGACGCCTAGTTTAGGAGTTATAGCCATTTTAAGATTTTGAATTTTTTTTTTCAGGTGCATAATATGACCCCCGCAGACGCCTAGTTTAGGAGTTATAGCGATTTTAAAGTTTTGAATTTTCTTTTTCCTGGTGCATAATATGACCCCCGCAGACGCCTAGTTTAGGAGTTATAGCGATTTTAAAGTTTTGAATTTTCTTTTTCCTGGTGCATAATATGACCCCCGCAGACGCCTAGTTTAGGAGTTATAACCATTTTAAGATTTTGAATTTTTTTTTTTGGTGCATAATATGACCCCCGCAGACGCCTAGTTTAGGAGTTATAGCGATTTTAAAGTTTTGAATTTTCTTTTTCCTGGTGCATAATATGAGCCCCGCAGACGCCTAGTTTAGGAGTTATAGCCATTTTAAGATTTTGAATTTTTTTTTCTGGTGCGTAATATGACCCCCGCAGACGCCTAGTTTAGGAGTTATAGCCATTTTAAGATTTTGAATATTTTTTTCTGGTGCATAAGATGACCCCCGCAGACGCATAGTTTAGGAGTTATAGCGATTTTAAAGTTTTGAATTTTCTTTTTCCTGGTGCATAATATGAGCCCCGCAGACGCCTAGTTTAGGAGTTATAGCCATTTTAAGATTTTGAATTTTTTTTTTTTGGTGCATAATATGACCCCCGCAGACGCCTAGTTTAGGAGTTATAGCCATTTTAAGATTTTGAATTTTTTTTTCTGGTGCGTAATATGACCCCCGCAGACGCCTAGTTTAGGAGTTATAGCGATTTTAAAGTTTTGAATTTTCTTTTTCCTGGTGCATAATATGACCCCCGCAGACGCCTAGTTTAGGAGTTATAGCGATTTTAAAGTTTTGAATTTTTTTTTTCTGGTGCATAATATGACCCCCGCAGACGCCTAGTTTAGGAGTTATAGCGATTTTAAAGTTTTGAATTTTCTTTTTCCTGGCGCATAATATGACCCCCGCAGACGCCTAGTTTAGGAGTTATAGCCATTTTAAGATTTTGAATTTTTTTTTTCTGGTGCATAATATGACCCCCGCAGACGCCTAGTTTAGGAGTTATAGCCTTTTTAAAATTTTGATTTTTTTTTCTGGTGCATAATATGACCCCCGCAGACGCCTAGTTTAGGAGTTATAGCCATTTTAAGATTTTGAATTTTTTTTTCTGGTGCGTAATATGACCCCCGCAGACGCCTAGTTTAGGAGTTATAGCGATTTTAAAGTTTTGAATTTTCTTTTTCCTGGTGCATAATATGACCCCCGAAGACGCCTAGTTTAGGAGGTATATCGATTTTAAAGTTTTGAATTTTCTTTTTTCTGGTGCATAATATGACCCCCGCAGACGCCTAGTTTAGGAGTTATAGCCATTTTAAGATTTTGAATTTTTTTTTCTGGTGCGTAATATGACCCCCGCAGACGCCTAGTTTAGGAGTTATAGCGATTTTAAAGTTTTGAATTTTCTTTTTCCTGGTGCATAATATGACCCCCGCAGACGCCTAGTTTAGGAGGTATATCGATTTTAAAGTTTTGAATTTTCTTTTTTCTGGTGCATAATATGACCCCCGCAGACGCCTAGTTTAGGAGTTATATCGATTTTAAAGTTTTGAATTTTCTTTTTTCTGGTGCATAATATGACCCCCGCAGACGCCTAGTTTAGGAGTTATAGCCATTTTAAGATTTTGAATTTTTTTTTCTGGTGCGTAATATGACCCCCGCAGACGCCTAGTTTAGGAGTTATAGCGATTCTAAAGTTTTGAATTTTCTTTTTCCTGGTGCATAATATGACCCCCGCAGACGCCTAGTTTAGGAGGTATATCGATTTTAAAGTTTTGAATTTTCTTTTTTCTGGTGCATAATATGACCCCCGCAGACGCCTAGTTTAGGAGTTATAGCCATTTTAAGATTTTGAATTTTTTTTTCCGGTGCGTAATATGACCCCCGCAGACGCCTAGTTTAGGAGTTATAGCGATTTTAAAGTTTTGAATTTTCTTTTTCCTGGTGCATAATATGACCCCCGCAGACGCCTAGTTTAGGAGGTATATCGATTTTAAAGTTTTGAATTTTCTTTTTTCTGGTGCATAATATGACCCCCGCAGACGCCTAGTTTAGGAGTTATATCGATTTCAAAGTTTTGAATTTTCTTTTTTCTGGTGCATAATATGACCCCCGCAGACGCCTAGTTTAGGAGTTATAGCCATTTTAAGATTTTGAATTTTTTTTTTTTGGTGCATAATATGACCCCCGCAGACGCCTAGTTTAGGAGTTATAGCGATTTTAAAGTTTTGTATTTTCTTTTTCCTGGTGCATAATATGAGCCCCGCAGACGCCTAGTTTAGGAGTTATAGCCATTTTAAGATTTAGAATTTTTTTTTTTGGTGCATAATATGACCCCCGCAGACGCCTAGTTTAGGAGTTATAGCCATTTTAAGATTTTGAATTTTTTTTTTCTGGTGCATAATATGACCCCCGCAGACGCCTAGTTTAGGAGTTATAGCGATTTTAAAGTTTTGAATTTTCTTTTTTCTAGTGCATAATATGACCCCCGCAGACGCCTAGTTTAGGAGTTATAGCCATTTTAAGATTTTGAATTTTTTTTTTCTGGTGCATAATATGACCCCCGCAGACGCCTAGTTTAGGAGTTATAGCCATTTTAAGATTTTGAATTTTTTTTTGCAGGTGCATAATATGTCCCCCGCAGACGCCTAGTTTAGGAGTTATAGCGATTTTAAAGTTTTGAATTTTCTTTTTCCTGGCGCATAATATGAGCCCCGCAGACGCCTAGTTTAGGAGTTATAGCCATTTTAAGATTTTGAATTTTTTTTTTCTGGTGCATAATATGACCCCCGCAGACGCCTAGTTTAGGAGTTATAGCCATTTTAAGATTTTGAATTTTTTTTTTCCGGTGCATAATATGACCCCCGCAGACGACTAGTTTAGGAGTTATAGCCATTTTAAGATTTTGAATTTTTTTTTTCAGGTGCATAATATGTCCCCCGCAGACGCCTAGTTTAGGAGTTATAGCGATTTTAAAGTTTTGAATTTTCTTTTTCCTGGCGCATAATATGACCCCCGCAGACCTAGTTTAGGAGTTATAGCCATTTTAAGATTTTGAATTTTTTTTTCCTGGTGCATAATATGAGCCCCGCAGACGCCTAGTTTAGGAGTTATAGCCATTTTAAGATTTTGAATATTTTTTTCTGGTGCATAAGATGACCCCCGCAGACGCATAGTTTAGGAGTTACAGCGATTTTAAAGTTTTGAATTTTCTTTTTCCTGGTGCATAATATGAGCCCCGCAGACGCCTAGTTTAGGAGTTATAGCCATTTTAAGATTTTGAATTTTTTTTTTTTTGGTGCATAATATGACCCCCGCAGACGCCTAGTTTAGGAGTTATAGCCATTTTAAGATTTTGAATTTTTTTTTCTGGTGCGTAATATGACCCCCGCAGACGCCTAGTTTAGGAGTTATAGCGATTTTAAAGTTTTGAATTTTCTTTTTCCTGGTGCATAATATGACCCCCGCAGACGCCTAGTTTAGGAGTTATAGCGATTTTAAAGTTTTGAATTTTTTTTTTCTGGTGCATAATATGACCCCCGCAGACGCCTAGTTTAGGAGTTATAGCGATTTTAAAGTTTTGAATTCTCTTTTTTCTGGTGCATAATATGACCCCCGCAGACGCCTAGTTTAGGAGTTATAGCCATTTTAAGATTTTGAATTTTTTTTTCAGGTGCATAATTTGACCCCCGCAGACGCCTAGTTTAGGAGATATAGCGATTTTAAAGTTTTGAATTTTCTTTTTCCTGGCGCATAATATGACCCCCGCAGACGCCTAGTTTAGGAGTTATACCCATTTTAAGATTTTGAATTTTTTTTTTCTGGTGCATAATATGACCCCCGCAGACGCCTAGTTTAGGAGTTATAGCCTTTTTAAAATTTTGATTTTTTTTTCTGGTGCATAATATGACCCCCTCAGACGCCTAGTTTAGGAGTTATAGCCATTTTAAGATTTTGAATTTTTTTTTCTGGTGCGTAATATGACCCCCGCAGACGCCTAGTTTAGGAGTTATAGCGATTCTAAAGTTTTGAATTTTCTTTTTCCTGGTGCATAATATGACCCCCGCAGACGCCTAGTTTAGGAGGTATATCGATTTTAAAGTTTTGAATTTTCTTTTTTCTGGTGCATAATACGACCCCCGCAGACGCCTAGTTTAGGAGTTATAGCCATTTTAAGATTTTGAATTTTTTTTTCTGGTGCGTAATATGACCCCCGCAGACGCCTAGTTTAGGAGTTATAGCGATTTTAAAGTTTTGAATTTTCTTTTTCCTGGTGCATAATATGACCCCCGCAGACGCCTAGTTTAGGAGGTATATCGATTTTAAAGTTTTGAATTTTCTTTTTTCTGGTGCATAATATGACCCCCGCAGACGCCTAGTTTAGGAGTTATATCGATTTTAAAGTTTTGAATTTTCTTTTTTCTGGTGCATAATATGACCCCCGCAGACGCCTAGTTTAGGAGTTATAGCCATTTTAAGATTTTGAATTTTTTTTTCTGGTGCGTAATATGACCCCCGCAGACGCCTAGTTTAGGAGTTATAGCGATTCTAAAGTTTTGAATTTTCTTTTTCCTGGTGCATAATATGACCCCCGCAGACGCCTAGTTTAGGAGGTATATCGATTTTAAAGTTTTGAATTTTCTTTTTTCTGGTGCATAATATGACCCCCGCAGACGCCTAGTTTAGGAGTTATAGCCATTTTAAGATTTTGAATTTTTTTTTTCTGGTGCGTAATATGACCCCCGCAGACGCCTAGTTTAGGAGGTATATCGATTTTAAAGTTTTGAATTTTCTTTTTTCTGGTGCATAATATGACCCCCGCAGACGCCTAGTTTAGGAGTTATATCGATTTTAAAGTTTTGAATTTTCTTTTTTCTGGTGCATAATATGACCCCCGCAGACGCCTAGTTTAGGAGTTATAGCCATTTTAAGATTTTGAATTTTTTTTTTTTGGTGCATAATATGACCTCCGCAGACGCCTAGTTTAGGAGTTATAGCGATTTTAAAGTTTTGAATTTTCTTTTTCCTGGTGCATAATATGAGCCCCGCAGACGCCTAGTTTAGGAGTTATAGCCATTTTAAGATTTTGAATTTTTTTTTTTTGGTGCATAATATGACCCCCGCAGACGCCTAGTTTAGGAGTTATAGCCATTTTAGGATTTTGAATTTTTTTTTTCTGGTGCATAATATGACCCCCGCAGACGCCTAGTTTAGGAGTTATAGCGATTTTAAAGTTTTGAATTTTCTTTTTTCTAGTGCATAATATGACCCCCGCAGACGCCTAGTTTAGGAGTTATAGCCATTTTAAGATTTTGAATTTTTTTTTTCTGGTGCATAATATGACCCCCGCAGACGCCTAGTTTAGGAGTTATAGCCATTTTAAGATTTTGAATTTTTTTTTTCAGGTGCATAATATGTCCCCCGCAGACGCCTAGTTTAGGAGTTATAGCGATTTTAAAGTTTTGAATTTTCTTTTTCCTGGCGCATAATATGAGCCCCGCAGACGCCTAGTTTAGGAGTTATAGCCATTTTAAGATTTTGAATTTTTTTTTCTGGTGCATAATATGACCCCCGCAGACGCCTAGTTTAGGAGTTATAGCCATTTTAAGATTTTGAATTTTTTTTTTCTGGTGCATAATATGACCCCCGCAGACGCCTAGTTTAGGAGTTATAGCCATTTTAAGATTTTGAATTTTTTTTTTCAGGTGCATAATATGTCCCCCGCAGACGCCTAGTTTAGGAGTTATAGCGATTTTAAAGTTTTGAATTTTCTTTTTCCTGGCGCATAATATGACCCCCGCAGACGCCTAGTTTAGGAGTTATAGCCATTTTAAGATTTTGAATTTTTTTTTTCTGGTGCATAATATGACCCCCGCAGACGCCTAGTTTAGGAGTTATAGCCATTTTAAGATTTTGAATTTTTTTTTTCAGGTGCATAATATGTCCCCCGCAGACGCCTAGTTTAGGAGTTATAGCGATTTTAAAGTTTTGAATTTTCTTTTTCCTGGCGCATAATATGAGCCCCGCAGACGCCTAGTTTAGGAGTTATAGCCATTTTAAGATTTTGAATTTTTTTTTTCTGGTGCATAATATGACCCCCGCAGACGCCTAGTTTAGGAGTTATAGCCATTTTAAGATTTTGAATTTTTTTTTTCTGGAGCATAATATGACCCCCGCAGACGCCTAGTCTAGGAGTTATAGCCATTTTAAGATTTTGAATTTTTTTTTCTGGTGCGTAATATGACCCCCGCAGACGCCTAGTTTAGGAGTTATAGCGATTCTAAAGTTTTGAATTTTCTTTTTCCTGGTGCATAATATGACCCCCGCAGACGCCTAGTTTAGGAGGTATATCGATTTTAAAGTTTTGAATTTTCTTTTTTCTGGTGCATAATATGACCCCCGCAGACGCCTAGTTTAGGAGTTATATCGATTTTAAAGTTTTGAATTTTCTTTTTTCTGGTGCATAATATGACCCCCGCAGACGCCTAGTTTAGGAGTTATAGCCATTTTAAGATTTTGAATTTTTTTTTGTTTGGTGCATAATATGACCCCCGCAGACGCCTAGTTTAGGAGTTATAGCGATTTTCAAGTTTTGAATTTTCTTTTTCCTGGTGCATAATATGACCCCCGCAGACGCCTAGTTTAGGAGGTATATCGATTTTAAAGTTTTGAATTTTCTTTTTTCTGGTGCATAATATGGCCCCCGCAGACGCCTAGTTTAGGAGTTATAACCATTTTAAGATTTTGAATTTTTTTTTTTGGTGCATAATATGACCCCCGCAGACGCCTAGTTTAGGAGTTATAGCGATTTTAAAGTTTTGAATTTTCTTTTTCCTGGTGCATAATATGAGCCCCGCAGACGCCTAGTTTAGGAGTTATAGCCATTTTAAGATTTTGAATTTTTTTTTCTGGTGCGTAATATGACCCCCGCAGACGCCTAGTTTAGGAGTTATAGCGATTTTAAAGTTTTGAATTTTCTTTTTCCTGGCGCATAATATGACCCCCGCAGACCTAGTTTAGGAGTTATAGCCATTTTAAGATTTTGAATTTTTTTTTCCTGGTGCATAATATGAGCCCCGCAGACGCCTAGTTTAGGAGTTATAGCCATTTTAAGATTTTGAATTTTTTTTTTTTGGTGCATAATATGACCCCCGCAGACGCCTAGTTTAGGAGTTATAGCCATTTTAAGATTTTGAATTTTTTTTTTCTGGTGCATAATATGACCCCCGCAGACGCCTAGTTTAGGAGTTATAGCGATTTTAAAGTTTTGAATTTTCTTTTTTCTAGTGCATAATATGACCCCCGCAGACGCCTAGTTTAGGAGTTATAGCCATTTTAAGATTTTGAATTTTTTTTTTCTGGTGCATAATATGACCCCCGCAGACGCCTAGTTTAGGAGTTATAGCCATTTTAAGATTTTGAATTTTTTTTTTCAGGTGCATAATATGTCCCCCGCAGACGCCTAGTTTAGGAGTCATAGCGATTTTAAAGTTTTGAATTCTCTTTTTTCTGGTGCATAATATGACCCCCGCAGACGCCTAGTTTAGGAGTTATAGCCATTTTAAGATTTTGAATTTTTTTTTTCAGGTGCATAATATGACCCCCGCAGACGCCTAGTTTAGGAGTTATAGCGATTTTAAAGTTTTGAATTTTCTTTTTCCTGGTGCATAATATGAGCCCCGCAGACGCCTAGTTTAGGAGTTATAGCCATTTTAAGATTTTGAATTTTTGTTTTCTGGTGCATAATATGACCCCCGCAGACGCCTAGTTTAGGAGTTATAGCCTTTTTAAAATTTTGATTTTTTTTTCTGGTGCATAATATGACCCCCGCAGACGCCTAGTTTAGGAGTTATAGCCATTTTAAGATTTTGAATTTTTTTTTCTGGTGCGTAATATGACCCCCGCAGACGCCTAGTTTAGGAGTTATAGCGATTTTAAAGTTTTGAATTTTCTTTTTCCTGGTGCATAACATGACCCCCGCAGACGCCTAGTTTAGGAGGTATATCGATTTTAAAGTTTTGAATTTTCTTTTTTCTGGTGCATAATATGACCTCCGCAGACGCCTAGTTTAAGAGTTATATCGATTTTAAAGTTTTGAATTTTCTTTTTTCTGGTGCATAATATGACCCCCGCAGACGCCTAGTTTAGGAGTTATAGCCATTTTAAGATTTTGAATTTTTTTTTTTGGTGCATAATATGACCCCCGCAGACGCCTAGTTTAGGAGTTATAGCGATTTTAAAGTTTTGAATTTTCTTTTTCCTGGTGCATAATATGAGCCCCGCAGACGCCTAGTTTAGGAGTTATAGCCATTTTAAGATTTTGAATTTTTGTTTTCTGGTGCATAATATGACCCCCGCAGACGCCTAGTTTAGGAGTTATAGCCTTTTTAAAATTTTGATTTTTTTTTCTGGTGCATAATATGACCCCCGCAGACGCCTAGTTTAGGAGTTATAGCCATTTTAAGATTTTGAATTTTTTTTTCTGGTGCGTAATATGACCCCCGCAGACGCCTAGTTTAGGAGTTATAGCGATTTTAAAGTTTTGAATTTTCTTTTTCCTGGTGCATAACATGACCCCCGCAGACGCCTAGTTTAGGAGGTATATCGATTTTAAAGTTTTGAATTTTCTTTTTTCTGGTGCATAATATGACCTCCGCAGACGCCTAGTTTAAGAGTTATATCGATTTTAAAGTTTTGAATTTTCTTTTTTCTGGTGCATAATATGACCCCCGCAGACGCCTAGTTTAGGAGTTATAGCCATTTTAAGATTTTGAATTTTTTTTTTTGGTGCATAATATGAGCCCCGCAGACGCCTAGTTTAGGAGTTATAGCCATTTTAAGATTTTGAATTTTTTTTTCTGGTGCGTAATATGACCTACGCAGACGCCTAGTTTAGGAGTTATAGCCAATTTAAGATTTTGAATATTTTTTTCTGGTGCATAAGATGACCCCCGCAGACGCATAGTTTAGGAGTTATAGCGATTTTAAGATTTTGAATTTTTTTTTTTTGGTGCATAATATGACCCCCGCAGACGCCTAGTTTAGGAGTTATAGCCATTTTAAGATTTTGAATTTTTTTTTCTGGTGCGTAATATGACCCCCGCAGACGCCTAGTTTAGGAGTTATAGCGATTTTAAAGTTTTGAATTTTCTTTTTCCTGGTGCATAATATGACCCCCGCAGATGCCTAGTTTAGGAGGTATATCGATTTTAAAGTTTTGAATTTTCTTTTTTCTGGTGCATAATATGACCCCCGCAGACGCCTAGTTTAGGAGTTATAGCCATTTTAAGATTTTGAATTTTTTTTTTTTGGTGCATAATATGACCCCCGCAGACGCCTAGTTTAGGAGTTATAGCGATTTTAAAGTTTTGAATTTTCTTTTTCCTGGTGCATAATATGAGCCCCGCAGACGCCTAGTTTAGGAGTTATAGCCATTTTAAGATTTTGAATTTTTTTTTTCTGGTGCATAATATGACCCCCGCAGACGCCTAGTTTAGGAGTTATAGCCATTTTAAGATTTTGAATTTTTTTTTTCAGGTGCATAATATGTCCCCCGCAGACGCCTAGTTTAGGAGTCATAGCGATTTTAAAGTTTTGAAATCTCTTTTTTCTGGTGCATAATATGACCCCCGCAGACGCCTAGTTTAGGAGTTATAGCCATTTTAAGATTTTGAATTTTTTTTTTCAGGTGCATAATATGTCCCACGCAGACGCCTAGTTTAGGAGTCATAGCGATTTTAAAGTTTTGAATTCTCTTTTTTCTGGTGCATAATATGAGCCCCGTAGACGCCTAGTTTAGGAGTTACAGCCATTTTAAGATTTTGAATTTTTTTTTTTTGGTGCATAATATGACCCCCGCAGACGCCTAGTTTAGGAGTTATAGCGATTTTAAGATTTTGAATTTTTTTTTTTTGGTGCATAATATGACCCCCGCAGACGCCTAGTTTAGGAGTTATAGCCATTTTAAGATTTTGAATTTTTTTTTCTGGTGCGTAATATGACCCCCGCAGACGCCTAGTTTAGGAGTTATAGCCATTTTAAGATTTTGAATTTTTTTTTCCTGGTGCATAATATGAGCCCCGCAGACGCCTAGTTTAGGAGTTATAGCCATTTTAAGATTTTGAATTTTTTTTTTCTGGTGCATAATATGACCCCCGCAGACGCCTAGTTTAGGAGTTATAGCCATTTTAAGATTTTGAATTTTTTTTTTCTGGTGCATAATATGACCCCCGCAGACGCCTAGTTTAGGAGTTATAGCGATTTTAAAGTTTTGAATTTTCTTTTTTCTAGTGCATAATATGACCCCCGCAGACGCCTAGTTTAGGAGTTATAGCCATTTTAAGATTTTGAATTTTTTTTTTCTGGTGCATAATATGACCCCCGCAGACGCCTAGTTTAGGAGTTATAGCGATTTTAAGATTTTGAATTTTTTTTTTTTGGTGCATAATATGACCCCCGCAGACGCCTAGTTTAGGAGTTATAGCCATTTTAAGATTTTGAATTTTTTTTTCTGGTGCGTAATATGACCCCCGCAGACGCCTAGTTTAGGAGTTATAGCCATTTTAAGATTTTGAATTTTTTTTTCCTGGTGCATAATATGAGCCCCGCAGACGCCTAGTTTAGGAGTTATAGCCATTTTAAGATTTTGAATTTTTTTTTTCTGGTGCATAATATGACCCCCGCAGACGCCTAGTTTAGGAGTTATAGCCATTTTAAGATTTTGAATTTTTTTTTTCTGGTGCATAATATGACCCCCGCAGACGCCTAGTTTAGGAGTTATAGCGATTTTAAAGTTTTGAATTTTCTTTTTTCTAGTGCATAATATGACCCCCGCAGACGCCTAGTTTAGGAGTTATAGCCATTTTAAGATTTTGAATTTTTTTTTTCTGGTGCATAATATGACCCCCGCAGACGCCTAGTTTAGGAGTTATAGCCATTTTAAGATTTTGAATTTTTTTTTTCAGGTGCATAATATGTCCCCCGCAGACGCCTAGTTTAGGAGTCATAGCGATTTTAAAGTTTTGAATTCTCTTTTTTCTGGTGCATAATATGACCCCCGCAGACGCCTAGTTTAGGAGTTATAGCCATTTTAAGATTTTGAATTTTTTTTTTCAGGTGCATAATATGACCCCCGCAGACGCCTAGTTTAGGAGTTATAGCCATTTTAAGATTTTGAATTTTTTTTTTCAGGTGCATAATATGTCCCACGCAGACGCCTAGTTTAGGAGTCATAGCGATTTTAAAGTTTTGAATTCTCTTTTTTCTGGTGCATAATATGAGCCCCGTAGACGCCTAGTTTAGGAGTTACAGCCATTTTAAGATTTTGAATTTTTTTTTTTTGGTGCATAATATGACCCCCGCAGACGCCTAGTTTAGGAGTTATAGCGATTTTAAGATTTTGAATTTTTTTTTTTTGGTGCATAATATGACCCCCGCAGACGCCTAGTTTAGGAGTTATAGCCATTTTAAGATTTTGAATTTTTTTTTCTGGTGCGTAATATGACCCCCGCAGACGCCTAGTTTAGGAGTTATAGCCATTTTAAGATTTTGAATTTTTTTTTCCTGGTGCATAATATGAGCCCCGCAGACGCCTAGTTTAGGAGTTATAGCCATTTTAAGATTTTGAATTTTTTTTTTTTGGTGCATAATATGACCCCCGCAGACGCCTAGTTTAGGAGTTATAGCCATTTTAAGATTTTGAATTTTTTTTTTCTGGTGCATAATATGACCCCCGCAGACGCCTAGTTTAGGAGTTATAGCGATTTTAAAGTTTTGAATTTTCTTTTTTCTAGTGCATAATATGACCCCCGCAGACGCCTAGTTTAGGAGTTATAGCCATTTTAAGATTTTGAATTTTTTTTTTCTGGTGCATAATATGACCCCCGCAGACGCCTAGTTTAGGAGTTATAGCCATTTTAAGATTTTGAATTTTTTTTTTCAGGTGCATAATATGTCCCCCGCAGACGCCTAGTTTAGGAGTCATAGCGATTTTAAAGTTTTGAATTCTCTTTTTTCTGGTGCATAATATGACCCCCGCAGACGCCTAGTTTAGGAGTTATAGCCATTTTAAGATTTTGAATTTTTTTTTTCAGGTGCATAATATGACCCCCGCAGACGCCTAGTTTAGGAGTTATAGCGATTTTAAAGTTTTGAATTTTCTTTTTCCTGGTGCATAATATGAGCCCCGCAGACGCCTAGTTTAGGAGTTATAGCCATTTTAAGATTTTGAATTTTTGTTTTCTGGTGCATAATATGACCCCCGCAGACGCCTAGTTTAGGAGTTATAGCCTTTTTAAAATTTTGATTTTTTTTTCTGGTGCATAATATGACCCCCGCAGACGCCTAGTTTAGGAGTTATAGCCATTTTAAGATTTTGAATTTTTTTTTCTGGTGCGTAATATGACCCCCGCAGACGCCTAGTTTAGGAGTTATAGCGATTTTAAAGTTTTGAATTTTCTTTTTCCTGGTGCATAACATGACCCCCGCAGACGCCTAGTTTAGGAGGTATATCGATTTTAAAGTTTTGAATTTTCTTTTTTCTGGTGCATAATATGACCTCCGCAGACGCCTAGTTTAAGAGTTATATCGATTTTAAAGTTTTGAATTTTCTTTTTTCTGGTGCATAATATGACCCCCGCAGACGCCTAGTTTAGGAGTTATAGCCATTTTAAGATTTTGAATTTTTTTTTTTGGTGCATAATATGACCCCCGCAGACGCCTAGTTTAGGAGTTATAGCGATTTTAAAGTTTTGAATTTTCTTTTTCCTGGTGCATAATATGAGCCCCGCAGACGCCTAGTTTAGGAGTTATAGCCATTTTAAGATTTTGAATTTTTTTTTCTGGTGCGTAATATGACCTACGCAGACGCCTAGTTTAGGAGTTATAGCCAATTTAAGATTTTGAATATTTTTTTCTGGTGCATAAGATGACCCCCGCAGACGCATAGTTTAGGAGTTATAGCCATTTTAAGATTTTGAATTTTTTTTTTCAGGTGCATAATATGACCCCCGCAGACGCCTAGTTTAGGAGTTATAGCGATTTTAAAGTTTTGAATTTTCTTTTTTCTGGTGCATAATATGAGCCCCGCAGACGCCTAGTTTAGGAGTTATAGCCATTTTAAGATTTTGAATTTTTTTTTCTGGTGCATAATATGACCCCCGCAGACGCCTAGTTTAGGAGTTATAGCCATTTTAAGATTTTGAATTTTTTTTTTCTGGTGCATAATATGACCCCCGCAGACGCCTAGTTTAGGAGTTATAGCCATTTTAAGATTTTGAATTTTTTTTTTCAGGTGCATAATATGACCCCCGCAGACGCCTAGTTTAGGAGTTATAGCGATTTTAAAGTTTTGAATTTTCTTTTTTCTGGTGCATAATATGACCCCCGCAGACGCCTAGTTTAGGAGTTATAGCCTTTTTAAAATTTTGATTTTTTTTTCTGGTGCATAATATGACCCCCGCAGACGCCTAGTTTAGGAGTTATAGCCATTTTAAGATTTTGAATTTTTTTTTCTGGTGCGTAATATGACCCCCGCAGACGCCTAGTTTAGGAGTTATAGCGATTTTAAAGTTTTGAATTTTCTTTTTCCTGGTGCATAATATGACCCCCGCAGACGCCTAGTTTAGGAGGTATATCCATTTTAAAGTTTTGAATTTTCTTTTTTCTGGTGCATAATATGACCCCCGCAGACGCCTAGTTTAGGAGTTATAACCATTTTAAGATTTTGAATTTTTTTTTTTTGGTGCATAATATGACCCCCGCAGACGCCTAGTTTAGGAGTTATAGCGATTTTAAAGTTTTGAATTTTCTTTTTCCTGGTGCATAATATGAGCCCCGCAGACGCCTAGTTTAGGAGTTATAGCCATTTTAAGATTTTGAATTTTTTTTTCTGGTGCGTAATATGACCGCCGCAGACGCCTAGTTTAGGAGTTATAGCCATTTTAAGATTTTGAATATTTTTTTCTGGTGCATAAGATGACCCCCGCAGACGCATAGTTTAGGAGTTATAGCGATTTTAAAGTTTTGAATTTTCTTTTTCCTGGTGCATAATATGAGCCCCGCAGACGCCTAGTTTAGGAGTTATAGCCATTTTAAGATTTTGAATTTTTTTTTTTTGGCGCATAATATGACCCCCGCAGACGCCTAGTTTAGGAGTTATAGCCATTTTAAGATTTTGAATTTTTTTTTCTGGTGCGTAATATGACCCCCGCAGACGCCTAGTTTAGGAGTTATAGCGATTTTAAAGTTTTGAATTTTCTTTTTCCTGGTGCATAATATGACCCCCGCAGACGCCTAGTTTAGGAGTTATAGCGATTTTAAAGTTTTGAATTTTTTTTTTCTGGTGCATAATATGACCCCCGCAGACGCCTAGTTTAGGAGTTATAGCGATTTTAAAGTTTTGAATTCTCTTTTTTCTGGTGCATAATATGACCCCCGCAGACGCCTAGTTTAGGAGTTATAGCCATTTTAAGATTTTGAATTTTTTTTTCTGGTGCATAATTTGACCCCCGCAGACGCCTAGTTTAGGAGATATAGCGATTTTAAAGTTTTGAATTTTCTTTTTCCTGGCGCATAATATGACCCCCGCAGACGCCTAGTTTAGGAGTTATAGCCATTTTAAGATTTAGAATTTTTTTTTTCTGGTGCATAATATGACCCCCGCAGACGCCTAGTTTAGGAGTTATAGCCTTTTTAAAATTTTGATTTTTTTTTCTGGTGCATAATATGACCCCCGCAGACGCCTAGTTTAGGAGTTATAGCCATTTTAAGATTTTGAATTTTTTTTTCTGGTGCGTAATATGACCCCCGCAGACGCCTAGTTTAGGAGTTATAGCGATTCTAAAGTTTTGAATTTTCTTTTTCCTGGTGCATAATATGACCCCCGCAGACGCCTAGTTTAGGAGGTATATCGATTTTAAGGTTTTGAATTTTATTTTTTCTGGTGCATAATATGACCCCCGCAGACGCCTAGTTTAGGAGTTATAGCCATTTTAAGATTTTGAATTTTTTTTTCTGGTGCGTAATATGACCCCCGCAGACGCCTAGTTTAGGAGTTATAGCGATTTTAAAGTTTTGAATTTTCTTTTTTCTGGTGCATAATATGACCCCCGCAGACGCCTAGTTTAGGAGTTATAGCCATTTTAAGATTTTGAATTTTTTTTTTTTGGTGCATAATATGACCCCCGCAGACGCCTAGTTTAGGAGTTATAGCGATTTTAAAGTTTTGAATTTTCTTTTTCCTGGTGCATAATATGAGCCCCGCAGACGCCTAGTTTAGGAGTTATAGCCATTTTAAGATTTTGAATTTTTTTTTCTGGTGCGTAATATGACCCCCGCAGACGCCTAGTTTAGGAGTTATAGCGATTTTAAAGTTTTGAATTTTCTTTTTCCTGGTGCATAATATGACCCCCGCAGACGCCTAGTTTAGGAGTTATAGCGATTTTAAAGTTTTGAATTTTTTTTTTCTGGTGCATAATATGACCCCCGCAGACGCCTAGTTTAGGAGTTATAGCGATTTTAAAGTTTTGAATTCTCTTTTTTCTGGTGCATAATATGACCCCCGCAGACGCCTAGTTTAGGAGTTATAGCCATTTTAAGATTTTGAATTTTTTTTTCTGGTGCATAATTTGACCCCCGCAGACGCCTAGTTTAGGAGATATAGCGATTTTAAAGTTTTGAATTTTCTTTTTCCTGGCGCATAATATGACCCCCGCAGACGCCTAGTTTAGGAGTTATAGCCATTTTAAGATTTTGAATTTTTTTTTTCTGGTGCATAATATGACCCCCGCAGACGCCTAGTTTAGGAGTTATAGCCTTTTTAAAATTTTGATTTTTTTTTCTGGTGCATAATATGACCCCCGCAGACGCCTAGTTTAGGAGTTATAGCCATTTTAAGATTTTGAATTTTTTTTTCTGGTGCGTAATATGACCCCCGCAGACGCCTAGTTTAGGAGTTATAGCGATTCTAAAGTTTTGAATTTTCTTTTTCCTGGTGCATAATATGACCCCCGCAGACGCCTAGTTTAGGAGGTATATCGATTTTAAGGTTTTGAATTTTCTTTTTTCTGGTGCATAATATGACCCCCGCAGACGCCTAGTTTAGGAGTTATAGCCATTTTAAGATTTTGAATTTTTTTTTCTGGTGCGTAATATGACCCCCGCAGACGCCTAGTTTAGGAGTTATAGCGATTTTAAAGTTTTGAATTTTCTTTTTTCTGGTGCATAATATGACCCCCGCAGACGCCTAGTTTAGGAGTTATATCGATTTTAAAGTTTTGAATTTTCTTTTTTCTGGTGCATAATATGACCCCCGCAGACGCCTAGTTTAGGAGTTATAGCCATTTTAAGATTTTGAATTTTTTTTTCTGGTGCGTAATATGACCCCCGCAGACGCCTAGTTTAGGAGTTATAGCGATTTTAAAGTTTTGAATTTTCTTTTTCCTGGTGCATAATATGACCCCCGCAGACGCCTAGTTTAGGAGGTATATCGATTTTAAAGTTTTGAATTTTCTTTTTTCTGGTGCATAATATGACCCCCGCAGACGCCTAGTTTAGGAGTTATAGCCATTTTAAGATATTGAATTTTTTTTTCTGGTGCGTAATATGACCCCCGCAGACGCCTAGTTTAGGAGTTATATCGATTTTAAAGTTTTGAATTTTCTTTTTTCTGGTGCATAATATGACCCCCGCAGACGCCTAGTTTAGGAGTTATAGCCATTTTAAGATATTGAATTTTTTTTTTTGGTGCATAATATGACCCCCGCAGACGCCTAGTTTAGGAGTTATAGCGATTTTAAAGTTTTGAATTTTCTTTTTCCTGGTGCATAATATGAGCCCCGCAGACGCCTAGTTTAGGAGTTATAGCCATTTTAAGATTTTGAATTTTTTTTTCTGGTGCATAATTTGACCCCCGCAGACGCCTAGTTTAGGAGATATAGCGATTTTAAAGTTTTGAATTTTCTTTTTCCTGGCGCATAATATGACCCCCGCAGACGCCTAGTTTAGGAGTTATAGCCATTTTAAGATTTTGAATTTTTTTTTTTTGGCGCATAATATGACCCCCGCAGACGCCTAGTTTAGGAGTTATAGCCATTTTAAGATTTTGAATTTTTTTTTCTGGTGCGTAATATGACCCCCGCAGACGCCTAGTTTAGGAGTTATAGCGATTTTAAAGTTTTGAATTTTCTTTTTCCTGGTGCATAATATGACCCCCGCAGACGCCTAGTTTAGGAGTTATAGCGATTTTAAAGTTTTGAATTTTTTTTTTCTGGTGCATAATATGACCCCCGCAGACGCCTAGTTTAGGAGTTATAGCGATTTTAAAGTTTTGAATTCTCTTTTTTCTGGTGCATAATATGACCCCCGCAGACGCCTAGTTTAGGAGTTATAGCCATTTTAAGATTTTGAATTTTTTTTTCTGGTGCATAATTTGACCCCCGCAGACGCCTAGTTTAGGAGATATAGCGATTTTAAAGTTTTGAATTTTCTTTTTCCTGGCGCATAATATGACCCCCGCAGACGCCTAGTTTAGGAGTTATAGCCATTTTAAGATTTAGAATTTTTTTTTTCTGGTGCATAATATGACCCCCGCAGACGCCTAGTTTAGGAGTTATAGCCTTTTTAAAATTTTGATTTTTTTTTCTGGTGCATAATATGACCCCCGCAGACGCCTAGTTTAGGAGTTATAGCCATTTTAAGATTTTGAATTTTTTTTTCTGGTGCGTAATATGACCCCCGCAGACGCCTAGTTTAGGAGTTATAGCGATTCTAAAGTTTTGAATTTTCTTTTTCCTGGTGCATAATATGACCCCCGCAGACGCCTAGTTTAGGAGGTATATCGATTTTAAGGTTTTGAATTTTCTTTTTTCTGGTGCATAATATGACCCCCGCAGACGCCTAGTTTAGGAGTTATAGCCATTTTAAGATTTTGAATTTTTTTTTCTGGTGCGTAATATGACCCCCGCAGACGCCTAGTTTAGGAGTTATAGCGATTTTAAAGTTTTGAATTTTCTTTTTTCTGGTGCATAATATGACCCCCGCAGACGCCTAGTTTAGGAGTTATAGCCATTTTAAGATTTTGAATTTTTTTTTTTTGGTGCATAATATGACCCCCGCAGACGCCTAGTTTAGGAGTTATAGCGATTTTAAAGTTTTGAATTTTCTTTTTCCTGGTGCATAATATGAGCCCCGCAGACGCCTAGTTTAGGAGTTATAGCCATTTTAAGATTTTGAATTTTTTTTTCTGGTGCGTAATATGACCCCCGCAGACGCCTAGTTTAGGAGTTATAGCGATTTTAAAGTTTTGAATTTTCTTTTTCCTGGTGCATAATATGACCCCCGCAGACGCCTAGTTTAGGAGTTATAGCGATTTTAAAGTTTTGAATTTTTTTTTCTGGTGCATAATATGACCCCCGCAGACGCCTAGTTTAGGAGTTATAGCGATTTTAAAGTTTTGAATTCTCTTTTTTCTGGTGCATAATATGACCCCCGCAGACGCCTAGTTTAGGAGTTATAGCCATTTTAAGATTCTGAATTTTTTTTTCTGGTGCATAATTTGACCCCCGCAGACGCCTAGTTTAGGAGATATAGCGATTTTAAAGTTTTGAATTTTCTTTTTCCTGGCGCATAATATGACCCCCGCAGACGCCTAGTTTAGGAGTTATAGCCATTTTAAGATTTTGAATTTTTTTTTTCTGGTGCATAATATGACCCCCGCAGACGCCTAGTTTAGGAGTTATAGCCTTTTTAAAATTTTGATTTTTTTTTCTGGTGCATAATATGACCCCCGCAGACGCCTAGTTTAGGAGTTATAGCCATTTTAAGATTTTGAATTTTTTTTTCTGGTGCGTAATATGACCCCCGCAGACGCCTAGTTTAGGAGTTATAGCGATTCTAAAGTTTTGAATTTTCTTTTTCCTGGTGCATAATATGACCCCCGCAGACGCCTAGTTTAGGAGGTATATCGATTTTAAGGTTTTGAATTTTCTTTTTTCTGGTGCATAATATGACCCCCGCAGACGCCTAGTTTAGGAGTTATAGCCATTTTAAGATTTTGAATTTTTTTTTCTGGTGCGTAATATGACCCCCGCAGACGCCTAGTTTAGGAGTTATAGCCATTTTAAGATTTTGAATTTTTTTTTTTTGGTGCATAATATGACCCCCGCAGACGCCTAGTTTAGGAGTTATAGCGATTTTAAAGTTTTGAATTTTCTTTTTCCTGGTGCATAATATGAGCCCCGCAGACGCCTAGTTTAGGAGTTATAGCCATTTTAAGATTTTGAATTTTTTTTTTTTGGTGCATAATATGACCCCCGCAGACGCCTAGTTTAGGAGTTATAGCCATTTTAAGATTTTGAATTTTTTTTTTCTGGTGCATAATATGACCCCCGCAGACGCCTAGTTTAGGAGTTATAGCGATTTTAAAGTTTTGAATTCTCTTTTTTCTGGTGCATAATATGACCCCCGCAGACGCCTAGTTTAGGAGTTATAGCGATTTTAAAGTTTTGAATTCTCTTTTTTCTGGTGCATAATATGACCCCCGCAGACGCCTAGTTTAGGAGTTATAGCCATTTTAAGATTTTGAATTTTTTTTTTCAGGTGCATAATATGACCCCCGCAGACGCCTAGTTTAGGAGTTATAGCCATTTTAAGATTTTGAATTTTTTTTTTCAGGTGCATAATATGTCCCCCGCAGACGCCTAGTTTAGGAGTTATAGCGATTTTAAAGTTTTGAATTTTCTTTTTCCTGGCGCATAATATGACCCCCGCAGACGCCTAGTTTAGGAGTTATAGCCATTTTAAGATTTTGAATTTTTTTTTTCTGGTGCATAATATGACCCCCGCAGACGCCTAGTTTAGGAGTTATAGCCTTTTTAAAATTTTGATTTTTTTTTCTGGTGCATAATATGACCCCCGCAGACGCCTAGTTTAGGAGTTATAGCCATTTTAAGATTTTGAATTTTTTTTCCTGGTGCATAATATGACCCCCGCAGACGCCTAGTTTAGGAGTTATAGCGATTTTAAAGTTTTGAATTTTCTTTTTCCTGGTGCATAATATGACCCCCGCAGACGCCTAGTTTAGGAGGTATATCGATTTTAAAGTTTTGAATTTTCTTTTTTCTGGTGCATAATATGACCTCCGCAGACGCCTAGTTTAGGAGTTATAGCCATTTTAAGATTTTGAATTTTTTTTTTTTGGTGCATAATATGACCCCCGCAGACGCCTAGTTTAGGAGTTATAGCCATTTTAAGATTTTGAATTTTTTTTTCTGGTGCGTAATATGACCCCCGCAGACGCCTAGTTTAGGAGTTATAGCGATTTTAAAGTTTTGAATTTTCTTTTTCCTGGTGCATAATATGACCCCCGCAGACGCCTAGTTTAGGAGGTATATCGATTTTAAAGTTTTGAATTTCTGGTGCATAATATGACCCCCGCAGACGCCTAGTTTAGGAGTTATAGCCATTTTAAGATTTTGAATTTTTTTTTTTGGTGCATAATATGACCCCCGCAGACGCCTAGTTTAGGAGTTATAGCGATTTTAAAGTTTTGAATTTTTTTTTTCTGGTGCATAATATGACCCCAGCAGACGCCTAGTTTAGGAGTTATAGCGATTTTAAAGTTTTGAATTCTCTTTTTTCTGGTGCATAATATGACCCCCGCAGACGCCTAGTTTAGGAGTTATAGCCATTTTAAGATTTTGAATTTTTTTTTTCAGGTGCATAATATGACCCCCGCAGACGCCTAGTTTAGGAGTTATAGCGATTTTAAAGTTTTGAATTTTCTTTTTCCTGGCGCATAATATGACCCCCGCAGACGCCTAGTTTAGGAGTTATAGCCTTTTTAAAATTTTGATTTTTTTTTCTGGTGCATAATATGACCCCCGCAGACGCCTAGTTTAGGAGTTATAGCCATTTTAAGATTTTGAATTTTTTTTTCTGGTGCGTAATATGACCCCCGCAGACGCCTAGTTTAGGAGTTATAGCGATTCTAAAGTTTTGAATTTTCTTTTTCCTGGTGCATAATATGACCCCCACAGACGCCTAGTTTAGGAGGTATATCGATTTTAAAGTTTTGAATTTTCTTTTTTCTGGTGCATAATTTGACCCCCGCAGACGCCTAGTTTAGGAGTTATATCGATTTTAAAGTTTTGAATTTTCTTTTTTCTGGTGCATAATATGACCCCCGCAGACGCCTAGTTTAGGAGTTATAGCCATTTTAAGATTTTGAATTTTTTTTTTCTGGTGCATAATATGACCCCCGCAGACGCCTAATTTAGGAGTTATAGCCATTTTAAGATTTTGATTTTTTTTTTTTCTGGTGCATAATATGACCCCCGCAGACGCCTAGTTTAGGAGTTATAGCGATTTTAAAGTTTTGAATTCTCTTTTTTCTGGTGCATAATATGACCCCCGCAGACGCCTAGTTTAGGAGTTATAGCCATTTTAAGATTTTGAATTTTTTTTTTCAGGTGCATAATATAACCCCCGCAGACGCCTAGTTTAGGAGTTATAGGGATTTTAAAGTTTTGAATTTTCTTTTTCCTGGCGCATAATATGACCCCCGCAGACGCCGAGTTTAGGAGTTATAGCCATTTTAAGATTTTGAATTTTTTTTTTTCTGGTGCATAATATGACCCTCGCAGACGCCTAGTTTAGGAGTTATAGCCTTTTTAAAATTTTGATTTTTTTTTCTGGTGCATAATATGAGCCCCGCAGACGCCTAGTTTAGGAGTTATAGCCATTTTAAGATTTTGAATTTTTTTTTCTGGTGCATAATATGACCCCCGCAGACGCCTAGTTTAGGAGTTATATCGATTTTAAAGTTTTGAATTTTCTTTTTTCTGGTGCATAATATGACCCCCGCAGACGCCTAGTTTAGGAGTTATAGCGATTTTAAAGTTTTGAATTTTCTTTTTCCTGGCGCATAATATGACCCCCGCAGACGCCTAGTTTAGGAGTTATAGCCATTTTAAGATTTTGAATTTTTTTTTTCTGGTGCATAATATGACCCCCGCAGACGCCTAGTTTAGGAGTTATAGCCTTTTTAAAATTTAGATTTTTTTTTCTGGTGCATAATATGACCCCCGCAGACGCCTAGTTTAGGAGTTATAGCCATTTTAAGATTTTGAATTTTTTTTTCTGGTGCGTAATATGACCCCCGCAGACGCCTAGTTTAGGAGTTATAGCGATTTTAAAGTTTTGAATTTTCTTTTTCCTGGTGCATAATATGACCCCCGCAGACGCCTAGTTTAGGTGGTATATCGATTTTAAAGTTTTGAATTTTCTTTTTTCTGGTGCATAATATGACCCCGCAGACGCCTAGTTTAGGAGTTATAGCCATTTTAAGATTTTGAATTTTTTTTTTTGGTGCGTAATATGACCCCCGCAGACGCCTAGTTTAGGAGTTATAGCGATTTTAAAGTTTTGAATTTTCTTTTTCCTGGTGCATAATATGACCCCCGCAGACGCCTAGTTTAGGAGTTATAGCGATTTTAAAGTTTTGAATTTTCTTTTTCCTGGTGCATAATATGACCCCCGCAGACGCCTAGTTTAGGAGGTATATCGATTTTAAAGTTTTGAATTTTCTTTTTTCTGGTGCATAATATGACCCCCGCAGACGCCTAGTTTAGGAGTTATAGCCATTTTAAGATTTTGAATTTTTTTTTCTGGTGCGTAATATGACCCCCGCAGACGCCTAGTTTAGGAGTTATAGCGATTTTAAAGTTTTGAATTTTCTTTTTCCTGGTGCATAATATGACCCCCGCAGACGCCTAGTTTAGGAGGTATATCGATTTTAAAGTTTTGAATTTTCTTTTTTCTGGTGCATAATATGACCCCCGCAGACGCCTAGTTTAGGAGTTATATCGATTTTAAAGTTTTGAATTTTCTTTTTTCTGGTGCATAATATGACCCCCGCAGACGCCTAGTTTAGGAGTTATAGCCATTTTAAGATTTTGAATTTTTTTTTTTTGGTGCATAATATGACCCCCGCAGACGCCTAGTTTAGGAGTTATAGCGATTTTAACGTTTTGAATTTTCTTTTTCCTGGTGCATAATATGAGCCCCGCAGACGCCTAGTTTAGGAGTTATAGCCATTTTAAGATTTTGAATTTTTTTTTTTTGTGCATAATATGACTCCCGCAGAAGCCTAGTTTAGGAGTTATAGCCATTTTAAAATTTTGAATTTTTTTTTTCTGGTGCATAATATGACCCCCGCAGACGCCTAGTTTAGGAGTTATAGCGATTTTAAAGTTTTGAATTTTCTTTTTTCTAGTGCATAATATGACCCCCGCAGACGCCTAGCTTAGGAGTTATAGCCATTTTAAGATTTTGAATTTTTTTTTTCTGGTGCATAATATGACCCCCGCAGACGCCTAGTTTAGGAGTTATAGCCATTTTAAGATTTTGAATTTTTTTTTTCTGGTGCGTAATATGACCCCCGCAGACGCCTAGTTTAGGAGTTATAGCCATTTTAAGATTTTGAATTTTTTTTTCTGGTGCGTAATATGACCCCCGCAGACGCCTAGTTTAGGAGTTATAGCGATTTTAAAGTTTTGAATTTTCTTTTTCCTGGTGCATAATATGACCCCCGCAGACGCCTAGTTTAGGAGGTATATCGATTTTAAAGTTTTGAATTTTCTTTTTTCTGGTGCATAATATGACCCCCGCAGACGCCTAGTTTAGGAGTTATAGCGATTTTAAAGTTTTGAATTTTCTTTTTCCTGGTGCATAATATGACCCCCGCAGACGCCTAGTTTAGGAGGTATATCGATTTTAAAGTTTTGAATTTTCTTTTTTCTGGTGCATAATATGACCCCCGCAGACGCCTAGTTTAGGAGTTATATCGATTTTAAAGTTTTGAATTTTCTTTTTTCTGGTGCATAAAATGACCCCCGCAGACGCCTAGTTTAGGAGTTATAGCCATTTTAAGATTTTGAATTTTTTTTTTTTGGTGCATAATATGACCCCCGCAGACGCCTAGTTTAGGAGTTATAGCGATTTTAACGTTTTGAATTTTCTTTTTCCTGGTGCATAATATGAGCCCCGCAGACGCCTAGTTTAGGAGTTATAGCCATTTTAAGATTTTGAATTTTTTTTTTTTGTGCATAATATGACTCCCGCAGACGCCTAGTTTAGGAGTTATAGCCATTTTAAAATTTTGAATTTTTTTTTTCTGGTGCATAATATGACCCCCGCAGACGCCTAGTTTAGGAGTTATAGCGATTTTAAAGTTTTGAATTTTCTTTTTTCTAGTGCATAATATGACCCCCGCAGACGCCTAGCTTAGGAGTTATAGCCATTTTAAGATTTTGAATTTTTTTTTTCTGGTGCATAATATGACCCCCGCAGACGCCTAGTTTAGGAGTTATAGCCATTTTAAGATTTTGAATTTTTTTTTTCTGGTGCATAATATGACCCCCGCAGACGCCTAGTTTAGGAGTTATAGCGATTTTAAAGTTTTGAATTCTCTTTTTTCTGGTGCATAATATGACCCCCGCAGACGCCTAGTTTAGGAGTTATAGCCATTTTAAGATTTTGAATTTTTTTTTTCAGGTGCATAATATGACCCCCGCAGACGCCTAGTTTAGGAGTTATATCCATTTTAAGATTTTGAATTTTTTTTTTCTGGTGCATAATATGACTCCCGCAGACGCCTAGTTTAGGAGTTATAGCCATTTTAAAATTTTGAATTTTTTTTTTCTGGTGCATAATATGACCCCCGCAGACGCCTAGTTTAGGAGTTATAGCGATTTTAAAGTTTTGAATTTTCTTTTTCCTGGTGCATAATATGACCCCCGCAGACGCCTAGTTTAGGAGGTATATCGATTTTAAAGTTTTGAATTTTCTTTTTTCTGGTGCATAATATGACCTCCGCAGACGCCTAGTTTAGGAGTTATATCGATTTTAAAGTTTTGAATTTTCTTTTTTCTGGTGCGTAATATGACCCCCGCAGACGCCTAGTTAAGGAGTTATAGCGATTTTAAAGTTTTGAATTTTCTTTTTCCTGGCGCATAATATGACCCCCGCAGACGCCTAGTTTAGGAGTTATAGCCATTTTAAGATTTTGAATTTTTTTTTTCTGGTGCATAATATGACCCCCGCAGACGCCTAGTTTAGGAGTTATAGCCTTTTTAAAATTTAGATTTTTTTTTCTGGTGCATAATATGACCCCCGCAGACGCCTAGTTTAGGAGTTATAGCCATTTTAAGATTTTGAATTTTTTTTTTCTGGTGCATAATATGACCCTCGCAGACGCCTAGTTTAGGAGTTATAGCCTTTTTAAAATTTTGATTTTTTTTTCTGGTGCATAATATGACCCCCGCAGACGCCTAGTTTAGGAGTTATAGCCATTTTAAGATTTTGAATTTTTTTTTCTGGTGCGTAATATGACCCCCGCAGACGCCTAGTTTAGGAGTTATAGCGATTTTAAAGTTTTGAATTTTCTTTTTCCTGGTGCATAATATGACCCCCGCAGACGCCTAGTTTAGGAGGTATATCGATTTTAAAGTTTTGAATTTTCTTTTTTCTGGTGCATAATATGACCTCCGCAGACGCCTAGTTTAGGAGTTATATCGATTTTAAAGTTTTGAATTTTCTTTTTTCTGGTGCGTAATATGACCCCCGCAGACGCCTAGTTAAGGAGTTATAGCGATTTTAAAGTTTTGAATTTTCTTTTTCCTGGCGCATAATATGACCCCCGCAGACGCCTAGTTTAGGAGTTATAGCCATTTTAAGATTTTGAATTTTTTTTTTTCTGGTGCATAATATGACCCTCGCAGACGCCTAGTTTAGGAGTTATAGCCTTTTTAAAATTTTGATTTTTTTTTCTGGTGCATAATATGAGCCCCGCAGACGCCTAGTTTAGGAGTTATAGCCATTTTAAGATTTTGAATTTTTTTTTCTGGTGCATAATATGACCCCCGCAGACGCCTAGTTTAGGAGTTATATCGATTTTAAAGTTTTGAATTTTCTTTTTTCTGGTGCATAATATGACCTCCGCAGACGCCTAGTTTAGGAGTTATATCGATTTTAAAGTTTTGAATTTTCTTTTTTCTGGTGCGTAATATGACCCCCGCAGACGCCTAGTTAAGGAGTTATAGCGATTTTAAAGTTTTGAATTTTCTTTTTCCTGGCGCATAATATGACCCCCGCAGACGCCTAGTTTAGGAGTTATAGCCATTTTAAGATTTTAAATTTTTTTTTTTCTGGTGCATAATATGACCCTCGCAGACGCCTAGTTTAGGAGTTATAGCCTTTTTAAAATTTTGATTTTTTTTTCTGGTGCATAATATGAGTCCCGCAGACGCCTAGTTTAGGAGTTATAGCCATTTTAAGATTTTGAATTTTTTTTTCTGGTGCATAATATGACCCCCGCAGACGCCTAGTTTAGGAGTTGTAGCCTTTTTAAAATTTAGATTTTTTTTTCTGGTGCATAATATGACCCCCGCAGACGCCTAGTTTAGGAGTTATAGCCATTTTAAGATTTTGAATTTTTTTTTTCTGGTGCATAATATGACCCTCGCAGACGCCTAGTTTAGGAGTTATAGCCTTTTTAAAATTTTGATTTTTTTTTCTGGTGCATAATATGACCCCCGCAGACGCCTAGTTTAGGAGTTATAGCCATTTTAAGATTTTGAATTTTTTTTTCTGGTGCGTAATATGACCCCCGCAGACGCCTAGTTTAGGAGTTATAGCGATTTTAAAGTTTTGAATTTTCTTTTTCCTGGTGCATAATATGACCCCCGCAGACGCCTAGTTTAGGAGGTATATCGATTTTAAAGTTTTGAATTTTCTTTTTTCTGGTGCATAATATGACCTCCGCAGACGCCTAGTTTAGGAGTTATATCGATTTTAAAGTTTTGAATTTTCTTTTTTCTGGTGCGTAATATGACCCCCGCAGACGCCTAGTTAAGGAGTTATAGCGATTTTAAAGTTTTGAATTTTCTTTTTCCTGGCGCATAATATGACCCCCGCAGACGCCTAGTTTAGGAGTTATAGCCATTTTAAGATTTTGAATTTTTTTTTTTCTGGTGCATAATATGACCCTCGCAGACGCCTAGTTTAGGAGTTATAGCCTTTTTAAAATTTTGATTTTTTTTTCTGGTGCATAATATGAGCCCCGCAGACGCCTAGTTTAGGAGTTATAGCCATTTTAAGATTTTGAATTTTTTTTTTCAGGTGCATAATATGACCCCCGCAGACGCCTAGTTTAGGAGTTATAGGGATTTTAAAGTTTTGAATTTTCTTTTTCCTGGCGCATAATATGACCCCCGCAGACGCCTAGTTTAGGAGTTATAGCCATTTTAAGATTTTGAATTTTTTTTTTTCTGGTGCATAATATGACCCTCGCAGACGCCTAGTTTAGGAGTTATAGCCTTTTTAAAATTTTGATTTTTTTTTCTGGTGCATAATATGAGCCCCGCAGACGCCTAGTTTAGGAGTTATAGCCATTTTAAGATTTTGAATTTTTTTTTCTGGTGCATAATATGACCCCCGCAGACGCCTAGTTTAGGAGTTATATCGATTTTAAAGTTTTGAATTTTCTTTTTTCTGGTGCATAATATGACCCCCGCAGACGCCTAGTTTAGGAGTTATAGCGATTTTAAAGTTTTGAATTTTCTTTTTCCTGGTGCATAATATGACCCCCGCAGACGCCTAGTTTAGGAGTTATAGCGATTTTAAAGTTTTGAATTTTCTTTTTCCTGGTGCATAATATGACCCCCGCAGACGCCTAGTTTAGGAGGTATATCGATTTTAAAGTTTTGAATTTTCTTTTTTCTGGTGCATAATATGACCCCCGCAGACGCCTAGTTTAGGAGTTATAGCCATTTTAAGATTTTGAATTTTTTTTTCTGGTGCGTAATATGACCCCCGCAGACGCCTAGTTTAGGAGTTATAGCGATTTTAAAGTTTTGAATTTTCTTTTTCCTGGTGCATAATATGACCCCCGCAGACGCCTAGTTTAGGAGGTATATCGATTTTAAAGTTTTGAATTTTCTTTTTTCTGGTGCATAATATGACCCCCGCAGACGCCTAGTTTAGGAGTTATATCGATTTTAAAGTTTTGAATTTTCTTTTTTCTGGTGCATAATATGACCCCCGCAGACGCCTAGTTTAGGAGTTATAGCCATTTTAAGATTTTGAATTTTTTTTTTTTGGTGCATAATATGACCCCCGCAGACGCCTAGTTTAGGAGTTATAGCGATTTTAACGTTTTGAATTTTCTTTTTCCTGGTGCATAATATGAGCCCCGCAGACGCCTAGTTTAGGAGTTATAGCCATTTTAAGATTTTGAATTTTTTTTTTCTGGTGCATAATATGACCCCCGCAGACGCCTAGTTTAGGAGTTATAGCGATTTTAAAGTTTTGAATTTTCTTTTTTCTAGTGCATAATATGACCCCCGCAGACGCCTAGTTTAGGAGTTATAGCGATTTTAAAATTTTGAATTTTTTTTTTCTGGTGCATAATATGACCCCCGCAGACGCCTAGTTTAGGAGTTATAGCGATTTTAAAGTTTTGAATTTTCTTTTTTCTAGTGCATAATATGACCCCCGCAGACGCCTAGCTTAGGAGTTATAGCCATTTTAAGATTTTGAATTTTTTTTTTCTGGTGCATAATATGACCCCCGCAGACGCCTAGTTTAGGAGTTATAGCCATTTTAAGATTTTGAATTTTTTTTTTCTGGTGCATAATATGACCCCCGCAGACGCCTAGTTTAGGAGTTATAGCGATTTTAAAGTTTTGAATTCTCTTTTTTCTGGTGCATAATATGACCCCCGCAGACGCCTAGTTTAGGAGTTATAGCCATTTTAAGATTTTGAATTTTTTTTTTCAGGTGCATAATATGACCCCCGCAGACGCCTAGTTTAGGAGTTATAGCGATTTTAAAGTTTTGAATTTTCTTTTTCCTGGCGCATAATATGACCCTCGCAGACGCCTAGTTTAGGAGTTATAGCCTTTTTAAAATTTTGATTTTTTTTTCTGGTGCATAATATGACCCCCGCAGACGCCTAGTTTAGGAGTTATAGCCATTTTAAGATTTTGAATTTTTTTTCTGGTGCGTAATATAACCCCCGCAGACGCCTAGTTTAGGAGTTATAGCGATTTTAAAGTTTTGAATTTTCTTTTTCCTGGTGCATAATATGACCCCCGCAGACGCCTAGTTTAGGAGGTATATCGATTTTAAAGTTTTGAATTTTCTTTTTTCTGGTGCATAATATGACCTCCGCAGACGCCTAGTTTAGGAGTTATATCGATTTTAAAGTTTTGAATTTTCTTTTTTCTGGTGCGTAATATGACCCCCGCAGACGCCTAGTTAAGGAGTTATAGCGATTTTAAAGTTTTGAATTTTCTTTTTCCTGGCGCATAATATGACCCCCGCAGACGCCTAGTTTAGGAGTTATAGCCATTTTAAGATTTTGAATTTTTTTTTTCTGGTGCATAATATGACCCCCGCAGACGCCTAGTTTAGGAGTTATAGCCTTTTTAAAATTTAGATTTTTTTTTCTGGTGCATAATATGACCCCCGCAGACGCCTAGTTTAGGAGCTATAGCCATTTTAAGATTTTGAATTTTTTTTTTCAGGTGCATAATATGACCCCCGCAGACGCCTAGTTTAGGAGTTATAGCGATTTTAAAGTTTTGAATTTTCTTTTTCCTGGCGCATAATATGACCCCCGCAGACGCCTAGTTTAGGAGTTATAGCCATTTTAAGATTTTGAATTTTTTTTTTCTGGTGCATAATATGACCCTCGCAGACGCCTAGTTTAGGAGTTATAGCCTTTTTAAAATTTTGATTTTTTTTTCTGGTGCATAATATGACCCCCGCAGACGCCTAGTTTAGGAGTTATAGCCATTTTAAGATTTTGAATTTTTTTTTCTGGTGCGTAATATGACCCCCGCAGACGCCTAGTTTAGGAGTTATAGCGATTTTAAAGTTTTGAATTTTCTTTTTCCTGGTGCATAATATGACCCCCGCAGACGCCTAGTTTAGGAGGTATATCGATTTTAAAGTTTTGAATTTTCTTTTTTCTGGTGCATAATATGACCTCCGCAGACGCCTAGTTTAGGAGTTATATCGATTTTAAAGTTTTGAATTTTCTTTTTTCTGGTGCGTAATATGACCCCCGCAGACGCCTAATTAAGGAGTTATAGCGATTTTAAAGTTTTGAATTTTCTTTTTCCTGGCGCATAATATGACCCCCGCAGACGCCTAGTTTAGGAGTTATAGCCATTTTAAGATTTTGAATTTTTTTTTTCTGGTGCATAATATGACCCCCGCAGACGCCTAGTTTAGGAGTTATAGCCTTTTTAAAATTTAGATTTTTTTTTCTATTGCATAATATGACCCCCGCAGACGCCTAGTTTAGGAGTTATAGCCATTTTAAGATTTTGAATTTTTTTTTTTTGGTGCATAATATGACCCCCGCAGACGCCTAGTTTAGGAGTTATAGCGATTTTAAAGTTTTGAATTTTCTTTTTTCTGGTGCATAATATGACCCCCGCAGACGCCTAGTTTAGGAGTTATAGCGATTTTAAAGTTTTGAATTTTCTTTTTCCTGGCGCATAATATGACCCCCGCAGACGCCTAGTTTAGGAGTTATAGCCATTTTAAGATTTTGAATTTTTTTTTTCTGGTGCATAATATGACCCCCGCAGACGCCTAGTTTAGGAGTTATAGCCTTTTTAAAATTTAGATTTTTTTTTCTGGTGCATAATATGACCCCCGCAGACGCCTAGTTTAGGAGTTATAGCCATTTTAAGATTTTGAATTTTTTTTTCTGGTGCGTAATATGACCCCCGCAGACGCCTAGTTTAGGAGTTATAGCGATTTTAAAGTTTTGAATTTTCTTTTTCCTGGTGCATAATATGACCCCCGCAGACGCCTAGTTTAGGAGGTATATCGATTTTAAAGTTTCGAATTTTCTTTTTTCTGGTGCATAATATGACCCCCGCAGACGCCTAGTTTAGGAGTTATAGCCATTTTAAGATTTTGAATTTTTTTTTTTGGTGCATAATATGACCCCCGCAGACGCCTAGTTTAGGAGTTATAGCGATTTTAAAGTTTTGAATTTTTTTTTTCCAGGTGCATAATATGAGCCCCGCAGACGCCTAGTTTAGGAGTTATAGCCATTTTAAGATTTTGAATTTTTTTTTCTGGTGCGTAATATGACCCCCGCAGACGCCTAGTTTAGGAGTTATAGCGATTTTAAAGTTTTGAATTTTCTTTTTCCTGGTGCATAATATGACCCCCGCAGACGCCTAGTTTAGGTGGTATATCGATTTTAAAGTTTTGAATTTTCTTTTTTCTGGTGCATAATATGACCCCCCCCAGACGCCTAGTTTAGGAGTTATAGCCATTTTAAGATTTTGAATTTTTTTTTTCTGGTGCATAATATGACCCCCGCAGACGCCTAGTTTAGGAGTTACAGCCTTTTTAAAATTTTGATTTTTTTTTCTGGTGCATAATATGACCCCCGCAGACGCCTAGTTTAGGAGTTATAGCCATTTTAAGATTTTGAATTTTTTTTTCTGGTGCGTAATATGACCCCCGCAGACGCCTAGTTTAGGAGTTATAGCCATTTTAAGATTTTGAATATTTTTTTCTGGTGCATAAGATGACCCCCGCAGACGCATAGTTTAGGAGTTATAGCGATTTTAAAGTTTTGAATTTTCTTTTTCCTGGTGCATAATATGAGCCCCGCAGACGCCTAGTTTAGGAGTTATAGCCATTTTAAGATTTTTAATTTTTTTTTTTTTGGTGCATAATATGACCCCCGCAGACGCCTAGTTTAGGAGTTATAGCCATTTTAAGATTTTGAATTTTTTTTCTGGTGCGTAATATGACCCCCGCAGACGCCTAGTTTAGGAGTTATAGCGATTTTAAAGTTTTGAATTTTCTTTTTCCTGGTGCATAATATGACCCCCGCAGACGCCTAGTTTAGGAGGTATATCGATTTTAAAGTTTTGAATTTTCTTTTTTCTGGTGCATAATATGACCCCCGCAGACGCCTAGTTTAGGAGTTATAGCCATTTTAAGATTTTGAATTTTTTTTTTCTGGTGCATAATATGACCCCCGCAGACGCCTAGTTTAGGAGTTATAGCCTTTTTAAAATTTTGATTTTTTTTTCTGGTGCATAATATGACCCCCGCAGACGCCTAGTTGAGGAGTTATAGCCATTTTAAGATTTAGAATTTTTTTTTCTGGTGCGTAATATGACCCCCGCAGACGCCTAGTTTAGGAGTTATAGCCATTTTAAGATTTTTAATTTTTTTTTTTTGGTGCATAATATGACCCCCGCAGACGCCTAGTTTAGGAGTTATAGCCATTTTAAGATTTTGAATTTTTTTTTTTGGTGCATAATATGACCCCCGCAGACGCCTAGGTTAGGAGTTATAGCGATTTTAAAGTTTTGAATTTTCTTTTTCCTGGCGCATAATATGACCCCCGCAGACGCCTAGTTTAGGAGTTATAGCCATTTTAAGATTTTGAATTTTTTTTTTTTGGTGCATAATATGACCCCCGCAGACGCCTAGTTTAGGAGTTATAGCCTTTTTAAAATTTTGATTTTTTTTTCTGGTGCATAATATGACCCCCGCAGACGCCTAGTTTAGGAGTTATAGCCATTTTAAGATTTTGAATTTTTTTTTCTGGTGCGTAATATGACCCCCGCAGACGCCTAGTTTAGGAGTTATAGCGATTTTAAAGTTTTGAATTTTCTTTTTTCTGGTGCATAATATGACCCCCGCAGACGCCTAGTTTAGGAGGTATATCAATTTTAAAGTTTTGAATTTTCTTTTTTCTGGTGCATAATATGACCTCCGCAGACGCCTAGTTTAGGAGTTATATCGATTTTAAAGTTTTGAATTTTCTTTTTTCTGGTGCATAATATGACCCCCGCAGACGCCTAGTTTAGGAGTTATAGCCATTTTAAGATTTTGAATATTTTTTTCTGGTGCATAAGATGACCCCCGCAGACGCATAGTTTAGGAGTTATTGCGATTTTAAAGTTTTGAATTTTCTTTTTCCTGGTGCATAATATGAGCCCCGCAGACGCCTAGTTTAGGAGTTATAGCCATTTTAAGATTTTGAATTTTTTTTTCTGGTGCGTAATATGACCCCCGCAGACGCCTAGTTTAGGAGTTATAGCCATTTTAAGATTTTGAATATTTTTTTCTGGTGCATAAGATGACCCCCGCAGACGCATAGTTTAGGAGTTATTGCGATTTTAAAGTTTTGAATTTTCTTTTTCCTGGTGCATAATATGAGCCCCGCAGACGCCTAGTTTAGGAGTTATAGCCATTTTAAGATTTTGAATTTTTTTTTCTGGTGCGTAATATGACGCCCGCAGACGCCTAGTTTAGGAGTTATAGCCATTTTAAGATTTTGAATATTTTTTTCTGGTGCATAAGATGACCCCCGCAGACGCATAGTTTAGGAGTTATAGCGATTTTAAAGTTTTGAATTTTCTTTTTCCTGGTGCATAATATGAGCCCCGCAGACGCCTAGTTTAGGAGTTATAGCCATTTTAAGATTTTGAATTTTTTTTTTTTGGTGCATAATATGACCCCCGCAGACTCCTAGTTTAGGAGTTATATCGATTTTAAAGTTTTGAATTTTCTTTTTTCTGGTGCATAATATGACCCCCGCAGACGCCTAGTTTAGGAGTTATAGCCATTTTTAGATTTTGAATTTTTTTTTTTTGGTGCATAATATGACCCCCGCAGACGCCTAGTTTAGGAGTTATAGCGATTTTAAAGTTTTGAATTTTCTTTTTCCTGGTGCATAATATGAGCCCCGCAGACGCCTAGTTTAGGAGTTATAGCCATTTTAAGATTTTGAATTTTTTTTTTTTGGTGCATAATATGACCCCCGCAGACTCCTAGTTTAGGAGTTATATCGATTTTAAAGTTTTGAATTTTCTTTTTTCTGGTGCATAATATGACCCCCGCAGACGCCTAGTTTAGGAGTTATAGCCATTTTAAGATTTTGAATTTTTTTTTCTGGTGCGTAATATGACCCCCGCAGACGCCTAGTTTAGGAGTTATAGCGATTTTAAAGTTTTGAATTTTCTTTTTCCTGGTGCATAATATGAGCCCCGCAGACGCCTAGTTTAGGAGTTATAGCCATTTTAAGATTTTGAATTATTTTTTTTTGGTGCATAATATGACCCCCGCAGACGCCTAGTTTAGGAGTTATAGCCATTTTAAGATTTTGAATTTTTTTTTTCTGGTGCATAATATGACCCCCGCAGACGCCTAGTTTAGGAGTTATAGCGATTTTAAAGTTTTGAATTTTCTTTTTTCTGGTGCATAATATGACCCCCGCAGACGCCTAGTTTAGGAGTTATAGCCATTCTAAGATTTTGAATTTTTTTTTCAGGTGCATAATATGACCCCCGCAGACGCCTAGTTTAGGAGTTATAGCGATTTTAAAGTTTTGAATTTTCTTTTTCCTGGCGCATAATATGACCCCCGCAGACGCCTAGTTTAGGAGTTATAGCCATTTTAAGATTTTGAATTTTTTTTTTCTGGTGCATAATATGACCCCCGCAGACGCCTAGTTTAGGAGTTATAGCCTTTTTAAAATTTAGATTTTTTTTTCTGGTGCATAATATGACCCCCGCAGACGCCTAGTTTAGGAGTTATAGCCATTTTAAGATTTTGAATTTTTTTTTCTGGTGCGTAATATGACCCCCGCAGACGCCTAGTTTAGGAGTTATAGCGATTTTAAAGTTTTGAATTTTCTTTTTCCTGGTGCATAATATGACCCCCGCAGACGCCTAGTTTAGGAGGTATATCGATTTTAAAGTTTCGAATTTTCTTTTTTCTGGTGCATAATATGACCCCCGCAGACGCCTAGTTTAGGAGTTATAGCCATTTTAAGATTTTGAATTTTTTTTTTTGGTGCATAATATGACCCACGCAGACGCCTAGTTTAGGAGTTATAGCGATTTTAAAGTTTTGAATTTTTTTTTTCCAGGTGCATAATATGAGCCCCGCAGACGCCTAGTTTAGGAGTTATAGCCATTTTAAGATTTTGAATTTTTTTTTCTGGTGCGTAATATGACCCCCGCAGACGCCTAGTTTAGGAGTTATAGCGATTTTAAAGTTTTGAATTTTCTTTTTCCTGGTGCATAATATGACCCCCGCAGACGCCTAGTTTAGGTGGTATATCGATTTTAAAGTTTTGAATTTTCTTTTTTCTGGTGCATAATATGACCCCCCCCAGACGCCTAGTTTAGGAGTTATAGCCATTTTAAGATTTTGAATTTTTTTTTTCTGGTGCATAATATGACCCCCGCAGACGCCTAGTTTAGGAGTTACAGCCTTTTTAAAATTTTGATTTTTTTTTCTGGTGCATAATATGACCCCCGCAGACGCCTAGTTTAGGAGTTATAGCCATTTTAAGATTTTGAATTTTTTTTTCTGGTGCGTAATATGACCCCCGCAGACGCCTAGTTTAGGAGTTATAGCCATTTTAAGATTTTGAATATTTTTTTCTGGTGCATAAGATGACCCCCGCAGACGCATAGTTTAGGAGTTATAGCGATTTTAAAGTTTTGAATTTTCTTTTTCCTGGTGCATAATATGAGCCCCGCAGACGCCTAGTTTAGGAGTTATAGCCATTTTAAGATTTTTAATTTTTTTTTTTTTGGTGCATAATATGACCCCCGCAGACGCCTAGTTTAGGAGTTATAGCCATTTTAAGATTTTGAATTTTTTTTCTGGTGCGTAATATGACCCCCGCAGACGCCTAGTTTAGGAGTTATAGCGATTTTAAAGTTTTGAATTTTCTTTTTCCTGGTGCATAATATGACCCCCGCAGACGCCTAGTTTAGGAGGTATATCGATTTTAAAGTTTTGAATTTTCTTTTTTCTGGTGCATAATATGACCCCCGCAGACGCCTAGTTTAGGAGTTATAGCCATTTTAAGATTTTGAATTTTTTTTTTCTGGTGCATAATATGACCCCCGCAGACGCCTAGTTTAGGAGTTATAGCCTTTTTAAAATTTTGATTTTTTTTTCTGGTGCATAATATGACCCCCGCAGACGCCTAGTTGAGGAGTTATAGCCATTTTAAGATTTAGAATTTTTTTTTCTGGTGCGTAATATGACCCCCGCAGACGCCTAGTTTAGGAGTTATAGCCATTTTAAGATTTTTAATTTTTTTTTTTTGGTGCATAATATGACCCCCGCAGACGCCTAGTTTAGGAGTTATAGCCATTTTAAGATTTTGAATTTTTTTTTTTGGTGCATAATATGACCCCCGCAGACGCCTAGGTTAGGAGTTATAGCCATTTTAAGATTTTGAATTTTTTTTTCTGGTGCGTAATATGACCCCCGCAGACGCCTAGTTTAGGAGTTATAGCCATTTTAAGATTTTGAATTTTTTTTTTCAGGTGCATAATATGACCCCCGCAGACGCCTAGTTTAGGAGTTATAGCGATTTTAAAGTTTTGAATTTTCTTTTTCCTGGCGCATAATATGACCCCCGCAGACGCCTAGTTTAGGAGTTATAGCCATTTTAAGATTTTGAATTTTTTTTTTTTGGTGCATAATATGACCCCCGCAGACGCCTAGTTTAGGAGTTATAGCCTTTTTAAAATTTTGATTTTTTTTTCTGGTGCATAATATGACCCCCGCAGACGCCTAGTTTAGGAGTTATAGCCATTTTAAGATTTTGAATTTTTTTTTCTGGTGCGTAATATGACCCCCGCAGACGCCTAGTTTAGGAGTTATAGCGATTTTAAAGTTTTGAATTTTCTTTTTTCTGGTGCATAATATGACCCCCGCAGACGCCTAGTTTAGGAGGTATATCAATTTTAAAGTTTTGAATTTTCTTTTTTCTGGTGCATAATATGACCTCCGCAGACGCCTAGTTTAGGAGTTATATCGATTTTAAAGTTTTGAATTTTCTTTTTTCTGGTGCATAATATGACCCCCGCAGACGCCTAGTTTAGGAGTTATAGCCATTTTAAGATTTTGAATATTTTTTTCTGGTGCATAAGATGACCCCCGCAGACGCATAGTTTAGGAGTTATTGCGATTTTAAAGTTTTGAATTTTCTTTTTCCTGGTGCATAATATGAGCCCCGCAGACGCCTAGTTTAGGAGTTATAGCCATTTTAAGATTTTGAATTTTTTTTTCTGGTGCGTAATATGACCCCCGCAGACGCCTAGTTTAGGAGTTATAGCCATTTTAAGATTTTGAATATTTTTTTCTGGTGCATAAGATGACCCCCGCAGACGCATAGTTTAGGAGTTATTGCGATTTTAAAGTTTTGAATTTTCTTTTTCCTGGTGCATAATATGAGCCCCGCAGACGCCTAGTTTAGGAGTTATAGCCATTTTAAGATTTTGAATTTTTTTTTCTGGTGCGTAATATGACGCCCGCAGACGCCTAGTTTAGGAGTTATAGCCATTTTAAGATTTTGAATATTTTTTTCTGGTGCATAAGATGACCCCCGCAGACGCATAGTTTAGGAGTTATAGCGATTTTAAAGTTTTGAATTTTCTTTTTCCTGGTGCATAATATGAGCCCCGCAGACGCCTAGTTTAGGAGTTATAGCCATTTTAAGATTTTGAATTTTTTTTTTTTGGTGCATAATATGACCCCCGCAGACTCCTAGTTTAGGAGTTATATCGATTTTAAAGTTTTGAATTTTCTTTTTTCTGGTGCATAATATGACCCCCGCAGACGCCTAGTTTAGGAGTTATAGCCATTTTAAGATTTTGAATTTTTTTTTTTTGGTGCATAATATGACCCCCGCAGACGCCTAGTTTAGGAGTTATAGCGATTTTAAAGTTTTGAATTTTCTTTTTCCTGGTGCATAATATGAGCCCCGCAGACGCCTAGTTTAGGAGTTATAGCCATTTTAAGATTTTGAATTTTTTTTTTTTGGTGCATAATATGACCCCCGCAGACTCCTAGTTTAGGAGTTATATCGATTTTAAAGTTTTGAATTTTCTTTTTTCTGGTGCATAATATGACCCCCGCAGACGCCTAGTTTAGGAGTTATAGCCATTTTAAGATTTTGAATTTTTTTTTCTGGTGCGTAATATGACCCCCGCAGACGCCTAGTTTAGGAGTTATAGCGATTTTAAAGTTTTGAATTTTCTTTTTCCTGGTGCATAATATGAGCCCCGCAGACGCCTAGTTTAGGAGTTATAGCCATTTTAAGATTTTGAATTTTTTTTTCTGGTGCGTAATATGACCCCCGCAGACGCCTAGTTTAGGAGTTATAGCGATTTTAAAGTTTTGAATTTTCTTTTTCCTGGTGCATAATATGAGCCCCGCAGACGCCTAGTTTAGGAGTTATAGCCATTCTAAGATTTTGAATTTTTTTTTCAGGTGCATAATATGACCCCCGCAGACGCCTAGTTTAGGAGTTATAGCGATTTTAAAGTTTTGAATTTTCTTTTTCCTGGCGCATAATATGACCCCCGCAGACGCCTAGTTTAGGAGTTATAGCCATTTTAAGATTTTGAATTTTTTTTTTCTGGTGCATAATATGACCCCCGCAGACGCCTAGTTTAGGAGTTATAGCCTTTTTAAAATTTTGATTTTTTTTTCTGGTGCATAATATGACCCCCGCAGACGCCTAGTTTAGGAGTTATAGCCATTTTAAGATTTTGAATTTTTTTTTCTGGTGCGTAATATGACCCCCGCAGACGCCTAGTTTAGGAGTTATAGCGATTTTAAAGTTTTGAATTTTCTTTTTCCTGGTGCATAATATGACCCCCGCAGACGCCTAGTTTAGGAGGTATATCGATTTTAAAGTTTTGAATTTTCTTTTTTCTGGTGCATAATATGACCTCCGCAGACGCCTAGTTTAGGAGTTATATCGATTTTAAAGTTTTGAATTTTCTTTTTTCTGGTGCATAATATGACCCCCGCAGACGCCTAGTTTAGGAGTTATAGCCATTTTAAGATTTTGAATTTTTTTTTTTGGTGCATAATATGACCCCCGCAGACGCCTAGTTTAGGAGTTATAGCGATTTTAAAGTTTTGAATTTTCTTTTTCCTGGTGCATAATATGAGCCCCGCAGACGCCTAGTTTAGGAGTTATAGCCATTTTAAGATTTTGAATTTTTTTTTCTGGTGCGTAATATGACCCCCGCAGACGCCTAGTTTAGGAGTTATAGCCATTTTAAGATTTTGAATATTTTTTTCTGGTGCATAAGATGACCCCCGCAGACGCATAGTTTAGGAGTTATAGCGATTTTAAAGTTTTGAATTTTCTTTTTCCTGGTGCATAATCTGAGCCCCGCAGACGCCTAGTTTAGGAGTTATAGCCATTTTAGGATTTTGAATTTTTTTTTTTTGGTGCATAATATGACCCCCGCAGACGCCTAGTTTAGGAGTTATAGCGATTTTAAAGTTTTGAATTTTCTTTTTCCTGGTGCATAATATGAGCCCCGCAGACGCCTAGTTTAGGAGTTATAGCCATTTTAAGATTTTGAATTTTTTTTTTTTGGTGCATAATATGACCCCCGCAGACGCCTAGTTTAGGAGTTATATCGATTTTAAAGTTTTGAATTTTCTTTTTTCTGGTGCGTAAGATGACCCCCGCAGACGCATAGTTTAGGAGTTATAACGATTTTAAAGTTTTGAATTTTCTTTTTCCTGGTGCATAATATGAGCCCCGCAGACGCCTAGTTTAGGAGTTATAGCCATTTTAAAATTTTGAATGTTTTTTTTTTGGTGCATAATATGACCCCCGCAGACGCCTAGTTTAGGAGTTATAGCCATTTTAAGATTTTGAATTTTTTTTTCTGGTGCGTAATATGACCCCCGCAGACGCCTAGTTTAGGAGTTATAGCGATTTTAAAGTTTTGAATTTTCTTTTTCCTGGTGCATAATATGACCCCCGCAGACGCCTACTTTAGGAGGTATATCGATTTTAAAGTTTTGAATTTTCTTTTTTCTGGTGCATAATATGACCCCCGCAGACGCCTAGTTTAGGAGTTATATCGATTTTAAAGTTTTGAATTTTCTTTTTTCTGGTGCATAATATGACCCCCGCAGACGCCTAGTTTAGGAGTTATAGCCATTTTAAGATTTTGAATTTTTTTTTTTTGGTGCATAATATGACCCCCGCAGACGCCTAGTTTAGGAGTTATAGCGATTTTAAAGTTTTGAATTTTCTTTTTCCTGGTGCATAATATGAGCCCCGCAGACGCCTAGTTTAGGAGTTATAGCCATTTTAAGATTTTGAATTTTTTTTTTTTGGTGCATAATATGACCCCCGCAGACGCCTAGTTTAGGAGTTATATCGATTTTAAAGTTTTGAATTTTCTTTTTTCTGGTGCATAAGATGACCCCCGCAGACGCATAGTTTAGGAGTTATAACGATTTTAAAGTTTTGAATTTTCTTTTTCCTGGTGCATAATATGAGCCCCGCAGACGCCTAGTTTAGGAGTTATAGCCATTTTAAAATTTTGAATGTTTTTTTTTTGGTGCATAATATGACCCCCGCAGACGCCTAGTTTAGGAGTTATAGCCATTTTAAGATTTTGATTTTTTTTTTCTGGGGCGTAATATGACCCCCGCAGACGCCTAGTTTAGGAGTTATAGCGATTTTAAAGTTTTGAATTTTCTTTTTCCTGGTGCATAATATGACCCCCGCAGACGCCTACTTTAGGAGGTATATCGATTTTAAAGTTTTGAATTTTCTTTTTTCTGGTGCATAATATGACCCCCGCAGACGCCTAGTTTAGGAGTTATAGCCATTTTAAGATTTTGAATTTTTTTTTTTTGGTGCATAATATGACCCCCGCAGACGCCTAGTTTAGGAGTTATAGCGATTTTAAAGTTTTGAATTTTCTTTTTCCTGGTGCATAATATGAGCCCCGCAGACGCCTAGTTTAGGAGTTATAGCCATTTTAAGATTTTGAATTTTTTTTTTTGGTGCATAATATGACCCCCGCAGATGCCTAGTTTAGGAGTTATAGCCATTTTAAGATTTTGAATTTTTTTTTTCTGGTGCATAATATGCCCCCCGCAGACGCCTAGTTTAGGAGTTATAGGCATTTTAAGATTTTGAATTTTTTTTTTCTGGTGCATAATATGACCCCCGCAGACGCCTAGTTTAGGAGTTATAGCGATTTTAAAGTTTTGAATTCTCTTTTTTCTGGTGCATAATATGAAACCCGCAGACGCCTAGTTTAGGAGTTATAGCCATTTTAAGATTTTGAATTTTTTTTTTCAGGTGCATAATATGACCCCCGCAGACGCCTAGTTTAGGAGTTATAGCGATTTTAAAGTTTTGAATTTTCTTTTTCCTGGTGCATAATATGAGCCCCGCAGACGCCTAGTTTAGGAGTTATAGCCATTTTAAGATTTTGAATTTTTTTTTTTTGGTGCATAATATGACCCCCGCAGACGCCTAGTTTAGGAGTTATAGCGATTTTAAAGTTTTGAATTCTCTTTTTTCTGGTGCATAATATGACCCCCGCAGACGCCTAGTTTAGGAGTTATAGCGATTTTAAAGTTTTGAATTTTCTTTTTCCTGGTGCATAATATGACCCCCGCAGACGCCTAGTTTAGGAGTTATAGCCATTTTAAGATTTTGAATTTTTTTTTTTCTGGAGCATAATATGACCCCCGCAGACGCCTAGTTTAAGAGTTATAGCCATTTTAAGATTTTGAATTTTTTTTTTTCTGGTGCATAATATGACCCCCGCAGACGCCTAGTTTAGGAGTTATAGCCATTTTAAGATTTTGAATTTTTTTTTTTTGGTGCATAATATGACCCCCGCAGACGCCTAGTTTAGGAGTTATAGCCATTTTAAGATTTTGAATTTTTTTTTTCTGGTGCATAATATGACCCCCGCAGACGCCTAGTTTAGGAGTTATAGCGATTTTAAAGTTTTGAATTTTCTTTTTCCTGGTGCATAATATGACCCCCGCAGACGCCTAGTTTAGGAGTTATAGCCATTTTAAGATTTTGAATTTTTTTTTTTTCTGGTGCATAATATGACCCCCGCAGACGCCTAGTTTAGGAGTTATAGCCATTTTAAGATTTTGAATTTTTTTTTTTCTGGTGCATAATATGAGCCCCGCAGACGCCTAGTTTAGGAGTTATAGCCATTTTAAGATTTTGAATTTTTTTTTTCAGGTGCATAATATGACCCCTGCAGACGCCTAGTTTAGGAGTTATAGCCATTTTAAGATTTTGAATATTTTTTTCTGGTGCATAAGATGACCCCCGCAGACGCATAGTTTAGGAGTTATAGCGATTTTAAAGTTTTGAATTTTCTTTTTCCTGGTGCATAATCTGAGCCCCGCAGACGCCTAGTTTAGGAGTTATAGCCATTTTAGGATTTTGAATTTTTTTTTTTGGTGCATAATATGACCCCCGCAGACGCCTAGTTTAGGAGTTATAGCGATTTTAAAGTTTTGAATTTTCTTTTTCCTGGTGCATAATATGAGCCCCGCAGACGCCTAGTTTAGGAGTTATAGCCATTTTAAGATTTTGAATTTTTTTTTTTTGGTGCATAATATGACCCCCGCAGACGCCTAGTTTAGGAGTTATATCGATTTTAAAGTTTTGAATTTTCTTTTTTCTGGTGCATAATATGACCCCCGCAGACGCCTAGTTTAGGAGTTATAGCCATTTTAAGATTTTGAATTTTTTTTTTTTGGTCCATAATATGACCCCCGCAGACGCCTAGTTTAGGAGTTATAGCGATTTTAAAGTTTTGAATTTTCTTTTTCCTGGTGCATAATATGAGCCCCGCAGACGCCTAGTTTAGGAGTTATAGCCATTTTAAGATTTTGAATTTTTTTTTTTTGGTGCATAATATGACCCCCGCAGACGCCTAGTTTAGGAGTTATAGCCATTTTAAGATTTTGAATTTTTTTTTTCTGGTGCATAATATGACCCCCGCAGACGCCTAGTTTAGGAGTTATAGCGATTTTAAAGTTTTGAATTTTCTTTTTCCTGGCGCATAATATGACCCCCGCAGACGCCTAGTTTAGGAGTTATAGCCATTTTAAGATTTTGAATTTTTTTTTTCTGGTGCATAATATGACCCCCGCAGACGCCTAGTTTAGGAGATATAGCGATTTTAAAGTTTTGAATTTTCTTTTTCCTGGCGCATAATATGACCCCCGCAGACGCCTAGTTTAGGAGTTATAGCCATTTTAAGATTTTGAATTTTTTTTTTCTGGTGCATAATATGACCCCCGCAGACGCCTAGTTTAGGAGTTATAGCCTTTTTAAAATTTTGATTTTTTTTTCTGGTGCATAATATGACCTCCGCAGACGCCTAGTTTAGGAGTTATAGCCATTTTAAGATTTTGAATTTTTTTTTCTGGTGCGTAATATGACCCCCGCAGACGCCTAGTTTAGGAGTTATAGCGATTTTAAAGTTTTGAATTTTCTTTTTCCTGGTGCATAATATGACCCCCGCAGACGCCTAGTTTAGGAGGTATATCGATTTTAAAGTTTTGAATTTTCTTTTTTCTGGTGCATAATATGACCTCCGCAGACGCCTAGTTTAGGAGTTATATCGATTTTAAAGTTTTGAATTTTCTTTTTCTGCTGCATAATATGACCCCCGCAGACGCCTAGTTTAGGAGTTATAGCCATTTTAAGATTTTGAATTTTTTTTTTTGGTGCATAATATGACCCCCGCAGACGCCTAGTTTAGGAGTTATAGCCATTTTAAGATTGTGAATTTTTTTTTTTGGTGCATAATATGACCCCCGCAGACGCCTAGTTTAGGAGTTATAGCCATTTTAAGATTTTGAATATTTTTTTCTGGTGCATAAGATGACCCCCGCAGACGCATAGTTTAGGAGTTATAGCGATTTTAAAGTTTTGAATTTTCTTTTTCCTGGTGCATAATATGAGCCCCGTAGACGCCTAGTTTAGGAGTTATAGCCATTTTAAAATTTTGAATTTTTTTTTTTTGGTGCATAATATGACCCCCCTGGTGCATAGTTTAGGAGTTATATCGATTTTAAAGTTTTGAATTTTCTTTTTTCTGGTGCATAATATGACCCCCCCAGACGCCTAGTTTAGGAGTTATAGCCATTTTAAGATTTTGAATTTTTTTTTTCTGGTGCATAATATGACCCCCGCAGACGCCTAGTTTAGGAGTTATAGCGATTTTAAAGTTTTGAATTTTATTTTTTCTAGTGCATAATATGACCCCCGCAGACGCCTAGTTTAGGAGTTATAGCCATTTTAAGATTTTGAATTTTTTTTTTCTGGTGCATAATATGACCCCCGCAGACGCCTAGTTTAGGAGTTATATCGATTTTAAAGTTTTGAATTTTCTTTTTTCTGGTGCATAATATGACCCCCCCAGACGCCTAGTTTAGGAGTTATAGCCATTTTAAGATTTTGAATTTTTTTTTTTTGGTGCATAATATGACCCCCGCAGACGCCTAGTTTAGGAGTTATAGCGATTTTAAAGTTTTGAATTTTCTTTTTCCTGGTGCATAATATGAGCCCCGCAGACGCCTAGTTTAGGAGTTATAGCCATTTTAAGATTTTGAATTTTTTTTTTTGGTGCATAATATGACCCCCGCAGACGCCTAGTTTAGGAGTTATAGCCATTTTAAGATTTTGAATTTTTTTTTTCTGGTGCATAATATGACCCCCGCAGACGCCTAGTTTAGGAGTTATAGCGATTTTAAAGTTTTGAATTTTATTTTTTCTGCTGCATAATATGACCCCCGCAGACGCCTAGTTTAGGAGTTATAGCCATTTTAAGATTTTGAATATTTTTTTCTGGTGCATAAGATGACCCCCGCAGACGCATAGTTTAGGAGTTATAGCGATTTTAAAGTTTTGAATTTTCTTTTTCCTGGTGCATAATATGAGCCCCGTAGACGCCTAGTTTAGGAGTTATAGCCATTTTAAAATTTTGAATTTTTTTTTTTTGGTGCATAATATGACCCCCCTGGTGCATAGTTTAGGAGTTATATCGATTTTAAAGTTTTTAATTTTCTTTTTTCTGGTGCATAATATGACCCCCCCAGACGCCTAGTTTAGGAGTTATAGCCATTTTAAGATTTTGAATTTTTTTTTTCTGGTGCATAATATGACCCCCGCAGACGCCTAGTTTAGGAGTTATAGCGATTTTAAAGTTTTGAATTTTATTTTTTCTAGTGCATAATATGACCCCCGCAGACGCCTAGTTTAGGAGTTATAGCCATTTTAAGATTTTGAATTTTTTTTTTTCTGGTGCATAATATGACCCCCGCAGACGCCTAGTTTAGGAGTTATAGCCATTTTAAGATTTTGAATTTTTTTTTCTGGTGCGTAATATGACCCCCGCAGACGCCTAGTTTAGGAGTTATAGCGATTTTAAAGTTTTGAATTTTCTTTTTCCTGGTGCATAATATGAGCCCCGCAGACGCCTAGTTTAGGAGTTATAGCCATTTTAAGATTTTGAATTTTTTTTTTTGGTGCATAATATGACCCCCGCAGACGCCTAGTTTAGGAGTTATAGCCATTTTAAGATTTTGAATTTTTTTTTTCTGGTGCATAATATGACCCCCGCAGACGCCTAGTTTAGGAGTTATATCGATTTTAAAGTTTTGAATTTTCTTTTTTCTGGTGCATAATATGACCCCCCCAGACGCCTAGTTTAGGAGTTATAGCCATTTTAAGATTTTGAATTTTTTTTTTTTGGTGCATAATATGACCCCCGCAGACGCCTAGTTTAGGAGTTATAGCGATTTTAAAGTTTTGAATTTTCTTTTTCCTGGTGCATAATATGAGCCCCGCAGACGCCTAGTTTAGGAGTTATAGCCATTTTAAGATTTTGAATTTTTTTTTTTGGTGCATAATATGACCCCCGCAGACGCCTAGTTTAGGAGTTATAGCCATTTTAAGATTTTGAATTTTTTTTTTCTGGTGCATAATATGACCCCCGCAGACGCCTAGTTTAGGAGTTATAGCCATTTTAAGATTTTGAATTTTTTTTTTTGGTGCATAATATGACCCCCGCAGACGCCTAATTTAGGAGTTATAGCCATTTTAAGATTTTGAATTTTTTTTTTCTGGTGCATAATATGACCCCCGCAGACGCCTAGTTTAGGAGTTATAGCGATTTTAAAGTTTTGAATTTTATTTTTTCTAGTGCATAATATGACCCCCGCAGACGCCTAGTTTAGGAGTTATAGCCATTTTAAGATTTTGAATTTTTTTTTTCTGGTGCATAATATGACCCCCGCAGACGCCTAGTTTAGGAGTTATAGGCTTTTCAAAATTTTGATTTTTTTTTCTGGTGCATAATATGACCACCGCAGACGCCTAGTTTAGGAGTTATAGCCATTTTAAGATTTTGAATTTTTTTTTCTGGTGCGTAATATGACCCCCGCAGACGCCTAGTTTAGGAGTTATAGCGATTTTAAAGTTTTGAATTTTCTTTTTCCTGGTGCATAATATGAGCCCCACAGACGCCTAGTTTAGGAGTTATAACCATTTTAAGATTTTGAATTTTTTTTTTTTGGAGCATAATATGACCCCCGCAGACGCCTAGTTTAGGAGTTATAGCCATTTTAAAATTTTGAATTTTTTTTTCTGTTGCGTAATATGACCCCCGCAGACGCCTAGTTTAGGAGTTATAGCGATTTTAAAGTTTTGAATTTTCTTTTTCCTGTTTAGGTGGTATATCGATTTTAAAGTTTTGAATTTTTTTTTTCTGGTGCATAATATGACCCCCGCAGACGCCTAGTTTAGGAGTTATATCGATTTAAAGTTTTGAATTTTCTTTTTTCTGGTGCATAATATGACCCCCGCAGACGCCTAGTTTAGGAGTTATAGCCATTTTAAGATTTTGAATTTTTTTTTTTTGGTGCATAATATGACCCCCGCAGACGCCTAGTTTAGGAGTTATAGCCATTTTAAGATTTTGAATTTTTTTTTTTTGGTGCATAATATGACCCCCGCAGACGCCTAGTTTAGGAGTTATAGCCATTTTAAAATTTTGAATTTTTTTTTCTGTTGCGTAATATGACCCCCGCAGACGCCTAGTTTAGGAGTTATATCGATTTTAAAGTTTTGAATTTTCTTTTTTCTGGTGCATAATATGACCCCCGCAGACGCCTAGTTTAGGAGTTATAGCCATTTTAAGATTTTGAATTTTTTTTTTGGTGCATAATATGACCCCCGCAGACGCCTAGTTTAGGAGTTATAGCCATTTTACGATTTAGAATTTTTTTTTTCTGGTGCATAATATGACCCCCGCAGACGCCTAGTTTAGGAGTTATAGCGATTTTAAAGTTTTGAATTTTCTTTTTCCTGGTGCATAATATGACCCCCGCAGACGCCTAGTTTAGGAGGTATATCGATTTTAAAGTTTTGAATTTTCTTTTTTCTGGTGCATAATATGACCTCCGCAGACGCCTAGTTTAGGAGTTATATCGATTTTAAAGTTTTGAATTTTCTTTTTTCTAGTGCATAATATGACCCCCGCAGACGCCTAGTTTAGGAGTTATAGCGATTTTAAAGTTTTGAATTTTCTTTTTCCTGGTGCATAATATGACCCCCGCAGACGCCTAGTTTAGGAGGTATATCGATTTTAAAGTTTTGAATTTTCTTTTTTCTGGTGCATAATATGACCTCCGCAGACGCCTAGTTTAGGAGTTATATCGATTTTAAAGTTTTGAATTTTCTTTTTTCTAGTGCATAATATGACCCCCGCAGACGCCTAGTTTAGGAGTTATAGCCATTTTAAGATTTTGAATTTTTTTTTCTGGTGAGTAATATGACCCCCGCAGACGCCTAGTTTAGGAGTTATAGCCATTTTAAGATTTTGAATACTTTTTTCTGGTGCATGAGATGACCCCCGCAGACGCATAGTTTAGGAGTTATAGCGATTTTAAAGTTTTGAATTTTCTTTTTTCTAGTGCATAATATGACCCCCGCAGACGCCTAGTTTAGGAGTTATAGCCATTTTAAGATTTTGAATTTTTTTTTTCTGGTGCATAATATGACCCCCGCAAACGCCTAGTTTAGGAGTTATAGCCATTTTAAGATTTTGAATTTTTTTTTTCTGGTGCATAATATGACCCCCGCAGACGCCTAGTTTAGGAGTTATAGCGATTTTAAAGTTTTGAATTTTCTTTTTCCTGGTGCATAATATGACCCCCGCAGACGCCTAGTTTAGGAGGTATATCGATTTTAAAGTTTTGAATTTTCTTTTTTCTGGTGCATAATATGACCTCCGCAGACGCCTAGTTTAGGAGTTATATCGATTTTAAAGTTTTGAATTTTCTTTTTTCTGGTGCATAATATGACCCCCGCAGACGCCTAGTTTAGGAGTTATAGCCATTTTAAGATTTTGAATTTTTTTTTTTGGTGCATAATATGACCCCCGCAGACGCCTAGTTTAGGAGTTATAGCGATTTTAAAGTTTTGAATTTTCTTTTTCCTGGTGCATAATATGAGCCCCGCAGACGCCTAGTTTAGGAGTTATAGCCATTTTAAGATTTTGAATTTTTTTTTCTGGTGCGTAATATGACCCCCGCAGACGCCTAGTTTAGGAGTTATAGCCATTTTAAGATTTTGAATACTTTTTTCTGGTGCATGAGATGACCCCCGCAGACGCATAGTTTAGGAGTTATAGCGATTTTAAAGTTTTGAATTTTCTTTTTCCTGGTGCATAATATGAGCCCCGCAGACGCCTAGTTTAGGAGTTATAGCCATTTTAAAATTTTGAATTTTTTTTTTTTGGTGCATAATATGACCCCCGCAGACGCCTAGTTTAGGAGTTATAGCCATTTTAAGATTTTGAATTTTTTTTTCTGGTGCGTAATATGACCCCCGCAGACGCCTAGTTTAGGAGTTATAGCGATTTTAAAGTTTTGAATTTTCTTTTTCCTGGTGCATAATATGACCCCCGCAGACGCCTACTTTAGGAGGTATATCGATTTTAAAGTTTTGAATTTTCTTTTTTCTGGAGCATAATACGACCCCCGCAGACGCCTAGTTTAGGAGTTATATCGATTTTAAAGTTTTGAATTTTCTTTTTTCTGGTGCATAATATGACCCCCGCAGACGCCTAGTTTAGGAGTTATAGCCATTTTAAGATTTTGAATTTTTTTTTTTTGGTGCATAATATGACCCCCGCAGACGCCTAGTTTAGGAGTTATAGCCATTTTAAGATTTTGAATTTTTTTTTTCTGGTGCATAATATGACCCCCGCAGACGCCTAGTTTAGGAGTTATAGCGATTTTAAAGTTTTGAATTTTATTTTTTCTAGTGCATAATATGACCCCCGCAGACGCCTAGTTTAGGAGTTATAGCCATTTTAAGATTTTGAATTTTTTTTTTTCTGGTGCATAATATGACCCCCGCAGACGCCTAGTTTAGGAGTTATAGCCATTTTAAGATTTTGAATTTTTTTTTTCTGGTGCATAATATGACCCCCGCAGACGCCTAGTTTAGGAGTTATAGCGATTTTAAAGTTTTGAATTCTCTTTTTTCTGGTGCATAATATGACCCCCGCAGACGCCTAGCTTAGGAGTTATAGCCATTTTAAGATTTTGAATTTTTTTTTTCAGGTGCATAATATGACCCCCGCAGACGCCTAGTTTAGGAGTTATAGCGATTTTAAAGTTTTGAATTTTCTTTTTCCTGGTGCATAATATGAGCCCCGCAGACGCATAGTTTAGGAGTTATAGCCATTTTAAGATTTTGAATTTTTTTTTTTTGGTGCATAATATGACCCCCGCAGACGCCTAGTTTAGGAGTTAAAGCGATTTTAAAGTTTTGAATTTTCTTTGTCCTGGTGCATAATATGACCCCCGCAGACGCCTAGTTTAGGAGTTATAGCCATTTTAAGATTTTGAATTTTTTTTTTTGGTGCATAATATGACCCCCGCAGACGCCTAGTTTAGGAGTTATAGCCATTTTAAGATTTTGAATTTTTTTTTTCTGGTGCATAATATGACCCCCGCAGACGCCTAGTTTAGGAGTTATAGCGATTTTAAAGTTTTGAATTTTCTTTTTTCTAGTGCATAATATGACCCCCGCAGACGCCTAGTTTAGGAGTTATAGCCATTTTAAGATTTTGAATTTTTTTTTCTGGTGCGTAATATGACCCCCGCAGACGCCTAGTTTAGGAGTTAAAGCGATTTTAAAGTTTTGAATTTTCTTTGTCCTGGTGCATAATATGACCCCCGCAGACGCCTAGTTTAGGAGTTATAGCCATTTTAAGATTTTGAATTTTTTTTTTTGGTGCATAATATGACCCCCGCAGACGCCTAGTTTAGGAGTTATAGCCATTTTAAGATTTTGAATTTTTTTTTTCTGGTGCATAATATGACCCCCGCAGACGCCTAGTTTAGGAGTTATAGCGATTTTAAAGTTTTGAATTTTCTTTTTCCTGGTGCATAATATGACCCCCGCAGACGCCTAGTTTAGGAGGTATATCGATTTTAAAGTTTTGAATTTTCTTTTTTCTGGTGCATAATATGACCTCCGCAGACGCCTAGTTTAGGAGTTATATCGATTTTAAAGTTTTGAATTTTCTTTTTTCTGGTGCATAATATGACCCCCGCAGACGCCTAGTTTAGGAGTTATAGCCATTTTAAGATTTTGAATTTTTTTTTTTGGTGCATAATATGACCCCCGCAGACGCCTAGTTTAGGAGTTATAGCGATTTTAAAGTTTTGAATTTTCTTTTTCCTGGTGCATAATATGAGCCCCGCAGACGCCTAGTTTAGGAGTTATAGCCATTTTAAGATTTTGAATTTTTTTTTCTGGTGCGTAATATGACCCCCGCAGACGCCTAGTTTAGGAGTTATAGCCATTTTAAGATTTTGAATACTTTTTTCTGGTGCATGAGATGACCCCCGCAGACGCATAGTTTAGGAGTTATAGCGATTTTAAAGTTTTGAATTTTCTTTTTCCTGGTGCATAATATGAGCCCCGCAGACGCCTAGTTTAGGAGTTATAGCCATTTTAAAATTTTGAATTTTTTTTTTTTGGTGCATAATATGACCCCCGCAGACGCCTAGTTTAGGAGTTATAGCCATTTTAAGATTTTGAATTTTTTTTTCTGGTGCGTAATATGACCCCCGCAGACGCCTAGTTTAGGAGTTATAGCGATTTTAAAGTTTTGAATTTTCTTTTTCCTGGTGCATAATATGACCCCCGCAGACGCCTACTTTAGGAGGTATATCGATTTTAAAGTTTTGAATTTTCTTTTTTCTGGAGCATAATACGACCCCCGCAGACGCCTAGTTTAGGAGTTATATCGATTTTAAAGTTTTGAATTTTCTTTTTTCTGGTGCATAATATGACCCCCGCAGACGCCTAGTTTAGGAGTTATAGCCATTTTAAGATTTTGAATTTTTTTTTTTTGGTGCATAATATGACCCCCGCAGACGCCTAGTTTAGGAGTTATAGCCATTTTAAGATTTTGAATTTTTTTTTTCTGGTGCATAATATGACCCCCGCAGACGCCTAGTTTAGGAGTTATAGCGATTTTAAAGTTTTGAATTTTATTTTTTCTAGTGCATAATATGACCCCCGCAGACGCCTAGTTTAGGAGTTATAGCCATTTTAAGATTTTGAATTTTTTTTTTTCTGGTGCATAATATGACCCCCGCAGACGCCTAGTTTAGGAGTTATAGCCATTTTAAGATTTTGAATTTTTTTTTTCTGGTGCATAATATGACCCCCGCAGACGCCTAGTTTAGGAGTTATAGCGATTTTAAAGTTTTGAATTCTCTTTTTTCTGGTGCATAATATGACCCCCGCAGACGCCTAGCTTAGGAGTTATAGCCATTTTAAGATTTTGAATTTTTTTTTTCAGGTGCATAATATGACCCCCGCAGACGCCTAGTTTAGGAGTTATAGCGATTTTAAAGTTTTGAATTTTCTTTTTCCTGGTGCATAATATGAGCCCCGCAGACGCATAGTTTAGGAGTTATAGCCATTTTAAGATTTTGAATTTTTTTTTTTTGGTGCATAATATGACCCCCGCAGACGCCTAGTTTAGGAGTTAAAGCGATTTTAAAGTTTTGAATTTTCTTTGTCCTGGTGCATAATATGACCCCCGCAGACGCCTAGTTTAGGAGTTATAGCCATTTTAAGATTTTGAATTTTTTTTTTTGGTGCATAATATGACCCCCGCAGACGCCTAGTTTAGGAGTTATAGCCATTTTAAGATTTTGAATTTTTTTTTTCTGGTGCATAATATGACCCCCGCAGACGCCTAGTTTAGGAGTTATAGCGATTTTAAAGTTTTGAATTTTCTTTTTTCTAGTGCATAATATGACCCCCGCAGACGCCTAGTTTAGGAGTTATAGCCATTTTAAGATTTTGAATTTTTTTTTCTGGTGCGTAATATGACCCCCGCAGACGCCTAGTTTAGGAGTTATAGCGATTTTAAAGTTTTGAATTTTCTTTTTCCTGTTTAGGAGGTATATCGATTTTAAAGTTTTGAATTTTCTTTTTCCTGGTGCATAATATGAGCCCCGCAGACGCCTAGTTTAGGAGTTATAGCCATTTTAAGATTTTGAATTTTTTTTTTTTGGTGCATAATATGACCCCCGCAGACGCCTAGTTTAGGAGTTATAGCGATTTTAAAGTTTTGAATTTTCTTTGTCCTGGTGCATAATATGAGCCCCGCAGACGCCTAGTTTAGGAGTTATAGCCATTTTAAGATTTTGAATTTTTTTTTTTGGTGCATAATATGACCCCCGCAGACGCCTAGTTTAGGAGTTATAGCCATTTTAAGATTTTGAATTTTTTTTTTCTGGTGCATAATATGACCCCCGCAGACGCCTAGTTTAGGAGTTATAGCGATTTTAAAGTTTTGAATTTTCTTTTTTCTAGTGCATAATATGACCCCCGCAGACGCCTAGTTTAGGAGTTATAGCCATTTTAAGATTTTGAATTTTTTTTTCTGGTGCGTAATATGACCCCCGCAGACGCCTAGTTTAGGAGTCATAGCGATTTTAAAGTTTTGAATTTTCTTTTTCCTGTTTAGGAGGTATATCGATTTTAAAGTTTTGAATTTTCTTTTTTCTGGTGCATAATATGACCCCCGCAGACGCCTAGTTTAGGAGTTATAGCCATTTTAAGATTTTGAATTTTTTTGTTTTGGTGCATAATATGACCCCCGCAGACGCCTAGTTTAGGAGTTATAGCGATTTTAAAGTTTTGAATTTTCTTTGTCCTGGTGCATAATATGAGCCCCGCAGACGCCTAGTTTAGGAGTTATAGCCATTTTAAGATTTTGAGTTTTTTTTTTTGGTGCATAATATGACCCCCGCAGACGCCTAGTTTAGGAGTTATAGCCATTTTAAGATTTTGAATTTTTTTTTTCTGGTGCATAATATGACCCCCGCAGACGCCTAGTTTAGGAGTTATAGCGATTTTAAAGTTTTGAATTTTCTTTTTTCTAGTGCATAATATGACCCCCGCAGACGCCTAGTTTAGGAGTTATAGCCATTTTAAGATTTTGAATTTTTTTTTTCAGGTGCATAATATGACCCCCGCAGACGCCTAGTTTAGGAGTTATAGCCTTTTTAAGATTTTGAATTTTTTTTTTCTGGTGCATAATATGACCCCCGCAGACGCCTAGTTTAGGAGTTATAGCCTTTTTAAAATTTTGATTTTTTTTTCTGGTGCATAATATGACCCCCGCAGACGCCTAGTTTAGGAGTTATAGCCATTTTAAGATTTTGAATTTTTTTTTTCAGGTGCATAATATGACCCCCGCAGACTCCTAGTTTAGGAGTTATAGCGATTTTAAAGTTTTGAATTTTCTTTTTCCTGGCGCATAATATGACCCCCGCAGACGCCTAGTTTAGGAGTTATAGCCATTTTAAGATTTTGAATTTTTTTTTTCTGGTGCATAATATGACCCCCGCAGACGCCTAGTTTAGGAGTTATAGCCTTTTTAAAATTTTGATTTTTTTTTCTGGTGCATAATATGACCCCCGCAGACGCATAGTTTAGGAGTTATAGCGATTTTAAAGTTTTGAATTTTCTTTTTCCTGGTGCATAATATGACCCCCGCAGACGCCTAGTTTAGGAGGTATATCGATTTTAAAGTTTTGAATTTTCTTTTTTCTGTTGCATAATATGACCCCCGCAGACGCCTAGTTTAGGAGTTATAGCCATTTTAAGATTTTGAATTTTTTTTTTTGGTGCATAATATGACCCCCGCAGACGCCTAGTTTAGGAGTTATAGCGATTTTAAAGTTTTGAATTTTCTTTTTCCTGGTGCATAATATGAACCCCGCAGACGCCTAGTTTAGGAGTTATAGCCATTTTAAGATTTTGAATTTTTTTTTTCAGGTGCATAATATGACCCCCGCAGACTCCTAGTTTAGGAGTTATAGCGATTTTAAAGTTTTGAATTTTCTTTTTCCTGGCGCATAATATGACCCCCGCAGACGCCTAGTTTAGGAGTTATAGCCATTTTAAGATTTTGAATACTTTTTTCTGGTGCATGAGATGACCCCCGCAGACGCATAGTTTAGGAGTTATAGCGATTTTAAAGTTTTGAATTTTCTTTTTCCTGGTGCATAATATGAGCCCCGCAGACGCCTAGTTTAGGAGTTATAGCCATTTTAAAATTTTGAATTTTTTTTTTTTGGTGCATAATATGACCCCCGCAGACGCCTAGTTTAGGAGTTATAGCCATTTTAAGATTTTGAATTTTTTTTTCTGGTGCGTAATATGACCCCCGCAGACGCCTAGTTTAGGAGTTATAGCGATTTTAAAGTTTTGAATTTTCTTTTTCCTGGTGCATAATATGACCCCCGCAGACGCCTACTTTAGGAGGTATATCGATTTTAAAGTTTTGAATTTTCTTTTTTCTGGAGCATAATACGACCCCCGCAGACGCCTAGTTTAGGAGTTATATCGATTTTAAAGTTTTGAATTTTCTTTTTTCTGGTGCATAATATGACCCCCGCAGACGCCTAGTTTAGGAGTTATAGCCATTTTAAGATTTTGAATTTTTTTTTTTTGGTGCATAATATGACCCCCGCAGACGCCTAGTTTAGGAGTTATAGCCATTTTAAGATTTTGAATTTTTTTTTTCTGGTGCATAATATGACCCCCGCAGACGCCTAGTTTAGGAGTTATAGCGATTTTAAAGTTTTGAATTTTATTTTTTCTAGTGCATAATATGACCCCCGCAGACGCCTAGTTTAGGAGTTATAGCCATTTTAAGATTTTGAATTTTTTTTTTTCTGGTGCATAATATGACCCCCGCAGACGCCTAGTTTAGGAGTTATAGCCATTTTAAGATTTTGAATTTTTTTTTTCTGGTGCATAATATGACCCCCGCAGACGCCTAGTTTAGGAGTTATAGCGATTTTAAAGTTTTGAATTCTCTTTTTTCTGGTGCATAATATGACCCCCGCAGACGCCTAGCTTAGGAGTTATAGCCATTTTAAGATTTTGAATTTTTTTTTTCAGGTGCATAATATGACCCCCGCAGACGCCTAGTTTAGGAGTTATAGCGATTTTAAAGTTTTGAATTTTCTTTTTCCTGGTGCATAATATGAGCCCCGCAGACGCATAGTTTAGGAGTTATAGCCATTTTAAGATTTTGAATTTTTTTTTTTTGGTGCATAATATGACCCCCGCAGACGCCTAGTTTAGGAGTTAAAGCGATTTTAAAGTTTTGAATTTTCTTTGTCCTGGTGCATAATATGACCCCCGCAGACGCCTAGTTTAGGAGTTATAGCCATTTTAAGATTTTGAATTTTTTTTTTTGGTGCATAATATGACCCCCGCAGACGCCTAGTTTAGGAGTTATAGCCATTTTAAGATTTTGAATTTTTTTTTTCTGGTGCATAATATGACCCCCGCAGACGCCTAGTTTAGGAGTTATAGCGATTTTAAAGTTTTGAATTTTCTTTTTTCTAGTGCATAATATGACCCCCGCAGACGCCTAGTTTAGGAGTTATAGCCATTTTAAGATTTTGAATTTTTTTTTCTGGTGCGTAATATGACCCCCGCAGACGCCTAGTTTAGGAGTTATAGCGATTTTAAAGTTTTGAATTTTCTTTTTCCTGTTTAGGAGGTATATCGATTTTAAAGTTTTGAATTTTCTTTTTCCTGGTGCATAATATGAGCCCCGCAGACGCCTAGTTTAGGAGTTATAGCCATTTTAAGATTTTGAATTTTTTTTTTTTGGTGCATAATATGACCCCCGCAGACGCCTAGTTTAGGAGTTATAGCGATTTTAAAGTTTTGAATTTTCTTTGTCCTGGTGCATAATATGAGCCCCGCAGACGCCTAGTTTAGGAGTTATAGCCATTTTAAGATTTTGAATTTTTTTTTTTGGTGCATAATATGACCCCCGCAGACGCCTAGTTTAGGAGTTATAGCCATTTTAAGATTTTGAATTTTTTTTTTCTGGTGCATAATATGACCCCCGCAGACGCCTAGTTTAGGAGTTATAGCGATTTTAAAGTTTTGAATTTTCTTTTTTCTAGTGCATAATATGACCCCCGCAGACGCCTAGTTTAGGAGTTATAGCCATTTTAAGATTTTGAATTTTTTTTTCTGGTGCGTAATATGACCCCCGCAGACGCCTAGTTTAGGAGTCATAGCGATTTTAAAGTTTTGAATTTTCTTTTTCCTGTTTAGGAGGTATATCGATTTTAAAGTTTTGAATTTTCTTTTTTCTGGTGCATAATATGACCCCCGCAGACGCCTAGTTTAGGAGTTATAGCCATTTTAAGATTTTGAATTTTTTTGTTTTGGTGCATAATATGACCCCCGCAGACGCCTAGTTTAGGAGTTATAGCGATTTTAAAGTTTTGAATTTTCTTTGTCCTGGTGCATAATATGAGCCCCGCAGACGCCTAGTTTAGGAGTTATAGCCATTTTAAGATTTTGAGTTTTTTTTTTTGGTGCATAATATGACCCCCGCAGACGCCTAGTTTAGGAGTTATAGCCATTTTAAGATTTTGAATTTTTTTTTTCTGGTGCATAATATGACCCCCGCAGACGCCTAGTTTAGGAGTTATAGCGATTTTAAAGTTTTGAATTTTCTTTTTTCTAGTGCATAATATGACCCCCGCAGACGCCTAGTTTAGGAGTTATAGCCATTTTAAGATTTTGAATTTTTTTTTTCTGGTGCATAATATGACCCCCGCAAACGCCTAGTTTAGGAGTTATAGCCATTTTAAGATTTTGAATTTTTTTTTTCTGGTGCATAATATGACCCCCGCAGACGCCTAGTTTAGGAGTTATAGCGATTTTAAAGTTTTGAATTCTCTTTTTTCTGGTGCATAATATGACCCCCGCAGACGCCTAGTTTAGGAGTTATAGCCATTTTAAGATTTTGAATTTTTTTTTTCAGGTGCATAATATGACCCCCGCAGACTCCTAGTTTAGGAGTTATAGCGATTTTAAAGTTTTGAATTTTCTTTTTCCTGGCGCATAATATGACCCCCGCAGACGCCTAGTTTAGGAGTTATAGCCATTTTAAGATTTTGAATTTTTTTTTTCAGGTGCATAATATGACCCCCGCAGACTCCTAGTTTAGGAGTTATAGCGATTTTAAAGTTTTGAATTTTCTTTTTCCTGGCGCATAATATGACCCCCGCAGACGCCTAGTTTAGGAGTTATAGCCATTTTAAGATTTTGAATTTTTTTTTTCTGGTGCATAATATGACCCCCGCAGACGCCTAGTTTAGGAGTTATAGCCTTTTTAAAATTTTGATTTTTTTTTCTGGTGCATAATATGACCCCCGCAGACGCATAGTTTAGGAGTTATAGCGATTTTAAAGTTTTGAATTTTCTTTTTCCTGGTGCATAATATGACCCCCGCAGACGCCTAGTTTAGGAGGTATATCGATTTTAAAGTTTTGAATTTTCTTTTTTCTGTTGCATAATATGACCCCCGCAGACGCCTAGTTTAGGAGTTATAGCCATTTTAAGATTTTGAATTTTTTTTTTTGGTGCATAATATGACCCCCGCAGACGCCTAGTTTAGGAGTTATAGCGATTTTAAAGTTTTGAATTTTCTTTTTCCTGGTGCATAATATGAACCCCGCAGACGCCTAGTTTAGGAGTTATAGCCATTTTAAGATTTTGAATTTTTTTTTTCAGGTGCATAATATGACCCCCGCAGACTCCTAGTTTAGGAGTTATAGCGATTTTAAAGTTTTGAATTTTCTTTTTCCTGGCGCATAATATGACCCCCGCAGACGCCTAGTTTAGGAGTTATAGCCATTTTAAGATTTTGAATTTTTTTTTTCTGGTGCATAATATGACCCCCGCAGACGCCTAGTTTAGGAGTTATAGCCTTTTTAAAATTTTGATTTTTTTTTCTGGTGCATAATATGACCCCCGCAGACGCATAGTTTAGGAGTTATAGCGATTTTAAAGTTTTGAATTTTCTTTTTCCTGGTGCATAATATGAACCCCGCAGACGCCTAGTTTAGGAGTTATAGCCATTTTAAGATTTTGAATTTTTTTTTCTGGTGCGTAATATGACCCCCGCAGACGCCTAGTTTAGGAGTTATAGCGATTTTAAAGTTTTGAATTTTCTTTTTCCTGGTGCATAATATGAGCCCCGCAGACGCCTAGTTTAGGAGTTATAGCCATTTTAAGATTTTGAATTTTTTTTTTTGGTGCATAATATGACCCCCGCAGACGCCTAGTTTAGGAGTTATAGCGATTTTAAAGTTTTGAATTTTCTTTTTCCTGGTGCATACTATGAACCCCGCAGACGCCTAGTTTAGGAGTTATAGCCATTTTAAGATTTTGAATTTTTTTTTCTGGTGCGTAATATGACCCCCGCAGACGCCTAGTTTAGGAGTTATAGCGATTTTAAAGTTTTGAATTTTCTTTTTCCTGGTGCATAATATGAGCCCCGCAGACGCCTAGTTTAGGAGTTATAGCCATTTTAAGATTTTGAATTTTTTTTTTTTTGGTGCATAATATGACCCCCGCAGACGCCTAGTTTAGGAGTTATAGCCATTTTAAGATTTTGAATTTTTTTTTTCTGGTGCATAATATGACCCCCGCAGACGCCTAGTTTAGGAGTTATAGCGATTTTAAAGTTTTGAATTTTCTTTTTTCTAGTGCATAATATGACCCCCGCAGACGCCTAGTTTAGGAGTTATAGCCATTTTAAGATTTTGAATTTTTTTTTTTTTGGTGCATAATATGACCCCCGCAGACGCCTAGTTTAGGAGTTATAGCCATTTTAAGATTTTGAATTTTTTTTTTCTGGTGCATAATATGACCCCCGCAGACGCCTAGTTTAGGAGTTATAGCGATTTTAAAGTTTTGAATTTTCTTTTTTCTAGTGCATAATATGACCCCCGCAGACGCCTAGTTTAGGAGTTATAGCGATTTTAAAGTTTTGAATTCTCTTTTTTCTGGTGCATAATATGACCCCCGCAGACGCCTAGTTTAGGAGTTATAGCCATTTTAAGATTTTGAATTTTTTTTTTCAGGTGCATAATATGACCCCCGCAGACGCCTAGTTTAGGAGTTATAGCGATTTTAAAGTTTTGAATTTTCTTTTTCCTGGCGCATAATATGACCCCCGCAGACGCCTAGTTTAGGAGTTATAGCCATTTTAAGATTTTGAATTTTTTTTTTCTGGTGCATAATATGACCCCCGCAGACGCCTAGTTTAGGAGTTATAGCGATTTTAAAGTTTTGAATTCTCTTTTTTCTGGTGCATAATATGACCCCCGCAGACGCCTAGTTTAGGAGTTATAGCCATTTTAAGATTTTGAATTTTTTTTTCTTGTGCGTAATATGACCCCCGCAGACGCCTAGTTTAGGAGTTATAGCGATTTTAAAGTTTTGAATTTTCTTTTTCCTGGTGCATAATATGACCCCCGCAGACGCCTAGTTTAGGTGGTATATCGATTTTAAAGTTTTGAATTTTCTTTTTTCTGGTGCATAATATGACCTCCGCAGACGCCCAGTTTAGGAGTTATATCGATTTTAAAGTTTTGAATTTTCTTTTCTCTGGTACATAATATGACCCCCGCAGACGCCTAGTTTAGGAGTTATAGCGATTTTAAAGTTTTGAATTTTCTTTTTCCTGGTGCATAATATGAGCCCCGCAGACGCCTAGTTTAGGAGTTATAGCCATTTTAAGATTTTGAATTTTTTTTTTTTGGTGCATAATATGACCCCCGCAGACGCCTAGTTTAGGAGTTATAGCCATTTTAAGATTTTGAATATTTTTTCTGGTGCGTAATATGACCATCGCAGACGCATAGTTTAGGAGTTATAGCCATTTTAAGATTTTGAATATTTTTTTTTGGTGCATAATATGACCCCCACAGACGCCTAGTTTAGGAGTTATAGCCATTTTAAAGTTTTGAATTTTCTTTTTCCTGGTGCATAATATGAGCCCCGCAGACGCCTAGTTTAGGAGTTATAGCCATTTTAAGATTTTGAATTTTTTTTTTTGGTGCATAATATGACCCCCACAGACGCCTAGTTTAGGAGTTATAGCCATTTTAAGATTTTGAATTTTTTTTTTTTGGTGCATAATATGACCCCCGCAGACGCCTAGTTTAGGAGTTATAGCCATTTTAAGATTTTGAATATTTTTTCTGGTGCATAATATGACCATCGCAGACGCATAGTTTAGGAGTTATAGCGATTTTAAAGTTTTGAATTTTCTTTTTCCTTTTGCATAATATGAGCCCCGCAGACGCCTAGTTTAGGAGTTATAGCCATTTTAAGATTTTGAATTTTTTTTTTTGGTGCATAATATGACCCCCGCAGACGCCTAGTTTAGGAGTTATAGCGATTTTAAAGTTTTGAATTTTCTTTTTCCTGGTGCATAATATGAGCCCCGCAGACGCCTAGTTTAGGAGTTATAGCCATTTTAAGATTTTGAATTTATTTTTTTTGGTGCATAATATGACCCCCGCAGACGCCTAGTTTAGGAGTTATAGCCATTTTAAGATTTTGAATTTTTTTTTTCTGGTGCATAATATGACCCCCGCAGACGCCTAGTTTAGGAGTTATAGCCATTTTAAGATTTTGAATTTTTTTTTCTGGTGCATAATATGACCCCCGCAGACGCCTAGTTTAGGAGTTATAGCGATTTTAAAGTTTTGAATTCTCTTTTTTCTGGTGCATAATATGACCCCCGCGGACGCCTAGTTTAGGAGTTATAGCCATTTTAAGATTTTGAATTTTTTTTTTCAGGTGCATAATATGACCCCCGCAGACGCCTAGTTTAGGAGTTATAGCGATTTTAAAGTTTTGAATTTTCTTTTTCCTGGCGCATAATATGACCCCCGCAAACGCCTAGTTTAGGAGTTATAGCCATTTTAAGATTTTGAATTTTTTTTTTCTGGTGCATAATATGACCCCCGCAGACGCCTAGTTAAAGGAGTTATAGCCTTTTTAAAATTTTGATTTTTTTTTCTGGTGCATAATATGACCCCCGCAGACGCCTAGTTTAGGAGTTATAGCCATTTTAAGATTTTGAATTTTTTTTTCTGGTGCGTAATATGACCCCCGCAGACGCCTAGTTTAGGAGTTATAGCGATTTTAAAGTTTTGAATTTTCTTTTTCCTGGTGCATAATATGACCCCCGCAGACGCCTAGTTTAGGAGGTATATCGATTTTAAAGTTTTGAATTTTCTTTTTTCTGGTGCATAAAATGACCCCCGCAGACGCCTAGTTTAGGAGTTATAGCGATTTTAAAGTTTTGAATTTTCTTTTTCCTGGTGCATAATATGAGCCCCGCAGACGCCTAGTTTAGGAGTTATAGCCATTTTAAGATTTTGAATTTTTTTTTCTGGTGCGTAATATGACCCCCGCAGACGCCTAGTTTAGGAGTTATAGCCATTTTAAGATTTTGAATATTTTTTTCTGGTGCATAAGATGACCCCCGCAGACGCATAGTTTAGGAGTTATAGCGATTTTAGAGTTTTGAATTTTCTTTTTCCTGGTGCATAATATGAGCCCCGCAGACGCCTAGTTTAGGAGTTATAGCCATTTTAAGATTTTGAATTTTTTTTTCTGGTGCGTAATATGACCCCCGCAGACGCCTAGTTTAGGAGTTATAGCGATTTTAAAGTTTTGAATTTTCTTTTTCCTGGTGCATAATATGACCCCCGCAGACGCCTAGTTTAGGAGGTATATCGATTTTAAAGTTTTGAATTTTCTTTTTTCTGGTGCATAATATGACCCCCGCAGACGCCTAGTTTAGGAGTTATAGCGATTTTAAAGTTTTGAATTCTCTTTTTTCTAGTGCATAATATGACCCCCGCAGACGCCTAGTTTAGGAGTTATAGCGATTTTAAAGTTTTGAATTTTCTTTTTCCTGGCGCATAATATGACCCCCGCAGACGCCTAGTTTAGGAGTTATAGCCATTTTAAGATTTTGAATTTTTTTTTTTTGGTGCATAATATGACCCCCGCAGACGCCTAGTTTAGGAGTTATAGAGATTTTAAAGTTTTGAATTTTCTTTTTCCTGGTGCATAATATGAGCCCCGCAGACGCCTAGTTTAGGAGTTATAGCCATTTTAAGATTTTGAATTTATTTTTTTTGGTGCATAATATGACCCCCGCAGACGCCTAGTTTAGGAGTTATAGCCATTTTAAGATTTTGAATTTTTTTTTTCTGGTGCATAATATGACCCCCGCAGACGCCTAGTTTAGGAGTTATAGCCATTTTAAGATTTTGAATTTTTTTTTCTGGTGCATAATATGACCCCGGCAGACGCCTAGTTTAGGAGTTATAGCGATTTTAAAGTTTTGAATTCTCTTTTTTCTGGTGCATAATATGACCCCCGCGGACGCCTAGTTTAAGAGTTATAGCCATTTTAAGATTTTGAATTTTTTTTTTCAGGTGCATAATATGACCCCCGCAGACGCCTAGTTTAGGAGTTATAGCGATTTTAAAGTTTTGAATTTTCTTTTTCCTGGCGCATATTATGACCCCCGCAGACGCCTAGTTTAGGAGTTATAGCCATTTTAAGATTTTGAATTTTTTTTTTCTGGTGCATAATATGACCCCCGCAGACGCCTAGTTTAGGAGTTATAGCCTTTTTAAAATTTTGATTTTTTTTTCTGGTGCATAATATGACCCCCGCAGACGCCTAGTTTAGGAGTTATAGCCATTTTAAGATTTTGAATTTTTTTTTCTGGTGCGTAATATGACCCCCGCAGACGCCTAGTTTAGGAGTTATAGCGATTTTAAAGTTTTGAATTTTCTTTTTCCTGGTGCATAATATGACCCCCGCAGACGCCTAGTTTAGGAGGTATATCGATTTTAAAGTTTTGAATTTTCTTTTTTCTGGTGCATAATATGACCTCCGCAGACGCCTAGTTTAGGAGTTATATCGATTTTAAAGTTTTGAATTTTCTTTTTTCTGGTGCATAATATGACCCCCGCAGACGCCTAGTTTAGGAGTTATAGCGATTTTAAAGTTTTGAATTTTCTTTTTTCTAGTGCATAATATGACCCCCGCAGAAGCCTAGTTTAGGAGTTACAGCCATTTTAAGATTTTGAATTTTTTTTTTTGGTGCATAATATGACCCCCGCAGACGCCTAGTTTAGGAGTAATAGCCATTTTAAGATTTTGCATTTTTTTTTCTGGTGCATAATATGACCCCCGCAGACGCCTAGTTTAGGAGTTATAGCCATTTTAAGATTTTGAATTTTTATTTCTGGTGCGTAATATGACCCCCGCGGACGCCTAGTTTAGCAGTTATAGCCATTTTAAGATTTTGAATTTTTTTTTTCAGGTGCATAATATGACCCCCGCAGACGCCTGGTTTAGGAGTTATAGCGATTTTAAAGTTTTGAATTTTCTTTTTCCTGGCGCATAATATGACCCCCGCAGACGCCTAGTTTAGGAGTTATAGCCATTTTAAGATTTTGAATTTTTTTTTTCTGGTGCATAATATGACCCCCGCAGACGCCTAGTTTAGGAGTTATAGCCTTTTTAAAATTTAGATTTTTTTTTCTGGTGCATAATATGACCCCCGCAGACGCCTAGTTTAGGAGTTATAGCCATTTTAAGATTTTGAATTTTTTTTTCTGGTGCGTAATATGACCCCCGCAGACGCCTAGTTTAGGAGTTATAGCGATTTTAAAGTTTTGAATTTTCTTTTTCCTGGTGCATAATATGACCCCCGCAGACGCCTAGTTTAGGAGGTATATCGATTTTAAAGTTTTGAATTTTCTTTTTTCTGGTGCATAATATGACCCCCGCAGACGCCTAGTTTAGGAGTTATATCGATTTTAAAGTTTTGAATTTTCTTTTTTCTGTTGCATAATATGACCCCCGCAGACGCCTAGTTTAGTAGTTATAGCCATTTTAAGATTTTGAATTTTTTTTTTCTGGTGCATATTATGACCCCCGCAGACGCCTAGTTTAGGAGTTATAGCGATTTTAAAGTTTTGAATTCTCTTTTTTCTAGTGCATAATATGACCCCCGCAGACGCCTAGTTTAGGAGTTATAGCGATTTTAAAGTTTTGAATTTTCTTTTTCCTGGCGCATAATATGACCCCCGCAGACGCCTAGTTTAGGAGTTATAGCCATTTTAAGATTTTGAATTTTTTTTTTCTGGTGCATAATATGACCCCCGCAGACGCCTAGTTTAGGAGTTATAGCCTTTTTAAAATTTTGATTTTTTTTTCTGGTGCATAATATGACCCCCGCAGACGCCTAGTTTAGGAGTTATAGCCATTTTAAGATTTTGAATTTTTTCTTCTGGTGCGTAATATGACCCCCGCAGACGCCTAGTTTAGGAGTTATAGCGATTTTAAAGTTTTGAATTTTCTTTTTCCTGGTGCATAATATGACCCCCGCAGACGCCTAGTTTAGGAGGTATATCGATTTTAAAGTTTTGAATTTTCTTTTTTCTGGTGCATAATATGACCTCCGCAGACGCCTAGTTTAGGAGTTATATCGATTTTAAAGTTTTGAATTTTCTTTTTTCTGGTGCATAATATGACCCCCGCAGACGCCTAGTTTAGGAGTTATAGCCATTTTAAGATTTTGAATTTTTTTTTCTGGTGCGTAATATGACCCCCGCAGACGCCTAGTTTAGGAGTTATAGCGATTTTAAAGTTTTGAATTTTCTTTTTCCTGGTGCATAATATGAGACCCGCAGACGCCTAGTTTAGGAGTTATAGCGATTTTAAAGTTTTGAATTTTCTTTTTCCTGGCGCATAATATGACCCCCGCAGACGCCTAGTTTAGGAGTTATAGCCATTTTAAGATTTTGAATTTTTTTTTTCTGGTGCATAATATGACCCCCGCAGACGCCTAGTTTAGGAGTTATAGCCTTTTTAAAATTTTGATTTTTTTTTCTGGTGCATAATATGACCCCCGCAGACGCCTAGTTTAGGAGTTATAGCCATTTTAAGATTTTGAATTTTTTCTTCTGGTGCGTAATATGACCCCCGCAGACGCCTAGTTTAGGAGTTATAGCGATTTTAAAGTTTTGAATTTTCTTTTTCCTGGTGCATAATATGACCCCCGCAGACGCCTAGTTTAGGAGGTATATCGATTTTAAAGTTTTGAATTTTCTTTTTTCTGGTGCATAATATGACCTCCGCAGACGCCTAGTTTAGGAGTTATATCGATTTTAAAGTTTTGAATTTTCTTTTTTCTGGTGCATAATATGGCCACCGCAGACGCCTAGTTTAGGAGTTATAGCCATTTTAAGATTTTGAATTTTTTTTTCTGGTGCGTAATATGACCCCCGCAGACGCCTAGTTTAGGAGTTATTGCCATTTTAAGATTTTGAATATTTTTTTCTGGTGCATAAGATGACCCCCGCAGACGCATAGTTTAGGAGTTATAGCGATTTTAAAGTTTGAATTTTCTTTTTCCTGGTGCATAATATGAGCCCCGCAGACGCCTAGTTTAGGAGTTATAGCCATTTTAAGATTTTGAATTTTTTTTTTTGGTGCATAATATGACCCCCGCAGACGCCTAGTTTAGGAGTTATAGCCATTTTAAGATTTTGAATTTTTTTTTCTGGTGCGTAATATGACCCCCGCAGACGCCTAGTTTAGGAGTTATAGCGATTTTAAAGTTTTGAATTTTCTTTTTCCTGGTGCATAATATGACCCCCGCAGAGCCTAGTTTAGGAGGTATATCGATTTTAAAGTTTTGAATTTTCTTTTTTCTGGTGCATAATATGACCCCCGCAGACGCCTAGTTTAGGAGTTATATCGATTTTAAAGTTTTGAATTTTCTTTTTTCTGGTGCATAATATGACCCCCGCAGACGCCTAGTTTAGGAGTTATAGCCATTTTAAGATTTTGAATTTTTTGTTTTTGGTGCATAATATGACCCCCGCAGACGCCTAGTTTAGGAGTTATAAGCGATTTTAAAGTTTTGAATTTTCTTTTTCCTGGTGCATAATATGAGCCCCGCAGACGCCTAGTTTAGGAGTTATAGCCATTTTAAGATTTTGAATTTTTTTTTTTTGGTGCATAATATGACCCCCGCAGACGCCTAGTTTAGGAGTTATAGCCATTTTTAGATTTTGAATTTTTTTTTTCTGGTGCATAATATGACCCCCGCAGACGCCTAGTTTAGGAGTTATAGCGATTTTAAAGTTTTGAATTTTCTTTTTTCTAGTGCATAATATGACCCCCCGCAGACGCCTAGTTTAGGAGTTATAGCCATTTTAAGATTTTGAATTTTTTTTTTCAGGTGCATAATATGACCCCCGCAGACGCCTAGTTTAGGAGTTATAGCGATTTTAAAGTTTTGAATTTTCTTTTTCCTGGCGCATAATATGACCCCCGCAGACGCCTAGTTTAGGAGTTATAGCCATTTTAAGATTTTGAATTTTTTTTTTCTGGTGCATAATATGACCCCCGCAGACGCCTAGTTTAGGAGGTATATCGATTTTAAAGTTTTGATTTGAATTTTCTTTTTTCTGGTGCATAATATGACCTCCGCAGACGCCTAGTTTAGGAGTTATATCGATTTTAAAGTTTTGAATTTTCTTTTTTCTGGTGCATAATATGACCCCCGCAGACGCCTAGTTTAGGAGTTATAGCCATTTTAAGATTTTGAATTTTTTTTTTTTGGTGCAAAATATGACCCCCGCAGACGCCTAGTTTAGGAGTTATAGCGATTTTAAAGTTTTGAATTTTCTTTTTCCTGGTGCATAATATGAGCCCCGCAGACGCCTAGTTTAGGAGTTATAGCCATTTTAAGATTTTGAATTTTTTTTTCTGGTGCGTAATATGACCCCCCGCAGACGCCTAGTTTAGGAGTTATAGCCATTTTAAGATTTTGAATATTTTTTTCTGGTGCATAAGATGACCCCCGCAGACGCATAGTTTAGGAGTTATAGCGATTTTAAAGTTTTGAATTTTCTTTTTCCTGGTGCATAATATGACCCCCGCAGACGCCTAGTTTAGGAGTTATATCGATTTTAAAGTTTTGAATTTTCTTTTTCTGGTGCATAATATGACCCCCGCAGACGCCTAGTTTAGGAGTTATAGCCATTTTAAGATTTTGAATTTTTGGTGCATAATATGACCCCCGCAGACGCCTAGTTTAGGAGTTATAGCCATTTTAAGATTTTGAATTTTTTTTTTTCTGGTGCATAATATGACCCCGCAGACGCCTAGTTTAGGAGTTATAGAGATTTTAAAGTTTTGAATTTTCTTTTTCTGGTGCATAATATGACCCCCGCAGACGCCTAGTTTAGGAGTTATAGCCATTTAAGATTTTAAATTTTTTTTTTTTGGTGCATAATATGACCCCCGCAGACGCCTAGTTTAGGAGTTATAGCGATTTTAAAGTTTTGAATTTTCTTTTTCCTGGTGCATAATATGAGCCCCGCAGACGCCTAGTTTAGGAGTTATAGCCATTTTAAGATTTTGAATTTTTTTTTTTTGGTGCATAATATGACCCCCGCAGACGCCTAGTTAGGAGTTATAGCCATTTTAAGATTTGAATTTTTTTTTTCTGGTGCATAATATGACCCGCAGACGCCTAGTTTAGGAGTTATAGCGATTTTAAAGTTTTGAATTTTCTTTTTTCTAGTGCGTAATATGACCCCCGCAGACGCCTAGTTTAGGAGTTATAGCCATTTTAAGATTTGAATTTTTTTTTTCAGGTGCATATATGACCCCCGCAGACGCCTAGTTTAGGAGTTATAGCGATTTTAAAGTTTTGAATTTTCTTTTTCCTGGCGCATAATATGACCCCCGCAGACGCCTAGTTTAGGAGTTATAGCCATTTAAGATTTTGAATTTTTTTTTTCTGGTGCATAATTGACCCCCGCAGACGCCTAGTTTAGGAGTTATAGCCTTTTTAAAATTTTGATTTTTTTTTCTGGTGCATAATATGACCCCCGCAGACGCCTAGTTTAGGAGTTATAGCCATTTTAAGATTTTGAATTTTTTTTTCTGGTGCGTAATATGACCCCCGCAGACGCCTAGTTTAGGAATTATAGCGATTTTAAAGTTTTGAATTTTCTTTTTCCTGGTGCATAATATGACCCCCGCAGACGCCTAGTTTAGGAGGTATATCGATTTTAAAGTTTTGAATTTTCTTTTTTCTGGTGCATAATATGACCTCCGCAGACGCCTAGTTTAGGAGTTATATCGATTTTAAAGTTTTGAATTTTCTTTTTTCTGGTGCATAATATGAGCCCCGCAGACGCCTAGTTTAGGAGTTTATAGCGATTTTAAAGTTTTGAATTTCTTTTTCCTGGTGCATAATATGAGCCCCGCAGACGCCTAGTTTAGGAGTTATAGCCATTTTAAGATTTTGAATATTTTTTTCTGTGCATAAGATGACCCCCGCAGACGCATAGTTTAGGAGTTATAGCGATTTTAAAGTTTTGAATTTTCTTTTTCCTGGTGCATAATATGAGCCCCGCAGACGCCTAGTTTAGGAGTTATAGCCATTTTAAGATTTTGAATTTTTTTTTTTTGGTGCATAATATGACCCCCGCAGACGCCTAGTTTAGGAGTTATAGCCATTTTTAGATTTTGAATTTTTTTTTTCTGGTGCATAATATGACCCCCGCAGACGCCTAGTTTAGGAGTTATAGCGATTTTAAAGTTTTGAATTTTCTTTTTTCTAGTGCATAATATGACCCCCGCAGACGCTAGTTTAGGAGTTATAGCCATTTTAAGATTTTGAATTTTTTTTTCAGGTGCATAATATGACCCCCGCAGACGCCTAGTTTAGGAGTTATAGCGATTTAAAGTTTTGAATTTTCTTTTTCCTGGCGCATAATATGACCCCCGCAGACGCCTAGTTTAGGAGTTATAGCCATTTTAAGATTTTGAATTTTTTTTTTTTGGTGCATAATATGACCCCCGCAGACGCCTAGTTTAGGAGTTATAGCCATTTTTAGATTTTGAATTTTTTTTTTCTGGTGCATAATATGACCCCCGCAGACGCCTAGTTTAGGAGTTATAGCGATTTTAAAGTTTTGAATTTTCTTTTTTCTAGTGCATAATATGACCCCCGCAGACGCCTAGTTTAGGAGTTATAGCCATTTTAAGATTTTGAATTTTTTTTTTCAGGTGCATAATATGACCCCCGCAGACGCCTAGTTTAGGAGTTATAGCGAATTTAAAGTTTTGAATTTTCTTTTTCCTGGCGCATAATATGACCCCCGCAGACGCCTAGTTAGGAGTTATAGCCATTTTAAGATTTTGAAGTTTTTTTTTCTGGTGCATAATATGACCCCCGCAGACGCCTAGTTTAGGAGTTATAGCCTTTTTAAAATTTTGATTTTTTTTCTGGTGCATAATATGACCCCCGCAGACGCCTAGTTTAGGAGTTATAGCCATTTTAAGATTTTGAATTTTTTTTTCTGGTGCGTAATATGACCCCCGCAGACGCCTAGTTTAGGATTATAGCGATTTAAAGTTTTGAATTTTCTTTTTCCTGGTGCATAATATGACCCCCGCAGACGCCTAGTTTAGGAGGTATATCGATTTTAAAGTTTTGAATTTTCTTTTTTCTGGTGCATAATATGACCTCCGCAGACGCCTAGTTTAGGAGTTATATCGATTTTAAAGTTTTGAATTTTCTTTTTTCTGGTGCATAATATGACCCCCGCAGACGCCTAGTTTTAGGAGTTATAGCCATTTTAAGATTTTGAATTTTTTTTTTTGGTGCAAAATATGACCCCCGCAGACGCCTAGTTTAGGAGTTATAGCGATTTTAAAGTTTTGAATTTCTTTTTCCTGGTGCATAATATGAGCCCCGCAGACGCTAGTTTAGGAGTTATAGCCATTTAAGATTTTGAATTTTTTTTTCTGGTGCGTAATATGACCCCCGCAGACGCCTAGTTTAGGAGTTATAGCCATTTTAAGATTTTGAATATTTTTTTCTGGTGCATAAGATGACCCCGCAGACGCATAGTTTAGGAGTTATAGCGATTTTAAAGTTTTGATTTTCTTTTTCCTGGTGCATAATATGAGCCCCGCAGACGCCTAGTTTAGGAGTTATAGCCATTTTAAGATTTTGAATTTTTTTTTCAGGTGCATAATATGACCCCCGCAGACGCCTAGTTTAGGAGTTATAGCCATTTTAAGATTTTGAATTTTTTTTTTTTGGTGCATAATATGACCCCCGCAGACGCCTAGTTTAGGAGTTATAGCCATTTTAAGATTTTGAATTTTTTTTTTCTGGTGCATAATATGACCCCCGCAGACGCCTAGTTTAGGAGTTATAGAGATTTTAAAGTTTTGAATTTTCTTTTTTCTGGTGCATAATATGACCCCCGCAGACGCCTAGTTTAGGAGTTATAGCCATTTTAAGATTTTAAATTTTTTTTTTTTGGTGCATAATATGACCCTCGCAGACGCCTAGTTTAGGAGTTATAGCGATTTTAAAGTTTTGAATTTTCTTTTTCCTGGTGCATAATATGAGCCCCGCAGACGCCTAGTTTAGGAGTTATAGCCATTTTAAGATTTGAATTTTTTTTTTTTGGTGCATAATATGACCCCCGCAGACGCCTAGTTTAGGAGTTATAGCCATTTTAAGATTTTGAATTTTTTTTTCTGGTGCATAATATGACCCCCGCAGACGCCTAGTTTAGGAGTTATAGCGATTTTAAAGTTTTGAATTTTCTTTTTTCTAGTGCGTAATATGACCCCCGCAGACGCCTAGTTTAGGAGTTATAGCCATTTTAAGATTTTGAATTTTTTTTTCAGGTGCATAATATGACCCCCGCAGACGCCTAGTTTAGGAGTTATAGCGATTTTAAAGTTTTGAATTTTCTTTTTCCTGGCGCATAATATGACCCCCGCAGACGCCTAGTTTAGGAGTTTTAGCCATTTTAAGATTTTGAATTTTTTTTTTCTGGTGCATAATATGAGTCCCGCAGACGCCTAGTTTAGGAGTTATAGCCTTTTTAAATTTTTGATTTTTTTTTCTGGTGCATAATATGACCCCCGCAGACGCCTAGTTTAGGAGTTATAGCCATTTTAAGATTTTGAATTTTTTTTTCTGGTGCGTAATATGGACCCCCGCAGACGCCTAGTTTAGGAATTATAGCGATTTTAAAGTTTTGAATTTTCTTTTTCCTGGTGCATAATATGACCCCCGCAGACGCCTAGTTTAGGAGGTATATCGATTTTAAAGTTTTGAATTTTCTTTTTCTGGTGCATAATATGACCTCCGCAGACGCCTAGTTTAGGAGTTATATCGATTTTAAAGTTTTGAATTTTCTTTTTTCTGGTGCATAATATGAGCCCCGCAGACGCCTAGTTTAGGAGTTATAGCGATTTTAAAGTTTTGAATTTCTTTTTCCTGGTGCATAATATGAGCCCCGCAGACGCCTAGTTTAGGAGTTATAGCCATTTTAAGATTTTGAATTTTTTTTTCTGGTGCGTAATATGACCCCCGCAGACGCCTAGTTTAGGAGTTATAGCGATTTTAAAGTTTTGAATTTCTTTTTTCTAGTGCATAATATGACCCCCGCAGACGCCTAGTTTAGGAGTTATAGCCATTTTAAGATTTTGAATTTTTTTTTTTCAGGTGCATAATATGACCTCCGCAGACGCCTAGTTTAGGAGTTATAGCCATTTTTAAATTTTGAATTTTTTTTCTGGTGCATAATATGACCCCCGCAGACGCCTAGTTTAGGAGTTATATCGATTTTAAAGTTTTGAATTTTCTTTTTTCTGGTGCATAATATGACCCCCGCAGACGCCTAGTTTAGGAGTTATAGCCATTTTAAGATTTTGAATTTTTTTTTTTTGGTGCATAATATGACCCCCGCAGACGCCTAGTTTAGGAGTTATAGCCATTTTAAGATTTTGAATTTTTTTTTTCTGGTGCATAATATGACCCCCGCAGACGCCTAGTTTAGGAGTTATAGCGATTTTAAAGTTTTGAATTTTCTTTTTCCTGGTGCATAATATGACCCCCGCAGACGCCTAGTTTAGGAGTTATAGCCATTTTAAGATTTTGAATTTTTTTTTTTGGTGCATAATATGATCCCCGCAGACGCCTAGTTTAGGAGTTATAGCCATTTTAAGATTTTGAATTTTTTTTTTCAGGTGCATAATATGACCTCCGCAGACGCCTAGTTTAGGAGTTATAGCCATTTTTAAATTTTGAATTTTTTTTCTGGTGCATAATATGACCCCCGCAGACGCCTAGTTTAGGAGTTATATCGATTTTAAAGTTTTGAATTTTCTTTTTTCTGGTGCATAATATGACCCCCGCAGACGCCTAGTTTAGGAGTTGTAGCCATTTTAAGATTTTGAATTTTTTTTTTCAGGTGCATAATATGACCTCCGCAGACGCCTAGTTTAGGAGTTATAGCCATTTTTAAATTTTGAATTTTTTTTCTGGTGCATAATATGACCCCCGCAGACGCCTAGTTTAGGAGTTATATCGATTTTAAAGTTTTGAATTTTCTTTTTTCTGGTGCATAATATGACCCCCGCAGACGCCTAGTTTAGGAGTTATAGCCATTTTAAGATTTTGAATTTTTTTTTTCAGGTGCATAATATGACCTCCGCAGACGCCTAGTTTAGGAGTTATAGCCATTTTTAAATTTTGAATTTTTTTTCAGGTGCATAATATGACCTCCGCAGACGCCTAGTTTAGGAGTTATAGCCATTTTTAAATTTTGAATTTTTTTTCTGGTGCATAATATGACCCCCGCAGACGCCTAGTTTAGGAGTTATATCGATTTTAAAGTTTTGAATTTTCTTTTTTCTGGTGCATAATATGACCCCCGCAGACGCCTAGTTTAGGAGTTATAGCCATTTTAAGATTTTGAATATTTTTTTCTGGTGCATAAGATGACCCCCGCAGACGCATAGTTTAGGAGTTATAGCGATTTTAAAGTTTTGAATTTTCTTTTTCCTGGTGCATAATATGACCCCCGCAGACGCCTAGTTTAGGAGTTATATCGATTTTAAAGTTTTGAATTTTCTTTTTTCTGGTGCATAATATGACCCCCGCAGACGCCTTGTTTAGGAGTTATAGCCATTTTAAGATTTTGAATTTTTTTTTTTTGGTGCATAATATGACCCCCGCAGACGCCTAGTTTAGGAGTTATAGCCATTTTAAGATTTTGAATTTTTTTTTTCTGGTGCATAATATGACCCCCGCAGACGCCTAGTTTAGGAGTTATAGCGATTTTAAAGTTTTGAATTTTCTTTTTCCTGGTGCATAATATGACCCCCGCAGACGCCTAGTTTAGGAGTTATATCGATTTTAAAGTTTTGAATTTTCTTTTTTCTGGTGCATAATATGACCCCCGCAGACGCCTAGTTTAGGAGTTATAGCCATTTTAAGATTTTGAATTTTTTTTTTTTGGTGCATAATATGACCCCCGCAGACGCCTAGTTTAGGAGTTATAGCCATTTTAAGATTTTGAATTTTTTTTTTCTGGTGCATAATATGACCCCCGCAGACGCCTAGTTTAGGAGTTATAGCAATTTTAAAGTTTTGAATTTTCTTTTTTCTGGTGCATAATATGACCCCCGCAGACGCCTAGTTTAGGAGTTATAGCGATTTTAAAGTTTTGAATTTTCTTTTTCCTGGTGCATAATATGAGCCCCGCAGACGCCTAGTTTAGGAGTTATAGCCATTTTAAGATTTTGAATTTTTTTTTTTTTGGTGCATAATATGACCCCCGCAGACGCCTAGTTTAGGAGTTATAGCCATTTTAAGATTTTGAATTTTTTTTTTTCTGGTGCATAATATGACCCCCGCAGACGCCTAGTTTAGGAGTTATAGCGATTTTAAAGTTTTGAATTTTCTTTTTTCTAGTGCGTAATATGACCCCCGCAGACGCCTAGTTTAGGAGTTATAGCCATTTTAAGATTTTGAATTTTTTTTTTCAGGTGCATAATATGACCCCCGCAGACGCCTAGTTTAGGAGTTATAGCGATTTTAAAGTTTTGAATTTTCTTTTTCCTGGCGCATAATATGACCCCCGGCAGACGCCTAGTTTAGGAGTTATAGCCATTTTAAGATTTTGAATTTTTTTTTTCTGGTGCATAATATGACCCCCGCAGACGCCTAGTTTAGGAGTTATAGCCTTTTAAAATTTTGATTTTTTTTTCTGGTGCATAATATGACCCCCGCAGACGCCTAGTTTAGGAGTTATAGCCATTTTAAGATTTTGAATTTTTTTTTCTGGTGCGTAATATGACCCCCGCAGACGCCTAGTTTAGGAATTATAGCGATTTTAAAGTTTTGAATTTTCTTTTTCCTGGTGCATAATATGACCCCCGCAGACGCCTAGTTTAGGAGGTATATCGATTTTAAAGTTTTGAATTTTCTTTTTTCTGGTGCATAATATGACCCCCGCAGACGCCTAGTTTAGGAGTTATAGCCATTTTAAGATTTTTAATTTGTTTTTTTTGGTGCATAATATGACCCCCGCAGACGCCTAGTTTAGGAGTTATAGCCATTTTAAGATTTTGAATTTTTTTTTCTGGTGCGTAATATGACCCCCGCAGACGCCTAGTTTAGGAATTATAGCGATTTTAAAGTTTTGAATTTTCTTTTTCCTGGTGCATAATATGACCCCCGCAGACGCCTAGTTTAGGAGGTATATCGATTTTAAAGTTTTGAATTTTCTTTTTTCTGGTGCATAATATGACCCCTGCAGACGCCTAGTTTAGGAGTTATAGCGATTTTAAAGTTTTGAATTTTCTTTTTCCTGGTGCATAATATGAGCCCCGCAGACGCCTAGTTTAGGAGTTATAGCCATTTTAAGATTTTGAATTTTTTTTTCTGGTGCGTAATATGACCCCCGCAGACGCCTAGTTTAGGAGTTATAGCCATTTTAAGATTTTGAATATTTTTTTCTGGTGCATAAGATGACCCCCCAGACGCATAGTTTAGGAGTTATAGCGATTTTAAAGTTTTGAATTTTCTTTTTCCTGGTGCATAATATGACCCCCGCAGACGCCTAGTTTAGGAGTTATAGCGATTTTAAAGTTTTGAATTTTTTTTTTTCTGGCGCATAATATGACCCCCGCAGACGCCTAGTTTAGGAGTTATAGCCATTTTAAGATTTTGAATTTTTTTTTTCTGGTGCATAATATGACCCCCGCAGACGCCTAGTTTAGGAGTTATAGCGATTTTAAAGTTTTGAATTTTCTTTTTCCTGGCGCATAATATGACCCCCGCAGACGCCTAGTTTAGGAGTTATAGCCATTTTAAGATTTTGAATTTTTTTTTTCTGGTGCATAATATGACCCCCGCAGACGCCTAGTTTAGGAGTTATAGCCTTTTTAAAATTTTGATTTTTTTTTCTGGTGCATAATATGACCCCCGCAGACGCCTAGTTTAGGAGTTATAGCCATTTTAAGATTTTGAATTTTTTTTTCTGGTGCGTAATATGACCCCCGCAGACGCCTAGTTTAGGAATTATAGCGATTTTAAAGTTTTGAATTTTCTTTTTCCTGGTGCATAATATGACCCCCGCAGACGCCTAGTTTAGGAGGTATATCGATTTTAAAGTTTTGAATTTTCTTTTTTCTGGTGCATAATATGACCCCCGCAGACGCCTAGTTTAGGAGTTATAGCCATTTTAAGATTTTGAATTTTTTTTTCTGGTGCGTAATATGACCCCCGCAGACGCCTAGTTTAGGAGTTATAGCCATTTTAAGATTTTGAATATTTTTTTCTGGTGCATAAGATGACCCCCGCAGACGCATAGTTTAGGAGTTATAGCGATTTTAAAGTTTTGAATTTTCTTTTTCCTGGTGCATAATATGACCCCCGCAGACGCCTAGTTTAGGAGTTATATCGATTTTAAAGTTTTGAATTTTCTTTTTTCTGGTGCATAATATGACCCCCGCAGACGCCTAGTTTAGGAGTTATAGCCATTTTAAGGTTTTGAATTTTTTTTTTTTGGTGCATAATATGACCCCCGCAGACGCCTAGTTTAGGAGTTATAGAGATTTTAAAGTTTTGAATTTTCTTTTTTCTGGTGCATAATATGACCCCCGCAGACGCCTAGTTTAGGAGTTATAGCCATTTTAAGATTTTAAATTTTTTTTTTTTGGTGCATAATATGACCCTCGCAGACGCCTAGTTTAGGAGTTATAGCCATTTTAAGATTTTGAATTTTTTTTTTCTGGTGCATAATATGACCCCCGCAGACGCCTAGTTTAGGAGTTATAGCGATTTTAAAGTTTTGAATTTTCTTTTTCCTGGTGCATAATATGAGCCCCGCAGACGCCTAGTTTAGGAGTTATAGCCATTTTAAGATTTTGAATTTTTTTTTTTTGGTGCATAATATGACCCCCGCAGACGCCTAGTTTAGGAGTTATAGCCATTTTAAGATTTTGAATTTTTTTTTTCTGGTGCATAATATGACCCCCGCAGACGCCTAGTTTAGGAGTTATAGCGATTTTAAAGTTTTGAATTTTTTTTTTCTGGTGCATAATATGACCCCCGCAGACGCCTAGTTTAGGAGTTATAGAGATTTTAAAGTTTTGAATTTTCTTTTTTCTGGTGCATAATATGACCCCCGCAGACGCCTAGTTTAGGAGTTATAGCCATTTTAAGATTTTAAATTTTTTTTTTTTGGTGCATAATATGACCCTCGCAGACGCCTAGTTTAGGAGTTATAGCGATTTTAAAGTTTTGAATTTTCTTTTTCCTGGTGCATAATATGAGCCCCGCAGACGCCTAGTTTAGGAGTTATAGCCATTTTAAGATTTTGAATTTTTTTTTTTTGGTGCATAATATGACCCCCGCAGACGCCTAGTTTAGGAGTTATAGCCATTTTAAGATTTTGAATTTTTTTTTTCTGGTGCATAATATGACCCCCGCAGACGCCTAGTTTAGGAGTTATAGCGATTTTAAAGTTTTGAATTTTCTTTTTTCTAGTGCGTAATATGACCCCCGCAGACGCCTAGTTTAGGAGTTATAGCCATTTTAAGATTTTGAATTTTTTTTTTCAGGTGCATAATATGACCCCCGCAGACGCCTAGTTTAGGAGTTATAGCGATTTTAAAGTTTTGAATTTTCTTTTTCCTGGCGCATAATATGACCCCCGCAGACGCCTAGTTTAGGAGTTTTAGCCATTTTAAGATTTTGAATTTTTTTTTTCTGGTGCATAATATGAGTCCCGCAGACGCCTAGTTTAGGAGTTATAGCCTTTTTAAATTTTTGATTTTTTTTTCTGGTGCATAATATGACCCCCGCAGACGCCTAGTTTAGGAGTTATAGCCATTTTAAGATTTTGAATTTTTTTTTCTGGTGCGTAATATGACCCCCGCAGACGCCTAGTTTAGGAATTATAGCGATTTTAAAGTTTTGAATTTTCTTTTTCCTGGTGCATAATATGACCCCCGCAGACGCCTAGTTTAGGAGGTATATCGATTTTAAAGTTTTGAATTTTCTTTTTTCTGGTGCATAATATGACCTCCGCAGACGCCTAGTTTAGGAGTTATATCGATTTTAAAGTTTTGAATTTTCTTTTTTCTGGTGCATAATATGAGCCCCGCAGACGCCTAGTTTAGGAGTTATAGCGATTTTAAAGTTTTGAATTTTCTTTTTCCTGGTGCATAATATGAGCCCCGCAGACGCCTAGTTTAGGAGTTATAGCCATTTTAAGATTTTGAATTTTTTTTTCTGGTGCGTAATATGACCCCCGCAGACGCCTAGTTTAGGAGTTATAGCGATTTTAAAGTTTTGAATTTTCTTTTTTCTAGTGCATAATATGACCCCCGCAGACGCCTAGTTTAGGAGTTATAGCCATTTTAAGATTTTGAATTTTTTTTTTCAGGTGCATAATATGACCTCCGCAGACGCCTAGTTTAGGAGTTATAGCCATTTTTAAATTTTGAATTTTTTTTCTGGTGCATAATATGACCCCCGCAGACGCCTAGTTTAGGAGTTATATCGATTTTAAAGTTTTGAATTTTCTTTTTTCTGGTGCATAATATGACCCCCGCAGACGCCTAGTTTAGGAGTTATAGCCATTTTAAGATTTTGAATTTTTTTTTTTTGGTGCATAATATGACCCCCGCAGACGCCTAGTTTAGGAGTTATAGCCATTTTAAGATTTTGAATTTTTTTTTTCTGGTGCATAATATGACCCCCGCAGACGCCTAGTTTAGGAGTTATAGCGATTTTAAAGTTTTGAATTTTCTTTTTCCTGGTGCATAATATGACCCCCGCAGACGCCTAGTTTAGGAGTTATAGCCATTTTAAGATTTTGAATTTTTTTTTTTTGGTGCATAATATGATCCCCGCAGACGCCTAGTTTAGGAGTTATAGCCATTTTAAGATTTTGAATTTTTTTTTTCAGGTGCATAATATGACCTCCGCAGACGCCTAGTTTAGGAGTTATAGCCATTTTTAAATTTTGAATTTTTTTTCTGGTGCATAATATGACCCCCGCAGACGCCTAGTTTAGGAGTTATATCGATTTTAAAGTTTTGAATTTTCTTTTTTCTGGTGCATAATATGACCCCCGCAGACGCCTAGTTTAGGAGTTGTAGCCATTTTAAGATTTTGAATTTTTTTTTTCAGGTGCATAATATGACCTCCGCAGACGCCTAGTTTAGGAGTTATAGCCATTTTTAAATTTTGAATTTTTTTTCTGGTGCATAATATGACCCCCGCAGACGCCTAGTTTAGGAGTTATATCGATTTTAAAGTTTTGAATTTTCTTTTTTCTGGTGCATAATATGACCCCCGCAGACGCCTAGTTTAGGAGTTATAGCCATTTTAAGATTTTGAATTTTTTTTTTCAGGTGCATAATATGACCTCCGCAGACGCCTAGTTTAGGAGTTATAGCCATTTTTAAATTTTGAATTTTTTTTCAGGTGCATAATATGACCTCCGCAGACGCCTAGTTTAGGAGTTATAGCCATTTTTAAATTTTGAATTTTTTTTCTGGTGCATAATATGACCCCCGCAGACGCCTAGTTTAGGAGTTATATCGATTTTAAAGTTTTGAATTTTCTTTTTTCTGGTGCATAATATGACCCCCGCAGACGCCTAGTTTAGGAGTTATAGCCATTTTAAGATTTTGAATATTTTTTTCTGGTGCATAAGATGACCCCCGCAGACGCATAGTTTAGGAGTTATAGCGATTTTAAAGTTTTGAATTTTCTTTTTCCTGGTGCATAATATGACCCCCGCAGACGCCTAGTTTAGGAGTTATATCGATTTTAAAGTTTTGAATTTTCTTTTTTCTGGTGCATAATATGACCCCCGCAGACGCCTTGTTTAGGAGTTATAGCCATTTTAAGATTTTGAATTTTTTTTTTTTGGTGCATAATATGACCCCCGCAGACGCCTAGTTTAGGAGTTATAGCCATTTTAAGATTTTGAATTTTTTTTTTCTGGTGCATAATATGACCCCCGCAGACGCCTAGTTTAGGAGTTATAGCGATTTTAAAGTTTTGAATTTTCTTTTTCCTGGTGCATAATATGACCCCCGCAGACGCCTAGTTTAGGAGTTATATCGATTTTAAAGTTTTGAATTTTCTTTTTTCTGGTGCATAATATGACCCCCGCAGACGCCTAGTTTAGGAGTTATAGCCATTTTAAGATTTTGAATTTTTTTTTTTTGGTGCATAATATGACCCCCGCAGACGCCTAGTTTAGGAGTTATAGCCATTTTAAGATTTTGAATTTTTTTTTTCTGGTGCATAATATGACCCCCGCAGACGCCTAGTTTAGGAGTTATAGCAATTTTAAAGTTTTGAATTTTCTTTTTTCTGGTGCATAATATGACCCCCGCAGACGCCTAGTTTAGGAGTTATAGCGATTTTAAAGTTTTGAATTTTCTTTTTCCTGGTGCATAATATGAGCCCCGCAGACGCCTAGTTTAGGAGTTATAGCCATTTTAAGATTTTGAATTTTTTTTTTTTGGTGCATAATATGACCCCCGCAGACGCCTAGTTTAGGAGTTATAGCCATTTTAAGATTTTGAATTTTTTTTTTCTGGTGCATAATATGACCCCCGCAGACGCCTAGTTTAGGAGTTATAGCGATTTTAAAGTTTTGAATTTTCTTTTTTCTAGTGCGTAATATGACCCCCGCAGACGCCTAGTTTAGGAGTTATAGCCATTTTAAGATTTTGAATTTTTTTTTTCAGGTGCATAATATGACCCCCGCAGACGCCTAGTTTAGGAGTTATAGCGATTTTAAAGTTTTGAATTTTCTTTTTCCTGGCGCATAATATGACCCCCGCAGACGCCTAGTTTAGGAGTTATAGCCATTTTAAGATTTTGAATTTTTTTTTTCTGGTGCATAATATGACCCCCGCAGACGCCTAGTTTAGGAGTTATAGCCTTTTTAAAATTTTGATTTTTTTTTCTGGTGCATAATATGACCCCCGCAGACGCCTAGTTTAGGAGTTATAGCCATTTTAAGATTTTGAATTTTTTTTTCTGGTGCGTAATATGACCCCCGCAGACGCCTAGTTTAGGAATTATAGCGATTTTAAAGTTTTGAATTTTCTTTTTCCTGGTGCATAATATGACCCCCGCAGACGCCTAGTTTAGGAGGTATATCGATTTTAAAGTTTTGAATTTTCTTTTTTCTGGTGCATAATATGACCCCCGCAGACGCCTAGTTTAGGAGTTATAGCCATTTTAAGATTTTTAATTTGTTTTTTTTGGTGCATAATATGACCCCCGCAGACGCCTAGTTTAGGAGTTATAGCCATTTTAAGATTTTGAATTTTTTTTTCTGGTGCGTAATATGACCCCCGCAGACGCCTAGTTTAGGAATTATAGCGATTTTAAAGTTTTGAATTTTCTTTTTCCTGGTGCATAATATGACCCCCGCAGACGCCTAGTTTAGGAGGTATATCGATTTTAAAGTTTTGAATTTTCTTTTTTCTGGTGCATAATATGACCCCTGCAGACGCCTAGTTTAGGAGTTATAGCGATTTTAAAGTTTTGAATTTTCTTTTTCCTGGTGCATAATATGAGCCCCGCAGACGCCTAGTTTAGGAGTTATAGCCATTTTAAGATTTTGAATTTTTTTTTCTGGTGCGTAATATGACCCCCGCAGACGCCTAGTTTAGGAGTTATAGCCATTTTAAGATTTTGAATATTTTTTTCTGGTGCATAAGATGACCCCCCAGACGCATAGTTTAGGAGTTATAGCGATTTTAAAGTTTTGAATTTTCTTTTTCCTGGTGCATAATATGACCCCCGCAGACGCCTAGTTTAGGAGTTATAGCGATTTTAAAGTTTTGAATTTTTTTTTTTCTGGCGCATAATATGACCCCCGCAGACGCCTAGTTTAGGAGTTATAGCCATTTTAAGATTTTGAATTTTTTTTTTCTGGTGCATAATATGACCCCCGCAGACGCCTAGTTTAGGAGTTATAGCGATTTTAAAGTTTTGAATTTTCTTTTTCCTGGCGCATAATATGACCCCCGCAGACGCCTAGTTTAGGAGTTATAGCCATTTTAAGATTTTGAATTTTTTTTTTCTGGTGCATAATATGACCCCCGCAGACGCCTAGTTTAGGAGTTATAGCCTTTTTAAAATTTTGATTTTTTTTTCTGGTGCATAATATGACCCCCGCAGACGCCTAGTTTAGGAGTTATAGCCATTTTAAGATTTTGAATTTTTTTTTCTGGTGCGTAATATGACCCCCGCAGACGCCTAGTTTAGGAATTATAGCGATTTTAAAGTTTTGAATTTTCTTTTTCCTGGTGCATAATATGACCCCCGCAGACGCCTAGTTTAGGAGGTATATCGATTTTAAAGTTTTGAATTTTCTTTTTTCTGGTGCATAATATGACCCCCGCAGACGCCTAGTTTAGGAGTTATAGCCATTTTAAGATTTTGAATTTTTTTTTCTGGTGCGTAATATGACCCCCGCAGACGCCTAGTTTAGGAGTTATAGCCATTTTAAGATTTTGAATATTTTTTTCTGGTGCATAAGATGACCCCCGCAGACGCATAGTTTAGGAGTTATAGCGATTTTAAAGTTTTGAATTTTCTTTTTCCTGGTGCATAATATGACCCCCGCAGACGCCTAGTTTAGGAGTTATATCGATTTTAAAGTTTTGAATTTTCTTTTTTCTGGTGCATAATATGACCCCCGCAGACGCCTAGTTTAGGAGTTATAGCCATTTTAAGGTTTTGAATTTTTTTTTTTTGGTGCATAATATGACCCCCGCAGACGCCTAGTTTAGGAGTTATAGCCATTTTAAGATTTTGAATTTTTTTTTCTGGTGCGTAATATGACCCCCGCAGACGCCTAGTTTAGGAGTTATAGCGATTTTAAAGTTTTGAATTTTCTTTTTCCTGGTGCATAATATGACCCCCGCAGAGCCTAGTTTAGGAGGTATATCGATTTTAAAGTTTTGAATTTTCTTTTTTCTGGTGCATAATATGACCCCCGCAGACGCCTAGTTTAGGAGTTATAGCCATTTTAAGATTTTGATTTTTTTTTTTGGTGCATAATATGACCCCCGCAGACGCCTAGTTTAGGAGTTATAGCGATTTTAAAGTTTTGAATTTTCTTTTTCCTGGTGCATAATATGAGCCCCGCAGACGCCTAGTTTAGGAGTTATAGCCATTTTAAGATTTTGAATTTTTTTTTCTGGTGCGTAATATGACCCCCGCAGACGCCTAGTTTAGGAGTTATAGCCATTTTAAGATTTTGAATATTTTTTTCTGGTGCATAAGATGACCCCCGCAGACGCCTAGTTTAGGAATTATAGCGATTTTAAAGTTTTGAATTTTCTTTTTCCTGGTGCATAATATGACCCCCGCAGACGCCTAGTTTAGGAGGTATATCGATTTTAAAGTTTTGAATTTTCTTTTTTCTGGTGCATAATATGACCCCCGCAGACGCCTAGTTTAGGAGTTATAGCCATTTTAAGATTTTTAATTTGTTTTTTTTGGTGCATAATATGACCCCCGCAGACGCCTAGTTTAGGAGTTATAGCCATTTTAAGATTTTGAATTTTTTTTTCTGGTGCGTAATATGACCCCCGCAGACGCCTAGTTTAGGAATTATAGCGATTTTAAAGTTTTGAATTTTCTTTTTCCTGGTGCATAATATGACCCCCGCAGACGCCTAGTTTAGGAGGTATATCGATTTTAAAGTTTTGAATTTTCTTTTTTCTGGTGCATAATATGACCCCTGCAGACGCCTAGTTTAGGAGTTATAGCGATTTTAAAGTTTTGAATTTTCTTTTTCCTGGTGCATAATATGAGCCCCGCAGACGCCTAGTTTAGGAGTTATAGCCATTTTAAGATTTTGAATTTTTTTTTCTGGTGCGTAATATGACCCCCGCAGACGCCTAGTTTAGGAGTTATAGCCATTTTAAGATTTTGAATATTTTTTTCTGGTGCATAAGATGACCCCCGCAGACGCATAGTTTAGGAGTTATAGCGATTTTAAAGTTTTGAATTTTCTTTTTCCTGGTGCATAATATGACCCCCGCAGACGCCTAGTTTAGGAGTTATAGCGATTTTAAAGTTTTGAATTTTTTTTTTTCTGGCGCATAATATGACCCCCGCAGACGCCTAGTTTAGGAGTTATAGCCATTTTAAGATTTTGAATTTTTTTTTTCTGGTGCATAATATGACCCCCGCAGACGCCTAGTTTAGGAGTTATAGCGATTTTAAAGTTTTGAATTTTCTTTTTCCTGGCGCATAATATGACCCCCGCAGACGCCTAGTTTAGGAGTTATAGCCATTTTAAGATTTTGAATTTTTTTTTTCTGGTGCATAATATGACCCCCGCAGACGCCTAGTTTAGGAGTTATAGCCTTTTTAAAATTTTGATTTTTTTTTCTGGTGCATAATATGACCCCCGCAGACGCCTAGTTTAGGAGTTATAGCCATTTTAAGATTTTGAATTTTTTTTTCTGGTGCGTAATATGACCCCCGCAGACGCCTAGTTTAGGAATTATAGCGATTTTAAAGTTTTGAATTTTCTTTTTCCTGGTGCATAATATGACCCCCGCAGACGCCTAGTTTAGGAGGTATATCGATTTTAAAGTTTTGAATTTTCTTTTTTCTGGTGCATAATATGACCCCCGCAGACGCCTAGTTTAGGAGTTATAGCCATTTTAAGATTTTGAATTTTTTTTTTTGGTGCATAATATGACCCCCGCAGACGCCTAGTTTAGGAGTTATAGCGATTTTAAAGTTTTGAATTTTCTTTTTCCTGGTGCATAATATGAGCCCCGCAGACGCCTAGTTTAGGAGTTATAGCCATTTTAAGATTTTGAATTTTTTTTTCTGGTGCGTAATATGACCCCCGCAGACGCCTAGTTTAGGAGTTATAGCCATTTTAAGATTTTGAATATTTTTTTCTGGTGCATAAGATGACCCCCGCAGACGCATAGTTTAGGAGTTATAGCGATTTTAAAGTTTTGAATTTTCTTTTTCCTGGTGCATAATATGACCCCCGCAGACGCCTAGTTTAGGAGTTATATCGATTTTAAAGTTTTGAATTTTCTTTTTTCTGGTGCATAATATGACCCCCGCAGACGCCTAGTTTAGGAGTTATAGCCATTTTAAGATTTTGAATTTTTTTTTTTTGGTGCATAATATGACCCCCGCAGACGCCTAGTTTAGGAGTTATAGCCATTTTAAGATTTTGAATTTTTTTTTCTGGTGCGTAATATGACCCCCGCAGACGCCTAGTTTAGGAGTTATAGCGATTTTAAAGTTTTGAATTTTCTTTTTCCTGGTGCATAATATGACCCCCGCAGAGCCTAGTTTAGGAGGTATATCGATTTTAAAGTTTTGAATTTTCTTTTTTCTGGTGCATAATATGACCCCCGCAGACGCCTAGTTTAGGAGTTATAGCCATTTTAAGATTTTGATTTTTTTTTTTGGTGCATAATATGACCCCCGCAGACGCCTAGTTTAGGAGTTATAGCGATTTTAAAGTTTTGAATTTTCTTTTTCCTGGTGCATAATATGAGCCCCGCAGACGCCTAGTTTAGGAGTTATAGCCATTTTAAGATTTTGAATTTTTTTTTCTGGTGCGTAATATGACCCCCGCAGACGCCTAGTTTAGGAGTTATAGCCATTTTAAGATTTTGAATATTTTTTTCTGGTGCATAAGATGACCCCCGCAGACGCATAGTTTAGGAGTTATAGCGATTTTAAAGTTTTGAATTTTCTTTTTCCTGGTGCATAATATGACCCCCGCAGACGCCTAGTTTAGGAGTTATAGCGATTTTAAAGTTTTGAATTTTTTTTTTCTGGCGCATAATATGACCCCCGCAGACGCCTAGTTTAGGAGTTATAGCCATTTTAAGATTTTGAATATTTTTTTCTGGTGCATAAGATGACCCCCGCAGACGCATAGTTTAGGAGTTATAGCGATTTTAAAGTTTTGAATTTTCTTTTTCCTGGTGCATAATATGACCCCCGCAGGCGCCTAGTTTAGGAGGTATATCGATTTTAAAGTTTTGAATTTTTTTTTTTCTGGTGCATAATATGACCCCCGCAGACGCCTAGTTTAGGAGTTATATCGATTTTAAAGTTTTGAATTTTCTTTTTTCTGGTGCATAATATGACCCCCGCAGACGCCTAGTTTAGGAGTTATAGCCATTTTAAGATTTGGAATTTTTTTTTTTTGGTGCATAATATGACCCCCGCAGACGCCTAGTTTAGGAGTTATAGCCATTTTAAGATTTTGAATTTTTTTTTTCTGGTGCATAATATGACCCCCGCAGACGCCTAGTTTAGGAGTTATAGCGATTTTAAAGTTTTGAATTTTCTTTTTTCTAGTGCATAATATGACCCCCGCAGACGCCTAGTTTAGGAGTTATAGCCATTTTAAGATTTTGAATTTTTTTTTTCAGGTGCATAATATGACCCCCGCAGACGCCTAGTTTAGGAGTTATAGCCATTTTAAGATTTTGAATTTTCTTTTTCCTGGCGCATAATATGACCCCCGCAGACGCCTAGTTTAGGAGTTATAGCCATTTTAAGATTTTGAATTTTTTTTTCCTGGTGCATAATATGACCCCCGCAGACGCCTAGTTTAGGAGTTATAGCGATTTTAAAGTTTTGAATTTTTTTTTTCTGGCGCATAATATGACCCCCGCAGACGCCTAGTTTAGGAGTTATAGCCATTTTAAGATTTTGAATATTTTTTTCTGGTGCATAAGATGACCCCCGCAGACGCATAGTTTAGGAGTTATAGCGATTTTAAAGTTTTGAATTTTCTTTTTCCTGGTGCATAATATGACCCCCGCAGGCGCCTAGTTTAGGAGGTATATCGATTTTAAAGTTTTGAATTTTTTTTTTTCTGGTGCATAATATGACCCCCGCAGACGCCTAGTTTAGGAGTTATATCGATTTTAAAGTTTTGAATTTTCTTTTTTCTGGTGCATAATATGACCCCCGCAGACGCCTAGTTTAGGAGTTATAGCCATTTTAAGATTTGGAATTTTTTTTTTTTGGTGCATAATATGACCCCCGCAGACGCCTAGTTTAGGAGTTATAGCCATTTTAAGATTTTGAATTTTTTTTTTCTGGTGCATAATATGACCCCCGCAGACGCCTAGTTTAGGAGTTATAGCGATTTTAAAGTTTTGAATTTTCTTTTTTCTAGTGCATAATATGACCCCCGCAGACGCCTAGTTTAGGAGTTATAGCCATTTTAAGATTTTGAATTTTTTTTTTCAGGTGCATAATATGACCCCCGCAGACGCCTAGTTTAGGAGTTATAGCCATTTTAAGATTTTGAATTTTCTTTTTCCTGGCGCATAATATGACCCCCGCAGACGCCTAGTTTAGGAGTTATAGCCATTTTAAGATTTTGAATTTTTTTTTTCTGGTGCATAATATGACCCCCGCAGACGCCTAGTTTAGGAGTTGTAGCCATTTTAAGATTTTGAATTTTCTTTTTCCTGGCGCATAATATGACCCCCGCAGACGCCTAGTTTAGGAGTTATAGCCATTTTAAGATTTTGAATTTTTTTTTTCTGGTGCGTAATATGATCCCCGCAGACGCCTAGTTTAGGAGTTATAGCGATTTTAAAGTTTTGAATTTTCTTTTTCCTGGTGCATAATATGACCCCCGCAGACGCCTAGTTTAGGAGTTATAGCGATTTTAAAGTTTTGAATTTTCTTTTTTCTGGTGCATAATATGACCTCCGCAGACGCCTAGTTTAGGAGTTATATCGATTTTAAAGTTTTGAATTCTCTTTCTTCTGGTGCATAATATGACCCCCGCAGACGCCTAGTTTAGGAGTTATAGCCATTTTAAGATTTTGAATTTTTTTTTTTGGTGCATAATATGACCCCCGCAGACGCCTAGTTTAGGAGTTATAGCGATTTTAAAGTTTTGAATTTTCTTTTTCCTGGTGCATAATATGAGCCCCGCAGACTCCTAGTTTAGGAGTTATAGCCATTTTAAGATTTTGAATTTTTTTTTCTGGTGCGTAATATGACCCCCGCAGACGCCTAGTTTAGGAGTTATAGCCGTTTTAAGATTTTGAATATTTTTTTCTGGTGCATAAGATGACCCCCGCAGACGCCTAGTTTAGGAGTTATAGCGATTTTAAAGTTTTGAATTTTCTTTTTCCTGGTGCATAATATGAGCCCCGCAGACTCCTAGTTTAGGAGTTATAGCCATTTTAAGATTTTGAATTTTTTTTTCTGGTGCATAATATGACCCCCGCAGACGCCTAGTTTAGGAGTTATAGCGATTTTAAAGTTTTGAATTTTCTTTTTTCTAGTGCATAATATGACCCCCGCAGACGCCTAGTTTAGGAGTTATAGCCATTTTAAGATTTTGAATTTTTTTTTCAGGTGCATAATATGACCCCCGCAGACGCCTAGTTTAGGAGTTATAGCGATTTTAAAGTTTTGAATTTTCTTTTTCCTGGCGCATAATATGACCCCCGCAGACGCCTAGTTTAGGAGTTATAGCCATTTTAAGATTTTGAATTTTTTTTTTCTGGTGCATAATATGACCCCAGCAGACGCCTAGTTTAGGAGTTATAGCCTTTTTAAAATTTTGATTTTTTTTTCTGGTGCATAATATGACCCCCGCAGACGCCTAGTTTAGGAGTTATAGCCATTTTAAGATTTTGAATTTTTTTTTCTGGTGCGTAATATGACCCCCGCAGACGCCTAGTTTAGGAGTTATAGCGATTTTAAAGTTTTGAATTTTCTTTTTCCTGGTGCATAATATGACCCCCGCAGACGCCTAGTTTAGGAGGTATATCGATTTTAAAGTTTTGAATTTTCTTTTTTCTGGTGCATAATATGACCTCCGCAGACGCCTAGTTTAGGAGTTATATCGATTTTAAAGTTTTGAATTTTCTTTTTTCTGGTGCATAATATGACCCCCGCAGACGCCTAGTTTAGGAGTTATAGCCATTTTAAGATTTTGAATTTTTTTTTTTGGTGCATAATATGACCCCCGCAGACGCCTAGTTTAGGAGTTATAGCGATTTTAAAGTTTTGAATTTTCTTTTTCCTGGTGCATAATATGAGCCCCGCAGACGCCTAGTTTAGGAGTTATAGCCATTTTAAGATTTTGAATTTTTTTTTCTGGTGCGTAATATGACCCCCGCAGACGCCTAGTTTAGGAGTTATAGCCATTTTAAGATTTTGAATTTTTTTTTTTGGTGCATAAGATGACCCCCGCAGACGCATAGTTTAGGAGTTATAGCGATTTTAAAGTTTTGAATTTTCTTTTTCCTGGTGCATAATATGACCCCCGCAGACGCCTAGTTTAGGAGGTATATCGATTTTAAAGTTTTGAATTTTCTTTTTTCTGGTGCATAATATGACCCCCGCAGACGCCTAGTTTAGGAGTTATATCGATTTTAAAGTTTTGAATTTTCTTTTTTCTGGTGCATAATATGACCCCCGCAGACGCCTAGTTTAGGAGTTATAGAAATTTTAAGATTTTGAATTTTTTTTTCTGGTGCGTAATATGACCCCCGCAGACGCCTAGTTTAGGAGTTATAGCGATTTTAAAGTTTTGAATTTTCTTTTTCCTGGTGCATAATATGAGCCCCGCAGACGCCTAGTTTAGGAGTTATAGCCATTTTAAGATTTTGAATTTTTTTTTCTGGTGCGTAATATGACCCCCGCAGACGCCTAGTTTAGGAGTTATAGCCATTTTAAGATTTTGAATATTTTTTTCTGGTGCATAAGATGACCCCCGCAGACGCCTAGTTTAGGAGTTATAGCGATTTTAAAGTTTTGAATTGTCTTTCTTCTGGTGCATAATATGACCCCCGCAGACGCCTAGTTTAGGAGTTATAGCCATTTTAAGATTTTGAATTTTCTTTTTCCTGGCGCATAATATGACCCCCGCAGACGCCTAGTTTAGGAGTTATAGCCATTTTAAGATTTTGAATTTTTTTTTTCTGATGCATAATATGACCCCCGCAGACGAATAGTTTAGTAGATATAGCGATTTTAAAGTCTTGAATATTCTTCTTTCTGGTGCATAATATGACCCCCGCAGTCGCCAGTTTAGGAGTTATAGCGATTTTAAAGTTTTGAATTTTCTTTTTCCTGGTGCATAATATTTCCCCCGCAGACGCCTAGTTTAGGAGTTATAGCGATTTTAAAGTTTTGAATTTTCTTTTTCCTGGCGCATAATATGACCCCCGCAGACGCCTAGTTTAGGAGTTATAGCCATTTTAAGATTTTGAATTTTTTTTTCTGATGCATAATATGACCCCCGCAGACGAATAGTTTAGGAGATATAGCGATTTTAAAGTCTTGAATATTCTTCTTTCTGGTGCATAATATGACCCCCGCAGTCGCCCAGTTTAGGAGTTATATCGATTTTAAAGTTTTGAATTTTCTTTTTTCTGGTGCATAATATGACCCCCGCAGACGCCTAGTTTAGGAGTTATAGCCATTTTAAGATTTTGAATTTTTTTTTTTTGGTGCATAATATGACCCCCGCAGACGCCTAGTTTAGGAGTTATAGCGATTTTAAAGTTTTGAATTTTCTTTTTCCTGGTGCATAATACGAGCCCCGCAGACGCCTAGTTTAGGAGTTATAGCCATTTTAAGATTTTGAATATTTTTTTCTGGTGCGTAATATGACCCCCGCAGACGCCTAGTTTAGGAGTTATAGCCATTTTAAGATTTTGAATATTTTTTTCTGGTGCATAAGATGACCCCCGCAGACGCCTAGTTTAGGAGTTATAGCGATTTTAAAGTTTTGAATTCTCTTTCTTCTGGTGCATAATATGACCCCCGCAGACGCCTAGTCTAGGAGTTATAGCCATTTTAAGATTTTGAATTTTTTTTTCAGGTGCATAATATGACCCCCGCAGACGCCTAGTTTAGGAGTTATAGCGATTTTAAAGTTTTGAATTTTCTTTTTCCTGGCGCATAATATGACCCCCGCAGACGCCTAGTTTAGGAGTTATAGCCATTTTAAGATTTTGAATTTTTTTTTTCTGGTGCATAATATGACCCCCGCAGACGCCTAGTTTAGGAGTTATAGCCTTTTTAAAATTTTGATTTTTTTTTCTGGTGCATAATATGACCCCCGCAGACGCCTAGTTTAGGAGTTATAGCCATTTTAAGATTTTGAATTTTTTTTTCTGGTGCGTAATATGACCCCCGTAGACGCCTAGTTTAGGAGTTATAGCGATTTTAAAGTTTTGAATTTTCTTTTTCCTGGTGCATAATATGACCCCCGCAGACGCCTAGTTTAGGAGGTATATCGATTTTAAAGTTTTGAATTTTCTTTTTTCTGGTGCATAATATGACCTCCGCAGACGCCTAGTTTAGGAGTTATATCGATTTTAAAGTTTTGAATTTTCTTTTTTCTGGTGCATAATATGACCCCCGCAGACGCCTAGTTTAGGAGTTATAGCCATTTTATGATTTTGAATTTTTTTTTTTTGGTGCATAATATGACCCCCGCAGACGCCTAGTTTAGGAGTTATAGCGATTTTAAAGTTTTGAATTTTCTTTTTCCTGGTGCATAATATGAGCCCCGCAGACGCCTAGTTTAGGAGTTATAGCCATTTTAAGATTTTGAATTTTTTTTTCTGGTGCGTAATATGACCCCCGCAGACGCCTAGTTTAGGAGTTATAGCCATTTTAAGATTTTGAATATTTTTTTCTGGTGCATAAGATGACCCCCGCAGACGCATAGTTTAGGAGTTATAGCGATTTTAAAGTTTTGAATTTTCTTTTTCCTGGTGCATAATATGACCCCCGCAGACGCCTAGTTTAGGAGGTATATCGATTTTAAAGTCTTGAATTTTCTTTTTTCTGGTGCATAATATGACCCCCGCAGACGCCTAGTTTAGGAGTTATATCGATTTTAAAGTTTTGAGTTTTCTTTTTTCTGGTGCATAATATGACCCCCGCAGACGCCTAGTTTAGGAGTTATAGCCATTTTAAGATTTTGAATTTTTTTTTCTGGTGCGTAATATGACCCCCGCAGACGCCTAGTTTAGGAGTTATATCGATTTTAAAGTTTTGAGTTTTCTTTTTTCTGGTGCATAATATGACCCCCGCAGACGCCTAGTTTAGGAGGTATATCGATTTTAAAGTCTTGAATTTTCTTTTTTCTGGTGCATAATATGACCCCCGCAGACGCCTAGTTTAGGAGTTATATCGATTTTAAAGTTTTGAGTTTTCTTTTTTCTGGTGCATAATATGACCCCCGCAGACGCCTAGTTTAGGAGTTATAGCCATTTTAAGATTTTGAATATTTTTTTCTGGTGCATAAGATGACCCCCGCAGACGCCTAGTTTAGGAGTTATAGCGATTTTAAAGTTTTGAATTCTCTTTCTTCTGGTGCATAATATGACCCCCGCAGACGCCTAGTCTAGGAGTTATAGCCATTTTAAGATTTTGAATTTTTTTTTCAGGTGCATAATATGACCCCCGCAGACGCCTAGTTTAGGAGTTATAGCGATTTTAAAGTTTTGAATTTTCTTTTTCCTGGCGCATAATATGACCCCCGCAGACGCCTAGTTTAGGAGTTATAGCCATTTTAAGATTTTGAATTTTTTTTTTCTGGTGCATAATATGACCCCCGCAGACGCCTAGTTTAGGAGTTATAGCCATTTTAAGATTTTGAATATTTTTTTCTGGTGCTTAATATGACCCCCGCAGACGCCTAGTTTAGGAGTTATAGCCATTTTAAGATTTTGAATTTTTTTTTCTGGTGCGTAATATGACCCCCGCAGACGCCTAGTTTAGGAGTTATAGCGATTTTAAAGTTTTGAATTTTCTTTTTCCTGGTGCATAATATGACCCCCGCAGACGCCTAGTTTAGGAGGTATATCGATTTTAAAGTTTTGAATTTTCTTTTTTCTGGTGCATAATATGACCTCCGCAGACGCCTAGTTTAGGAGTTATATCGATTTTAAAGTTTTGAATTTTCTTTTTTCTGGTGCATAATATGACCCCCGCAGACGCCTAGTTTAGGAGTTATAGCCATTTTAAGATTTTGAATTTTTTTTTTTGGTGCATAATATGACCCCCGCAGACGCCTAGTTTAGGAGTTATAGCGATTTTAAAGTTTTGAATTTTCTTTTTCCTGGTGCATAATATGAGCCCCGCAGACGCCTAGTTTAGGAGTTATAGCCATTTTAAGATTTTGAATTTTTTTTTCTGGTGCGTAATATGACCCCCGCAGACGCCTAGTTTAGGAGTTATAGCCATTTTAAGATTTTGAATATTTTTTTCTGGTGCATAAGATGACCCCCGCAGACGCATAGTTTAGGAGTTATAGCGATTTTAAAGTTTTGAATTTTCTTTTTCCTGGTGCATAATATGACCCCCGCAGACGCCTAGTTTAGGAGTTATATCGATTTTAAAGTTTTGAGTTTTCTTTTTTCTGGTGCATAATATGACCCCCGCAGACGCCTAGTTTAGGAGTTATAGCCATTTTAAGATTTAGAATTTTTTTTTCTGGTGCGTAATATGACCCCCGCAGACGCCTAGTTTAGGAGTTATAGCGATTTTAAAGTTTTGAATTTTCTTTTTCCTGGTGCATAATATGAGCCCCGCAGACGCCTAGTTTAGGAGTTATAGCCATTTTAAGATTTTGAATTTTTTTTTCTGGTGCGTAATATGACCCCCGCAGACGCCTAGTTTAGGAGTTATAGCCATTTTAAGATTTTGAATATTTTTTTCTGGTGCATAAGATGACCCCCGCAGACGCCTAGTTTAGGAGTTATAGCCATTTTAAGATTTTGAATTTTTTTTTTCAGGTGCATAATATGACCCCCGCAGACGCCTAGTTTAGGAGTTATAGCGATTTTAAAGTTTTGAATTTTCTTTTTCCTGGCGCATAATATGACCCCCGCAGACGCCTAGTTTAGGAGTTATAGCCATTTTAAGATTTTGAATTTTTTTTTCTGATGCATAATATGACCCCCGCAGACGAATAGTTTAGGAGATATAGCGATTTTAAAGTCTTGAATATTCTTCTTTCTGGTGCATAATATGACCCCCGCAGTCGCCCAGTTTAGGAGTTATAGCGATTTTAAAGTTTTGAATTTTCTTTTTACTGGTGCATAATATTACCCCCGCAGACGCCTAGTTTAGGAGTTATAGCCATTTTAGGATTTTGAATTTTTTTTTTTTTGGTGCATAATATGACCCTCGCAGACGCCTAGTTTAGGAGTTATAGAAATTTTAAGATTTTGAATTTTTTTTTTCTGGTGCATAATATAACCCCCGCAGACGCCTAGTTTAGGAGTTATAGCGACTTTAAAGTCTTGAATTTTCTTTTTTCTGGTGCATAATATGACCCCCGCAGACGCCTAGTTTAGGAGTTATAGCCATTTTAAGATTTTGAATTTTTTTTTTTTGGTGCATAATATGACCCCCGCAGTCGCCCAGTTCAGGAGTTATAGCCATTTTAAGATTTTGAATTTTTTTTTGGTGCATAATATGACCCCCGCAGACGCCTAGTTTAGGAGTTATAGACATTTTAAGATTTTGAATTTTTTTTTTTTTGGTGCATAATATGACCCCCGCAGACGCCTAGTTTAGGAGTTATAGCCATTTTAAGATTTTGAATTTTTTTTTTTCTGGTGCATAATATAACCCCCGCAGACGCCTAGTTTAGGAGTTATAGCGATTTTAAAGTCTTGAATTTTCTTTTTTCTGGTGCATAATATGACCCCCGCAGACGCCTAGTTTAGGAGTTATAGCCATTTTAAGATTTTGAATTTTTTTTTTTTGGTGCATAATATGACCCCCGCAGACGCCTAGTTTAGGAGTTATAGCCATTTTAAGATTTTGAGTTTTTTTTTTCTGGTGCATAATATGACCCCCGCAGACGCCTAGTTTAGGAGTTATATCGATTTTAAAGTTTTGAATTTTCTTTTTTCTGGTGCATAATATGACCCCCGCAGACGCCTAGTTTAGGAGTTATAGCCATTTTAAGATTTTGAATTTTTTTTTTCTGGTGCATAATATGACCCCCGCAGACGCCTAGTTTAAGAGTTATAGCCATTTTAAGATTTAGAATTTTTTTTTCTGGTGCATAATATAACCCCCGCAGATGCCTAGTTTAGGAGTTATAGCGATTTTAAAGTCTTGAATTTTCTTTTTCCTGGTGCATAATATGACCCCCGCAGACGCCTAGTTTAGGAGTTATAGCGATTTTAAAGTCTTGAATTTTCTTTTTACTGGTGCATAATATGAGCCCCGCAGACGCCTAGTTTAGGAGTTATAGCCATTTTAAGATTTTGAATTTTTTTTTCTGGTGCGTAATATAACCCCCGCAGACGCCTAGTTTAGGAGTTATAGCCATTTTAAGATTTTGAATTTTTTTTTTTTGGTGCATAATATGACCCCCGCAAACGCCTAGTTTAGGAGTTATAGAGATTTTAAAGTTTTGAATTTTTTTTTTTCTGGTGCATAATATGACCCCCGCAGACGCCTAGTTTAGGAGTTATAGCCATTTTAAGATTTTGAATTTTTTTTTTCTGGTGCATAATATGACCCCCGCAGACGCCTAGTTTAGGAGATATAGCGATTTTAAAGTCTTGAATATTCTTCTTTCTGGTGCATAATATGACCCCCGCAGTCGCCCAGTTTAGGAGTTATAGCGATTTCAAAGTTTTGAATTTTCTTTTTCCTGGTGCATAATATGACCTCCGCAGACGCGTAGTTTAGGAGTTATAGCCATTTTAAGATTTAGAATTTTTTTTTTTTTGGTGCATAATATGACCCCCGCAGACGCCTAGTTTAGGAGTTATAGCGATTTTAAAGTTTTGAATTTTCTTTTTCCTGGTGCATAATATGACCCCCGTAGACGCCTAGTTTAGGAGTTATATCGATTTTAAAGTTTTGAATTTTCTTTTTTCTGGTGCATAATATGACCCCCGCAGACACCTAGTTTAGGAGTTATAGCCATTTTAAGATTTTGAATTTTTAATTTTTTTGGTGCATAATATGACCCCCGCAGACGCCTAGTTTAGGAGTTATAGTAATTTTAAGATTTTGAATTTTCTTTTTCCTGGCGCATAATATGACCCCCGCAGACACCTAGTTTAGGAGTTATAGCCATTTTAAGATTTTGAATTTTTTATTTTTTTGGTGCATAATATGACCCCCGCAGACGCCTAGTTTAGGAGTTATAGTAATTTTAAAATTTTGAATTTTCTTTTTCCTGGCGCATAATATGACCCCCGCAGACGCCTAGTTTAGGAGTTATAGCCATTTTAAGATTTTGAATTTTTTTTTTCTGGTGCGTAATATGACCCCCGCAGACGCCTAGTTTAGGAGTTATAGCGATTTTAAAGTTTTGAATTTTCTTTTTCCTGGTGCATAATATGACCCCCGCAGACGCCTAGTTTAGGAGTTATAGCGATTTTAAAGTTTTGAATTTTCTTTTTTCTGGTGCATAATATGACCTCCGCAGACGCCTAGTTTAGGAGTTATATCGATTTTAAAGTTTTAAATTTTCTTTTTTCTGGTGCGGTGCATAATATGACCCCCGCAGACGCCTAGTTTAGGAGTTATAGCCATTTTAAGATTTTGAATTTTTTTTTTGGTGCATAATATGACCCCCGCAGACGCCTAGTTTAGGAGGTATATCGATTTTAAAGTTTTGAATTTTCTTTTTTCTGGTGCATAATATTACCTCCGCAGACGCCTAGTTTAGGAGTTATATCGATTTTAAAGTTTTGAATTTTCTTTTTTCTGGTGCATAATATGACCCCCGCAGACGCCTAGTTTAGGAGTTATATCCATTTTAAGATTTTGAATTTTTTTTTTTGGTGCATAACATGACCCCCGCAGACGCCTAGTTTAGGAGTTATAGCGATTTTAAAGTTTTGAATTTTCATTTTCCTGGTGCATAATATGAGCCCCGCAGACGCCTAGTTTAGGAGTTATAGCCATTTTAAGATTTTGAATTGTTTTGTTTGGTGCATAATATGACCCCCGCAGACGCCTAGTTTAGGAGCTATAGCCATTTTAAGATTTTGAATTTTTTTTTTTGGTGCATAAGATGACCCCCGCAGACGCATAGTTTAGGAGTTATAGCGATTTTAAAGTTTTGAATTTTCTTTTTCCTGGTGCATAATATGACCCCCGCAGACGCCTAGTTTAGGAGGTATATCGATTTTAAAGTTTTGAATTTTATTTTTTCTGGTGCATAATATGACCCCCGCAGACGCCTAGTTTAGGAGTTATATCGATTTTAAAGTTTTGAATTTTCTTTTTTCTGGTGCATAATATGACCCCCGCAGACGCCTAGTTTAGGAGTTATAGAAATTTTAAGATTTTGAATTTTTTTTTCTGGTGCGTAATATGACCCCCGCAGACGCCTAGTTTAGGAGTTATAGCGATTTTAAAGTTTTGAATTTTCTTTTTCCTGGTGCATAATATGAGCCCCGCAGACGCCTAGTTTAGGAGTTATAGCCATTTTAAGATTTTGAATTTTTTTTTCTGGTGCGTAATATGACCCCCGCAGACGCCTAGTTTAGGAGTTATAGCCATTTTAAGATTTTGAATATTTTTTTCTGGTGCATAAGATGACCCCCGTAGACGCCTAGTTTAGGAGTTATAGCGATTTTAAAGTTTTGAATTGTCTTTCTTCTGGTGCATAATATGACCCCCGCAGACGCCTAGTTTAGGAGTTATAGCCATTTTAAGATTTTGAATTTTTTTTTTCAGGTGCATAATATGACCCCCGCAGACGCCTAGTTTAGGAGTTATAGCGATTTTAAAGTTTTGAATTTTCTTTTTCCTGGCGCATAATATGACCCCCGCAGACGCCTAGTTTAGGAGTTATAGCCATTTTAAGATTTTGAATTTTTTTTTTCTGATGCATAATATGACCCCCGCAGACGAATAGTTTAGGAGATATAGCGATTTTAAAGTCTTGAATATTCTTCTTTCTGGTGCATAATATGACCCCCGCAGTCGCCAGTTTAGGAGTTATAGCGATTTTAAAGTTTTGAATTTTCTTTTTCCTGGCGCATAATATGACCCCCGCAGACGCCTAGTTTAGGAGTTATAGCCATTTTAAGATTTTGAATTTTTTTTTCTGATGCATAATATGACCCCCGCAGACGAATAGTTTAGGAGATATAGCGATTTTAAAGTCTTGAATATTCTTCTTTCTGGTGCATAATATGACCCCCGCAGTCGCCCAGTTTAGGAGTTATATCGATTTTAAAGTTTTGAATTTTCTTTTTTCTGGTGCATAATATGACCCCCGCAGACGCCTAGTTTAGGAGTTATAGCCATTTTAAGATTTTGAATTTTTTTTTTTGGTGCATAATATGACCCCCGCAGACGCCTAGTTTAGGAGTTATAGCGATTTTAAAGTTTTGAATTTTCTTTTTCCTGGTGCATAATATGAGCCCCGCAGACGCCTAGTTTAGGAGTTATAGCCATTTTAAGATTTTGAATTTTTTTTTCTGGTGCGTAATATGACCCCCGCAGACGCCTAGTTTAGGAGTTATAGCCATTTTAAGATTTTGAATATTTTTTTCTGGTGCATAAGATGACCCCCGCAGACGCCTAGTTTAGGAGTTATAGCGATTTTAAAGTTTTGAATTCTCTTTCTTCTGGTGCATAATATGACCCCCGCAGACGCCTAGTCTAGGAGTTATAGCCATTTTAAGATTTTGAATTTTTTTTTCAGGTGCATAATATGACCCCCGCAGACGCCTAGATTAGGAGTTATAGCGATTTTAAAGTTTTGAATTTTCTTTTTCCTGGCGCATAATATGACCCCCGCAGACGCCTAGTTTAGGAGTTATAGCCATTTTAAGATTTTGAATTTTTTTTTTCTGGTGCATAATATGACCCCCGCAGACGCCTAGTTTAGGAGTTATAGCCTTTTTAAAATTTTGATTTTTTTTTCTGGTGCATAATATGACCCCCGCAGACGCCTAGTTTAGGAGTTATAGCCATTTTAAGATTTTGAATTTTTTTTTCTGGTGCGTAATATGACCCCCGCAGACGCCTAGTTTAGGAGTTATAGCGATTTTAAAGTTTTGAATTTTCTTTTTCCTGGTGCATAAAATGACCCCCGCAGACGCCTAGTTTAGGAGGTATATCGATTTTAAAGTTTTGAATTTTCTTTTTTCTGGTGCATAATATGACCTCCGCAGACGCCTAGTTTAGGAGTTATATCGATTTTAAAGTTTTGAATTTTCTTTTTTCTGGTGCATAATATGACCCCCGCAGACGCCTAGTTTAGGAGTTATAGCCTTTTTAAAATTTTGATTTTTTTTTCTGGTGCATAATATGACCCCCGCAGACGCCTAGTTTAGGAGTTATAGCCATTTTAAGATTTTGAATTTTTTTTTCTGGTGCGTAATATGACCCCCGCAGACGCCTAGTTTAGGAGTTATAGCCATTTTAAGATTTTGAATTTTTTTTTTTGGTGCATAATATGACCCCCGCAGACGCCTAGTTTAGGAGTTATAGCGATTTTAAAGTTTTGAATTTTCTTTTTCCTGGTGCATAATATGAGCCCCGCAGACGCCTAGTTTAGGAGTTATAGCCATTTTGAGATTTTGAATTTTTTTTTCTGGTGCGTAATATGACCCCCGCAGACGCCTAGTTTAGGAGTTATAGCCATTTTAAGATTTTGAATATTTTTTTCTGGTGCATAAGATGACCCCCGCAGACGCATAGTTTAGGAGTTATAGCGATTTTAAAGTTTTGAATTTTCTTTTTCCTGGTGCATAATATGACCCCCGCAGACGCCTAGTTTAGGAGGTATATCGATTTTAAAGTCTTGAATTTTCTTTTTTCTGGTGCATAATATAACCCCCGCAGACGCCTAGTTTAGGAGTTATATCGATTTTAAAGTTTTGAGTTTTCTTTTTTCTGGTGCATAATATGACCCCCGCAGACGCCTAGTTTAGGAGTTATAGCCATTTTAAGATTTTGAATTTTTTTTTCTGGTGCGTAATATGACCCCCGCAGACGCCTAGTTTAGGAGTTATATCGATTTTAAAGTTTTGAGTTTTCTTTTTTCTGGTGCATAATATGACCCCCGCAGACGCCTAGTTTAGGAGGTATATCGATTTTAAAGTCTTGAATTTTCTTTTTTCTGGTGCATAATATGACCCCCGCAGACGCCTAGTTTAGGAGTTATATCGATTTTAAAGTTTTGAGTTTTCTTTTTTCTGGTGCATAATATGACCCCCGCAGACGCCTAGTTTAGGAGTTATAGCCATTTTAAGATTTTGAATTTTTTTTTTTGGTGCATAATATGACCCCCGCAGACGCCTAGTTTAGGAGTTATAGCGATTTTAAAGTTTTGAATTTTCTTTTTCCTGGTGCATAATATGAGCCCCGCAGACGCCTAGTTTAGGAGTTATAGCCATTTTAAGATTTTGAATTTTTTTTTCTGGTGCGTAATATGACCCCCGCAGACGCCTAGTTTAGGAGTTATAGCCATTTTAAGATTTTGAATATTTTTTTCTGGTGCATAAGATGACCCCCGCAGACGCATAGTTTAGGAGTTATAGCGATTTTAAAGTTTTGAATTTTCTTTTTCCTGGTGCATAATATGACCCCCGCAGACGCCTAGTTTAGGAGGTATATCGATTTTAAAGTCTTGAATTTTCTTTTTTCTGGTGCATAATATAACCCCCGCAGACGCCTAGTTTAGGAGTTATATCGATTTTAAAGTTTTGAGTTTTCTTTTTTCTGGTGCATAATATGACCCCCGCAGACGCCTAGTTTAGGAGTTATAGCCATTTTAAGATTTTGAATTTTTTTTTCTGGTGCGTAATATGACCCCCGCAGACGCCTAGTTTAGGAGTTATATCGATTTTAAAGTTTTGAGTTTTCTTTTTTCTGGTGCATAATATGACCCCCGCAGACGCCTAGTTTAGGAGGTATATCGATTTTAAAGTCTTGAATTTTCTTTTTTCTGGTGCATAATATGACCCCCGCAGACGCCTAGTTTAGGAGTTATATCGATTTTAAAGTTTTGAGTTTTCTTTTTTCTGGTGCATAATATGACCCCCGCAGACGCCTAGTTTAGGAGTTATAGCCATTTTAAGATTTTGAATATTTTTTTCTGGTGCATAAGATGACCCCCGCAGACGCCTAGTTTAGGAGTTATAGCGATTTTAAAGTTTTGAATTCTCTTTCTTCTGGTGCATAATATGACCCCCGCAGACGCCTAGTCTAGGAGTTATAGCCATTTTAAGATTTTGAATTTTTTTTTCAGGTGCATAATATGACCCCCGCAGACGCCTAGTTTAGGAGTTATAGCGATTTTAAAGTTTTGAATTTTCTTTTTCCTGGCGCATAATATGACCCCCGCAGACGCCTAGTTTAGGAGTTATAGCCATTTTAAGATTTTGAATTTTTTTTTTCTGGTGCATAATATGACCCCCGCAGACGCCTAGTTTAGGAGTTATAGCCTTTTTAAAATTTTGATTTTTTTTTCTGGTGCATAATATGACCCCCGCAGACGCCTAGTTTAGGAGTTATAGCCATTTTAAGATTTTGAATTTTTTTTTCTGGTGCGTAATATGACCCCCGCAGACGCCTAGTTTAGGAGTTATAGCGATTTTAAAGTTTTGAATTTTCTTTTTCCTGGTGCATAATATGACCCCCGCAGACGCCTAGTTTAGGAGGTATATCGATTTTAAAGTTTTGAATTTTCTTTTTTCTGGTGCATAATATGACCTCCGCAGACGCCTAGTTTAGGAGTTATATCGATTTTAAAGTTTTGAATTTTCTTTTTTCTGGTGCATAATATGACCCCCGCAGACGCCTAGTTTAGGAGTTATAGCCATTTTAAGATTTTGAATTTTTTTTTTTGGTGCATAATATGACCCCCGCAGACGCCTAGTTTAGGAGTTATAGCGATTTTAAAGTTTTGAATTTTCTTTTTCCTGGTGCATAATATGAGCCCCGCAGACGCCTAGTTTAGGAGTTATAGCCATTTTAAGATTTTGAATTTTTTTTTCTGGTGCGTAATATGACCCCCGCAGACGCCTAGTTTAGGAGTTATAGCCATTTTAAGATTTTGAATATTTTTTTCTGGTGCATAAGATGACCCCCGCAGACGCATAGTTTAGGAGTTATAGCGATTTTAAAGTTTTGAATTTTCTTTTTCCTGGTGCATAATATGACCCCCGCAGACGCCTAGTTTAGGAGGTATATCGATTTTAAAGTCTTGAATTTTCTTTTTTCTGGTGCATAATATAACCCCCGCAGACGCCTAGTTTAGGAGTTATATCGATTTTAAAGTTTTGAGTTTTCTTTTTTCTGGTGCATAATATGACCCCCGCAGACGCCTAGTTTAGGAGTTATAGCCATTTTAAGATTTTGAATTTTTTTTTCTGGTGCGTAATATGACCCCCGCAGACGCCTAGTTTAGGAGTTATATCGATTTTAAAGTTTTGAGTTTTCTTTTTTCTGGTGCATAATATGACCCCCGCAGACGCCTAGTTTAGGAGGTATATCGATTTTAAAGTCTTGAATTTTCTTTTTTCTGGTGCATAATATGACCCCCGCAGACGCCTAGTTTAGGAGTTATATCGATTTTAAAGTTTTGAGTTTTCTTTTTTCTGGTGCATAATATGACCCCCGCAGACGCCTAGTTTAGGAGTTATAGCCATTTTAAGATTTTGAATATTTTTTTCTGGTGCATAAGATGACCCCCGCAGACGCCTAGTTTAGGAGTTATAGCGATTTTAAAGTTTTGAATTCTCTTTCTTCTGGTGCATAATATGACCCCCGCAGACGCCTAGTCTAGGAGTTATAGCCATTTTAAGATTTTGAATTTTTTTTTCAGGTGCATAATATGACCCCCGCAGACGCCTAGTTTAGGAGTTATAGCGATTTTAAAGTTTTGAATTTTCTTTTTCCTGGCGCATAATATGACCCCCGCAGACGCCTAGTTTAGGAGTTATAGCCATTTTAAGATTTTGAATTTTTTTTTTCTGGTGCATAATATGACCCCCGCAGACGCCTAGTTTAGGAGTTATAGCCTTTTTAAAATTTTGATTTTTTTTTCTGGTGCATAATATGACCCCCGCAGACGCCTAGTTTAGGAGTTATAGCCATTTTAAGATTTTGAATTTTTTTTTCTGGTGCGTAATATGACCCCCGCAGACGCCTAGTTTAGGAGTTATAGCGATTTTAAAGTTTTGAATTTTCTTTTTCCTGGTGCATAATATGACCCCCGCAGACGCCTAGTTTAGGAGGTATATCGATTTTAAAGTTTTGAATTTTCTTTTTTCTGGTGCATAATATGACCTCCGCAGACGCCTAGTTTAGGAGTTATATCGATTTTAAAGTTTTGAATTTTCTTTTTTCTGGTGCATAATATGACCCCCGCAGACGCCTAGTTTAGGAGTTATAGCCATTTTAAGATTTTGAATTTTTTTTTTTGGTGCATAATATGACCCCCGCAGACGCCTAGTTTAGGAGTTATAGCGATTTTAAAGTTTTGAATTTTCTTTTTCCTGGTGCATAATATGAGCCCCGCAGACGCCTAGTTTAGGAGTTATAGCCATTTTAAGATTTTGAATTTTTTTTTCTGGTGCGTAATATGACCCCCGCAGACGCCTAGTTTAGGAGTTATAGCCATTTTAAGATTTTGAATATTTTTTTCTGGTGCATAAGATGACCCCCGCAGACGCATAGTTTAGGAGTTATAGCGATTTTAAAGTTTTGAATTTTCTTTTTCCTGGTGCATAATATGACCCCCGCAGACGCCTAGTTTAGGAGGTATATCGATTTTAAAGTCTTGAATTTTCTTTTTTCTGGTGCATAATATGACCCCCGCAGACGCCTAGTTTAGGAGTTATATCGATTTTAAAGTTTTGAGTTTTCTTTTTTCTGGTGCATAATATGACCCCCGCAGACGCCTAGTTTAGGAGTTATAGCCATTTTAAGATTTTGAATTTTTTTTTCTGGTGCGTAATATGACCCCCGCAGACGCCTAGTTTAGGAGTTATAGCGATTTTAAAGGTTTGAATTTTCTTTTTCCTGGTGCATAATATGAGCCCCGCAGACGACTAGTTTAGGAGTTATAGCCATTTTAAGATTTTGAATTTTTTTTTCTGGTGCGTAATATGACCCCCGCAGACGCCTAGTTTAGGAGTTATAGCCATTTTAAGATTTTGAATATTTTTTTCTGGTGCATAAGATGACCCCCGCAGACGCCTAGTTTAGGAGTTATTGCCATTTTAAGATTTTGAATTTTTTTTTTCAGGTGCATAATATGACCCCCGCAGACGCCTAGTTTAGGAGTTATAGCGATTTTAAAGTTTTGAATTTTCTTTTTCCTGGCGCATAATATGACCCCCGCAGACGCCTAGTTTAGGAGTTATAGCCATTTTAAGATTTTGAATTTTTTTTTTCTGATGCATAATATGACCCCCGCAGACGAATAGTTTAGGAGATATAGCGATTTTAAAGTCTTGAATATTCTTCTTTCTGGTGCATAATATGACCCCCGCAGTCGCCCAGTTTAGGAGTTATAGCGATTTTAAAGTTTTGAATTTTCTTTTTACTGGTGCATAATATTACCCCCGCAGACGCCTAGTTTAGGAGTTATAGCCATTTTAGGATTTTGAATTTTTTTTTTTTGGTGCATAATATGACCCTCGCAGACGCCTAGTTTAGGAGTTATAGCCATTTTAAGATTTTGAATTTTTTTTTTCTGGTGCATAATATGACCCCCGCAGTCGCCCAGTTTAGGAGTTATAGCCATTTTAAGATTTTGAATTTTTTTTTTTTGGTGCATAATATGACCCCCGCAGTCGCCCAGTTCAGGAGTTATAGCCATTTTAAGATTTTGAATTTTTTTTTTTTTGGTGCATAATATGACCCTCGCAGACGCCTAGTTTAGGAGTTATAGCCATTTTAAGATTTTGAATTTTTTTTTTCTGGTGCATAATATGACCCCCGCAGTCGCCCAGTTTAGGAGTTATAGCCATTTTAAGATTTTGAATTTTTTTTTTTTGGTGCATAATATAACCCCCGCAGACGCCTAGTTTAGGAGTTATAGCGACTTTAAAGTCTTGAATTTTCTTTTTTCTGGTGCATAATATGACCCCCGCAGACGCCTAGTTTAGGAGTTATAGCCATTTTAAGATTTTGAATTTTTTTTTTTTGGTGCATAATATGACCCCCGCAGTCGCCCAGTTCAGGAGTTATAGCCATTTTAAGATTTTGAATTTTTTTTTGGTGCATAATATGACCCCCGCAGACGCCTAGTTTGGGAGTTATAGCCATTTTAAGATTTTGAATATTTTTTTCTGGTGCATAAGATGACCCCCGCAGACGCCTAGTTTAGGAGTTATTGCCATTTTAAGATTTTGAATTTTTTTTTTCAGGTGCATAATATGACCCCCGCAGACGCCTAGTTTAGGAGTTATAGCGATTTTAAAGTTTTGAATTTTCTTTTTCCTGGCGCATAATATGACCCCCGCAGACGCCTAGTTTAGGAGTTATAGCCATTTTAAGATTTTGAATTTTTTTTTTCTGATGCATAATATGACCCCCGCAGACGAATAGTTTAGGAGATATAGCGATTTTAAAGTCTTGAATATTCTTCTTTCTGGTGCATAATATGACCCCCGCAGTCGCCCAGTTTAGGAGTTATAGCGATTTTAAAGTTTTGAATTTTCTTTTTACTGGTGCATAATATTACCCCCGCAGACGCCTAGTTTAGGAGTTATAGCCATTTTAGGATTTTGAATTTTTTTTTTTTTGGTGCATAATATGACCCTCGCAGACGCCTAGTTTAGGAGTTATAGCCATTTTAAGATTTTGAATTTTTTTTTTCTGGTGCATAATATGACCCCCGCAGTCGCCCAGTTTAGGAGTTATAGCCATTTTAAGATTTTGAATTTTTTTTTTTTGGTGCATAATATGACCCCCGCAGTCGCCCAGTTCAGGAGTTATAGCCATTTTAAGATTTTGAATTTTTTTTTTTTTGGTGCATAATATGACCCTCGCAGACGCCTAGTTTAGGAGTTATAGCCATTTTAAGATTTTGAATTTTTTTTTTCTGGTGCATAATATGACCCCCGCAGTCGCCCAGTTTAGGAGTTATAGCCATTTTAAGATTTTGAATTTTTTTTTTTTGGTGCATAATATAACCCCCGCAGACGCCTAGTTTAGGAGTTATAGCGACTTTAAAGTCTTGAATTTTCTTTTTTCTGGTGCATAATATGACCCCCGCAGACGCCTAGTTTAGGAGTTATAGCCATTTTAAGATTTTGAATTTTTTTTTTTTTGGTGCATAATATGACCCCCGCAGACGCCTAGTTTAGGAGTTATAGCCATTTTAAGATTTTGAATTTTTTTTTTTCTGGTGCATAATATAACCCCCGCAGACGCCTAGTTTAGGAGTTATAGCGATTTTAAAGTCTTGAATTTTCTTTTTTCTGGTGCATAATATGACCCCCGCAGACGCCTAGTTTAGGAGTTATAGCCATTTTAAGATTTTGAATTTTTTTTTTTTGGTGCATAATATGACCCCCGCAGACGCCTAGTTTAGGAGTTATAGCCATTTTAAGATTTTGAATTTTTTTTTTCTGGTGCATAATATAACCCCCGCAGACGCCTAGTTTAGGAGTTATAGCGATTTTAAAGTCTTGAATTTTCTTTTTTCTGGTGCATAATATGACCCCCGCAGACGCCTAGTTTAGGAGTTATAGCCATTTTAAGATTTTGAATTTTTTTTTTTGGTGCATAATATGACCCCCGCAGACGCCTAGTTTAGGAGTTATAGCCATTTTAAGATTTTGAATTTTTTTTTTTTGGTGCATAATATGACCCCCGCAAACGCCTAGTTTAGGAGTTATAGCCATTTTAAGATTTTGAGTTTTTTTTTTCTGGTGCATAATATGACCCCCGCAGACGCCTAGTTTAGGAGTTATATCGATTTTAAAGTTTTGAATTTTCTTTTTTCTGGTGCATAATATGACCCCCGCAGACGCCTAGTTTAGGAGTTATAGCCATTTTAAGATTTTGAATTTTTTTTTTCTGGTGCATAATATGACCCCCGCAGACGCCTAGTTTAAGAGTTATAGCCATTTTAAGATTTAGAATTTTTTTTTCTGGTGCATAATATAACCCCCGCAGACGCCTAGTTTAGGAGTTATAGCGATTTTAAAGTCTTGAATTTTCTTTTTCCTGGTGCATAATATGACCCCCGCAGACGCCTAGTTTAGGAGTTATAGCGATTTTAAAGTCTTGAATTTTCTTTTTCCTGGTGCATAATATGAGCCCCGCAGACGCCTAGTTTAGGAGTTATAGCCATTTTAAGATTTTGAATTTTTTTTTCTGGTGCGTAATATAACCCCCGCAGACGCCTAGTTTAGGAGTTATAGCCATTTTAAGATTTTGAATTTTTTTTTTTTTGGTGCATAATATGACCCCCGCAAACGCCTAGTTTAGGAGTTATAGAGATTTTAAAGTTTTGAATTTTTTTTTTCTGGTGCATAATATGACCCCCGCAGACGCCTAGTTTAGGAGTTATAGCCATTTTAAGATTTTGATTTTTTTTTTTCTGGTGCATAATATGACCCCCGCAGACGCCTAGTTTAGGAGATATAGCGATTTTAAAGTCTTGAATATTCTTCTTTCTGGTGCATAATATGACCCCCGCAGTCGCCCAGTTTAGGAGTTATAGCGATTTCAAAGTTTTGAATTTTCTTTTTCCTGGTGCATAATATGACCTCCGCAGACGCGTAGTTTAGGAGTTATAGCCATTTTAAGATTTAGAATTTTTTTTTTTTTGGTGCATAATATGACCCCCGCAGACGCCTAGTTTAGGAGTTATAGCGATTTTAAAGTTTTGAATTTTCTTTTTCCTGGTGCATAATATGACCCCCGCAGACGCCTAGTTTAGGAGTTATATCGATTTTAAGGTTTTGAATTTTCTTTTTTCTGGTGCATAATATGACCCCCGGAGACACCTAGTTTAGGAGATATAGCGATTTTAAAGTCTTGAATATTCTTCTTTCTGGTGCATAATATGACCCCCGCAGTCGCCCAGTTTAGGAGTTATAGCGATTTCAAAGTTTTGAATTTTCTTTTTCCTGGTGCATAATATGACCTCCGCAGACGCGTAGTTTAGGAGTTATAGCCATTTTAAGATTTAGAATTTTTATTTTTTTGGTGCATAATATGACCCCCGCAGACGCCTAGTTTAGGAGTTATAGCCATTTTAAGATTTTGAATTTTTTTTTTCTGGTGCATAATATGACCCCCGCAGACGCCTAGTTTAGGAGTTATAGCCATTTTAAGATTTTGAATTTTCTTTTTCCTGGCGCATAATATGACCCCCGCAGACGCCTAGTTTAGGAGTTATAGCCATTTTAAGATTTTGAATTTTTTTTTTCTGGTGCGTAATATGACCCCCGCAGACGCCTAGTTTAGGAGTTATAGCGATTTTAAAGTTTTGAATTTTCTTTTTCCTGGTGCATAATATGACCCCCGCAGACGCCTAGTTTAGGAGTTATAGCGATTTTAAAGTTTTGAATTTTCTTTTTTCTGGTGCATAATATGACCCCCGCAGACACCTAGTTTAGGAGTTATAGCCATTTTAAGATTTTGAATTTTCTTTTTCCTGGCGCATAATATGACCCCCGCAGACGCCTAGTTTAGGAGTTATAGCCATTTTAAGATTTTGAATTTTTTTTTTCTGGTGCATAATATGACCCCCGCAGACGCCTAGTTTAGGAGTTATAGCCATTTTAAGATTTTGAATTTTTTTTTCAGGTGCATAATATGACCCCCGCAGACGCTTAGTTTAGGAGTTATAGCGATTTTAAAGTTTTGAATTTTCTTTTTCCTGGTGCATAATATGACCCCCGCATACGCCTAGTTTAGGAGGTATATCGATTTTAAAGTTTTGAATTTTCTTTTTTCTGGTGCATAATATGACCTCCGCAGACGCCTAGTTTAGGAGTTATATCGATTTTAAAGTTTTGAATTTTCTTTTTTCTGGTGCATAATATGACCCCCGCAGACGCCTAGTTTAGGAGTTATAGCCATTTTAAGATTTTGAATTTTTTTTTTTGGTGCATAAGATGACCCCCGCAGACGCCTAGTTTGGGAGTTATAGCGATTTTAAAGTTTTGAATTCTCTTTCTTCTGGTGCATAATATGACCCCCGCAGACGCCTAGTTTAGGAGTTATAGATATTTTAAGATTTTGAATTTTTTTTTCAGGTGCATAATATGACCCCCGCAGACGCCTAGTTTAGGAGTTATATCGATTTTAAAGTTTTGAATTTTCTTTTTTCTGGTGCATAATATGACCCCCGCAGACGCCTAGTTTAGGAGTTATAGCGATTTTAAAGTTTTGAATTTTCTTTTTCCTGGTGCATAATATGAGCCCCGCAGACGCCTAGTTTAGGAGTTATAGCCATTTTAAGATTTTGAATTTTTTTTTCTGGTGCGTAATATGACCCCCGCAGACGCCTAGTTTAGGAGTTATAGCCATTTTAAGATTTTGAATTTTTTTTTTGGTGCATAAGATGACCCCCGCAGACGCATAGTTTAGGAGTTATAGCGATTTTAAAGTTTTGAATTTTCTTTTTCCTGGCGCATAATATGACCCCCGCAGACGCCTAGTTTAGGAGTTATAGCCATTTTAAGATTTTGAATTTTTTTTTTCTGATGCATAATATGACCCCCGCAGACGAATAGTTTAGGAGATATAGCGATTTTAAAGTCTTGAATATTCTTCTTTCTGGTGCATAATATGACCACCGCAGTCGCCCAGTTTAGGAGTTATATCGATTTTAAAGTTTTGAATTTTCTTTTTTCTGGTGCATAATATGACCCCCGCAGACGCCTAGTTTAGGAGTTATAGCCATTTTAAGATTTTGAATTTTTTTTTTTGGTGCATAATATGACCCCCGCAGACGCCTAGTTTAGGAGTTATAGCGATTTTAAAGTTTTGAATTTTCTTTTTCCTGGTGCATAATATGAGCCCCGCAGACGCCTAGTTTAGGAGTTATAGCCATTTTAAGATTTTGAATTTTTTTTTCTGGTGCGTAATATGACCCCCGCAGACGCCTAGTTTAGGAGTTATAGCCATTTTAAGATTTTGAATATTTTTTTCTGGTGCATAAGATGACCCCCGCAGACGCCTAGTTTAGGAGTTATAGCTATTTTAAAGTTTTGAATTCTCTTTCTTCTGGTGCATAATATGACCCCCGCAGACGCCTAGTCTAGGAGTTCTAGCCATTTTAAGATTTTGAATTTTTTTTTCAGGTGCATAATATGACCCCCGCAGACGCCTAGTTTAGGAGTTATAGCGATTTTAAAGTTTTGAATTTTCTTTTTCCTGGCGCATAATATGACCCCCGCAGACGCCTAGTTTAGGAGTTATAGCCATTTTAAGATTTTGAATTTTTTTTTTCTGGTGCATAATATGACCCCCGCAGACGCCTAGTTTAGGAGTTATAGCGATTTTAAAGTTTTGAATTTTCTTTTTCCTGGTGCATAATATGACCCCCGCAGACGCCTAGTTTAGGAGTTATAGCGTTTTTAAAGTTTTGAATTTTCTTTTTTCTGGTGCATAATATGACCCCCGCAGACACCTAGTTTAGGAGTTATAGCCATTTTAAGATTTTGAATTTTCTTTTTCCTGGCGCATAATATGACCCCCGCAGACGCCTAGTTTAGGAGTTATAGCCATTTTAAGATTTTGAATTTTTTTTTTCTGGTGCATAATATGACCCCCGCAGACGCCTAGTTTAGGAGTTATAGCCATTTTAAGATTTTGAATTTTCTTTTTCCTGGCGCATAATATGACCCCCGCAGACGCCTAGTTTAGGAGTTATAGCCATTTTAAGATTTTGAATTTTTTTTTTCTGGTGCGTAGTATGACCCCCGCAGACGCCTAGTTTAGGAGTTATAGCGATTTTAAAGTTTTGAATTTTCTTTTTCCTGGTGCATAATATGACCCCCGCAGACGCCTAGTTTAGGAGTTATAGCGTTTTTAAAGTTTTGAATTTTCTTTTTTCTGGTGCATAATATGACCCCCGCAGACACCTAGTTTAGGAGTTATAGCCATTTTAAGATTTTGAATTTTCTTTTTCCTGGCGCATAATATGACCCCCGCAGACACCTAGTTTAGGAGTTATAGCCATTTTAAGATTTTGAATTTTCTTTTTCCTGGCGCATAATATGACCCCCGCAGACGCCTAGTTTAGGAGTTATAGCCATTTTAAGATTTTGAATTTTCTTTTTCCTGGCGCATAATATGACCCCCGCAGACGCCTAGTTTAGGAGTTATAGCCATTTTAAGATTTTGAATTTTTTTTTTCTGGTGCGTAGTATGACCTCCGCAGACGCCTAGTTTAGGAGTTATATCGATTTTAAAGTTTTGAATTTTCTTTTTTCTGGTGCATAATATGACCCCCGCAGACGCCTAGTTTAGGAGTTATAGCCATTTTAAGATTTTGAATTTTTTTTTTTGGTGCATAATATGACCCCCGCAGACGCCTAGTTTAGGAGTTATAGCGATTTTAAAGTTTTGAATTTTCTTTTTCCTGGTGCATAATATGAGCCCCGCAGACGATTAGTTTAGGAGTTATAGCCATTTTAAGATTTTGAATTTTTTTTTCTGGTGCGTAATATGACCCCCGCAGACGCCTAGTTTAGGAGTTATAGCCATTTTAAGATTTTGAATATTTTTTTCTGGTGCATAAGATGACCCCCGCAGACGCCTAGTTTAGGAGTTATAGCGATTTTAAAGTTTTGAATTCTCTTTCTTCTGGTGCATAATATGACCCCCGCAGACGCCTAGTTTAGGAGTTATAGCCATTTTAAGATTTTGAATTTTTTTTTCAGGTGCATAATATGACCCCCGCAGACGCCTAGTTTAGGAGTTATAGCGATTTTAAAGTTTTGAATTTTCTTTTTCCTGGCGCATAATATGACCCCCGCAGACGCCTAGTTTAGGAGTTATAGCCATTTTAAGATTTTGAATTTTTTTTTTCTGGTGCATAATATGACCCCAGCAGACGCCTAGTTTAGGAGTTATAGCCTTTTTAAAATTTTGATTTTTTTTTCTGGTGCATAATATGACCCCCGCAGACGCCTAGTTTAGGAGTTATAGCCATTTTAAGATTTAGAATTTTTTTTTCTGGTGCGTAATATGACCCCCGCAGACGCCTAGTTTAGGAGTTATAGCGATTTTAAAGTTTTGAATTTTCTTTTTCCTGGTGCATAATATGACCCCCGCAGACGCCTAGTTTAGGAGGTATATCGATTTTAAAGTTTTGAATTTTCTTTTTTCTGGTGCATAATATGACCTCCGCAGACGCCTAGTTTAGGAGTTATATCGATTTTAAAGTTTTGAATTTTCTTTTTTCTGGTGCATAATATGACCCCCGCAGACGCCTAGTTTAGGAGTTATAGCCATTTTAAGATTTTGAATTTTTTTTTTTGGTTCATAATATGACCCCCGCAGACGCCTAGTTTAGGAGTTATAGCGATTTTAAAGTTTTGAATTTTCTTTTTCCTGGTGCATAATATGAGCCCCGCAGACGCCTAGTTTAGGAGTTATAGCCATTTTAAGATTTTGAATTTTTTTTTCTGGTGCGTAATATGACCCCCGCAGACGCCTAGTTTAGGAGTTATAGCCATTTTAAGATTTTGAATTTTTTTTTTTGGTGCATAAGATGACCCCCGCAGACGCATAGTTTAGGAGTTATAGCGATTTTAAAGTTTTGAATTTTCTTTTTCCTGGTGCATAATATGACCCCCGCAGACGCCTAGTTTAGGAGGTATATCGATTTTAAAGTTTTGAATTTTCTTTTTTCTGGTGCATAATATGACCCCCGCAGACGCCTAGTTTAGGAGTTATATCGATTTTAAAGTTTTGAATTTTCTTTTTTCTGGTGCATAATATGACCCCCGCAGACGCCTAGTTTAGGAGTTATAGCCATTTTAAGATTTTGAATTTTTTTTTCTGGTGCGTAATATGACCCCCGCAGACGCCTAGTTTAGGAGTTATAGCGATTTTAAAGTTTTGAATTTTCTTTTTCCTGGTGCATAATATGAGCCCCGCAGACGCCTAGTTTAGGAGTTATAGCCATTTTAAGATTTTGAATTTTTTTTTCTGGTGCGTAATATGACCCCCGCAGACGCCTAGTTTAGGAGTTATAGCCATTTTAAGATTTTGAATATTTTTTTCTGGTGCATAAGATGACCCCCGCAGACGCCTAGTTTAGGAGTTATAGCGATTTTAAAGTTTTGAATTGTCTTTCTTCTGGTGCATAATATGACCCCCGCAGACGCCTAGTTTAGGAGTTATAGCCATTTTAAGATTTTGAATTTTTTTTTTCAGGTGCATAATATGACCCCCGCAGACGCCTAGTTTAGGAGTTATAGCGATTTTAAAGTTTTGAATTTTCTTTTTCCTGGCGCATAATATGACCCCCGCAGACGCCTAGTTTAGGAGTTATAGCCATTTTAAGATTTTGAATTTTTTTTTTCTGATGCATAATATGACCCCCGCAGACGAATAGTTTAGGAGATATAGCGATTTTAAAGTCTTGAATATTCTTCTTTCTGGTGCATAATATGACCCCCGCTGTCTCCCAGTTTAGGAGTTATATCGATTTTAAAGTTTTGAATTTTCTTTTTTCTGGTGCTCAATATGACCCCCGCAGACGCCTAGTTTAGGAGTTATAGCCATTTTAAGATTTTGAATTTTTTTTTTTGGTGCATAATATGACCCCCGCAGACGCCTAGTTTAGGAGTTATAGCGATTTTAAAGTTTTGAATTTTCTTTTTCCTGGTGCATAATATGAGCCCCGCAGACGCCTAGTTTAGGAGTTATAGCCATTTTAAGATTTTGAATTTTTTTTTCTGGTGCGTAATATGACCCCCGCAGACGCCTAGTTTAGGAGTTATAGCCATTTTAAGATTTTGAATATTTTTTTCTGGTGCATAAGATGACCCCCGCAGACGCCTAGTTTAGGAGTTATAGCCATTTTAAGATTTTGAATTTTCTTTTTCCTGGCGCATAATATGACCCCCGCAGACGCCTAGTTTAGGAGTTATAGCCATTTTAAGATTTTGAATTTTTTTTTTCCTGGCGCATAATATGACCCCCGCAGACGCCTAGTTTAGGAGTTATAGCCATTTTAAGATTTTGAATTTTTTTTTTCTGGTGCATAATATGACCCCAGCAGAGGCCTAGTTTAGGAGTTATAGCCTTTTTAAAATTTTGATTTTTTTTTCTGGTGCATAATATGACCCCCGCAGACGCCTAGTTTAGGAGTTATAGCCATTTTAAGATTTTGAATTTTTTTTTCTGGTGCGTAATATGACCCCCGCAGACGCCTAGTTTAGGAGGTATATCGATTTTAAAGTTTTGAATTTTCTTTTTTCTGGTGCATAATATGACCTCCGCAGACGCCTAGTTTAGGAGTTATAGCGATTTTAAAGTTTTGAATTTTCTTTTTCCTGGCGCATAATATGACCCCCGCAGACGCCTAGTTTAGGAGTTATAGCCATTTTAAGATTTTGAATTTTTTTTTTCTGATGCATAATATGACCCCCGCAGACGAATAGTTTAGGAGATATAGCGATTTTAAAGTCTTGAATATTCTTCTTTCTGGTGCATAATATGACCCCCGCAGTCTCCCAGTTTAGGAGTTATATCGATTTTAAAGTTTTGAATTTTCTTTTTTCTGGTGCTCAATATGACCCCCGCAGACGCCTAGTTTAGGAGTTATAGCCATTTTAAGATTTTGAATTTTTTTTTTTGGTGCATAATATGACCCCCGCAGACGCCAAGTTTAGGAGTTATAGCGATTTTAAAGTTTTGAATTTTCTTTTTCCTGGTGCATAATATGAGCCCCGCAGACGCCTAGTTTAGGAGTTATAGCCATTTTAAGATTTTGAATTTTTTTTTCTGGTGCGTAATATGACCCCCGCAGACGCCTAGTTTAGGAGTTATAGCCATTTTAAGATTTTGAATATTTTTTTCTGGTGCATAAGATGACCCCCGCAGACGCCTAGTTTAGGAGTTATAGCCATTTTAAGATTTTGAATATTTTTTTCTGGTGCATAAGATGACCCCCGCAGACGCCTAGTTTAGGAGTTATAGCCATTTTAAGATTTTGAATTTTCTTTTTCCTGGCGCATAATATGACCCCCGCAGACGCCTAGTTTAGGAGTTATAGCCATTTTAAGATTTTGAATTTTTTTTTTCTGATGCATAATATGACCCCCGCAGACGAATAGTTTAGGAGATATAGCGATTTTAAAGTCTTGAATATTCTTCTTTCTGGTGCATAATATGACCCCCGCAGTCTCCCAGTTTAGGAGTTATATCGATTTTAAAGTTTTGAATTTTCTTTTTTCTGGTGCTCAATATGACCCCCGCAGACGCCTAGTTTAGGAGTTATAGCCATTTTAAGATTTTGAATTTTTTTTTTTGGTGCATAATATGACCCCCGCAGACGCCTAGTTTAGGAGTTATAGCGATTTTAAAGTTTTGAATTTTCTTTTTCCTGGTGCATAATATGAGCCCCGCAGACGCCTAGTTTAGGAGTTATAGCCATTTTAAGATTTTGAATTTTTTTTTCTGGTGCGTAATATGACCCCCGCAGACGCCTAGTTTAGGAGTTATAGCCATTTTAAGATTTTGAATATTTTTTTCTGGTGCATAAGATGACCCCCGCAGACGCCTAGTTTAGGAGTTATAGCCATTTTAAGATTTTGAATTTTCTTTTTCCTGGCGCATAATATGACCCCCGCAGACGCCTAGTTTAGGAGTTATAGCCATTTTAAGATTTTGAATTTTTTTTTTCCTGGCGCATAATATGACCCCCGCAGACGCCTAGTTTAGGAGTTATAGCCATTTTAAGATTTTGAATTTTTTTTTTCTGGTGCATAATATGACCCCAGCAGACGCCTAGTTTAGGAGTTATAGCCTTTTTAAAATTTTGATTTTTTTTTCTGGTGCATAATATGACCCCCGCAGACGCCTAGTTTAGGAGTTATAGCCATTTTAAGATTTTGAATTTTTTTTTCTGGTGCGTAATATGACCCCCGCAGACGCCTAGTTTAGGAGGTATATCGATTTTAAAGTTTTGAATTTTCTTTTTTCTGGTGCATAATATGACCTCCGCAGACGCCTAGTTTAGGAGTTATAGCGATTTTAAAGTTTTGAATTTTCTTTTTCCTGGCGCATAATATGACCCCCGCAGACGCCTAGTTTAGGAGTTATAGCCATTTTAAGATTTTGAATTTTTTTTTTCTGATGCATAATATGACCCCCGCAGACGAATAGTTTAGGAGATATAGCGATTTTAAAGTCTTGAATATTCTTCTTTCTGGTGCATAATATGACCCCCGCAGTCTCCCAGTTTAGGAGTTATATCGATTTTAAAGTTTTGAATTTTCTTTTTTCTGGTGCTCAATATGACCCCCGCAGACGCCTAGTTTAGGAGTTATAGCCATTTTAAGATTTTGAATTTTTTTTTTTGGTGCATAATATGACCCCCGCAGACGCCTAGTTTAGGAGTTATAGCGATTTTAAAGTTTTGAATTTTCTTTTTCCTGGTGCATAATATGAGCCCCGCAGACGCCTAGTTTAGGAGTTATAGCCATTTTAAGATTTTGAATTTTTTTTTCTGGTGCGTAATATGACCCCCGCAGACGCCTAGTTTAGGAGTTATAGCCATTTTAAGATTTTGAATATTTTTTTCTGGTGCATAAGATGACCCCCGCAGACGCCTAGTTTAGGAGTTATAGCCATTTTAAGATTTTGAATATTTTTTTCTGGTGCATAAGATGACCCCCGCAGACGCCTAGTTTAGGAGTTATAGCCATTTTAAGATTTTGAATTTTCTTTTTCCTGGCGCATAATATGACCCCCGCAGACGCCTAGTTTAGGAGTTATAGCCATTTTAAGATTTTGAATTTTTTTTTTCCTGGCGCATAATATGACCCCCGCAGACGCCTAGTTTAGGAGTTATAGCCATTTTAAGATTTTGAATTTTTTTTTTCTGGTGCATAATATGACCCCAGCAGACGCCTAGTTTAGGAGTTATAGCCTTTTTAAAATTTTGATTTTTTTTTCTGGTGCATAATATGACCCCCGCAGACGCCTAGTTTAGGAGTTATAGCCATTTTAAGATTTTGAATTTTTTTTTCTGGTGCGTAATATGACCCCCGCAGACGCCTAGTTTAGGAGGTATATCGATTTTAAAGTTTTGAATTTTCTTTTTTCTGGTGCATAATATGACCCCCGCAGACGCCTAGTTTAGGAGTTATAGCCATTTTAAGATTTTGAATTTTTTTTTTTGGTTCATAATATGACCCCCGCAGACGCCTAGTTTAGGAGTTATAGCGATTTTAAAGTTTTGAATTTTCTTTTTCCTGGTGCATAATATGAGCCCCGCAGACGCCTAGTTTAGGAGTTATAGCCATTTTAAGATTTTGAATTTTTTTTTCTGGTGCGTAATATGACCCCCGCAGACGCATAGTTTAGGAGTTATAGCGATTTTAAAGTTTTGAATTTTCTTTTTCCTGGTGCATAATATGACCCCCGCAGACGCCTAGTTTAGGAGGTATATCGATTTTAAAGTTTTGAATTTTCTTTTTTCTGGTGCATAATATGACCCCCGCAGACGCCTAGTTTAGGAGTTATATCGATTTTAAAGTTTTGAATTTTCTTTTTTCTGGTGCATAATATGACCCCCGCAGACGCCTAGTTTAGGAGTTATAGCCATTTTAAGATTTTGAATTTTTTTTTCTGGTGCGTAATATGACCCCCGCAGACGCCTAGTTTAGGAGTTATAGCGATTTTAAAGTTTTGAATTTTCTTTTTCCTGGTGCATAATATGAGCCCCGCAGACGCCTAGTTTAGGAGTTATAGCCATTTTAAGATTTTGAATTTTTTTTTTCTGGTGCGTAATATGACCCCCGCAGACGCCTAGTTTAGGAGTTATAGCCATTTTAAGATTTTGAATATTTTTTTCTGGTGCATAAGATGACCCCCGCAGACGCCTAGTTTAGGAGTTATAGCGATTTTAAAGTTTTGAATTGTCTTTCTTCTGGTGCATAATATGACCCCCGCAGACGCCTAGTTTAGGAGTTATAGCCATTTTAAGATTTTGAATTTTTTTTTTCAGGTGCATAATATGACCCCCGCAGACGCCTAGTTTAGGAGTTATAGCGATTTTAAAGTTTTGAATTTTCTTTTTCCTGGCGCATAACATGACCCCCGCAGACGCCTAGTTTAGGAGTTATAGCCATTTTAAGATTTTGAATTTTTTTTTTCTGATGCATAATATGACCCCCGCAGACGAATAGTTTAGGAGATATAGCGATTTTAAAGTCTTGAATATTCTTCTTTCTGGTGCATAATATGACCCCCGCAGTCGCCCAGTTTAGGAGTTATAGCGATTTTAAAGTTTTGAATTTTCTTTTTCCTGATGCATAATATTACCCCCGCAGACGCCTAGTTTAGGAGTTATAGCGATTTTAAAGTTTTGAATTTTCTTTTTCCTGGCGCATAATATGACCCCCGCAGACGCCTAGTTTAGGAGTTATAGCCATTTTAAGATTTTGAATTTTTTTTTTCTGATGCATAATATGACCCCCGCAGACGAATAGTTTAGGAGATATAGCGATTTTAAAGTCTTGAATATTCTTCTTTCTGGTGCATAATATGACCCCCGCAGTCTCCCAGTTTAGGAGTTATATCGATTTTAAAGTTTTGAATTTTCTTTTTTCTGGTGCATAATATGACCCCCGCAGACGCCTAGTTTAGGAGTTATAGCCATTTTAAGATTTTGAATTTTTTTTTTCTGGTGCATAATATGACCCCCGCAGACGCCTAGTTTAGGAGTTATAGCCTTTTTAAAATTTTGATTTTTTTTTCTGGTGCGTAATATGACCCCCGCAGACGCCTAGTTTAGGAGTTATAGCGATTTTAAAGTTTTGAATTTTCTTTTTCCTGGTGCATAATATGACCCCCGCAGACGCCTAGTTTAGGAGGTATATCGATTTTAAAGTTTTGAATTTTCTTTTTTCTGGTGCATAATATGACCTCCGCAGACGCCTAGTTTAGGAGTTATATCGATTTTAAAGTTTTGAATTTTCTTTTTTCTGGTGCATAATATGACCCCCGCAGACGCCTAGTTTAGGAGTTATAGCCATTTTAAGATTTTGAATTTTTTTTTTTGGTGCATAATATGACCCCCGCAGACGCCTAGTTAAGGAGTTATAGCGATTTTAAAGTTTTGAATTTTCTTTTTCCTGGTGCATAATATGAGCCCCGCAGACGCCTAGTTTAGGAGTTATAGCCATTTTAAGATTTTGAATTTTTTTTTCTGGTGCGTAATATGACCCCCGCAGACGCCTAGTTTAGGAGTTATAGCCATTTTAAGATTTTGAATATTTTTTTCTGGTGCATAAGATGACCCCCGCAGACGCATAGTTTAGGAGTTATAGCGATTTTAAAGTTTTGAATTTTCTTTTTCCTGGTGCATAATATGACCCCCGCAGACGCCTAGTTTAGGAGGTATATCGATTTTAAAGTTTTGAATTTTCTTTTTTCTGGTGCATAATATGACCCCCGCAGACGCCTAGTTTAGGAGTTATATCGATTTTAAAGTTTTGAATTTTCTTTTTTCTGGTGCATAATATGACCCCCGCAGACGCCTAGTTTAGGAGTTATAGCCATTTTAAGATTTTGAATTTTTTTTTCTGGTGCGTAATATGAGCCCGCAGACGCCTAGTTTAGGAGTTACAGCGATTTTAAAGTTTTGAATTTTCTTTTTCCTGGTGCATAATATGAGCCCCGCAGACGCCTAGTTTAGGAGTTATAGCCATTTTAAGATTTTGAATTTTTTTTTCTGGTGCGTAATATGACCCCCGCAGACGCCTAGTTTAGGAGTTATAGCCATTTTAAGATTTTGAATATTTTTTTCTGGTGCATAAGATGACCCCCGCAGACGCCTAGTTTAGGAGTTATAGCCATTTTAAGATTTTGAATATTTTTTTCTGGTGCATAAGATGACCCCCGCAGACGCCTAGTTTAGGAGTTATAGCGATTTTAAAGTTTTGAATTCTCTTTCTTCTGGTGCATAATATGACCCCCGCAGACGCCTAGTTTAGGAGTTATAGCGATTTTAAAGTTTTGAATTTTCTTTTTCCTGGCGCATAATATGACCCCCGCAGACGCCTAGCTTAGGAGTTATAGCCATTTTAAGATTTTGAATTTTTTTTTTCTGATGCATAATATGACCCCCGCAGACGAATAGTTTAGGAGATATAGCGATTTTAAAGTCTTGAATATTCTTCTTTCTGGTGCATAATATGACCCCCGCAGTCGCCCAGTTTAGGAGTTATAGCGATTTTAAAGTTTTGAATTTTCTTTTTCCTGGTGCATAATATTACCCCCGCAGACGCCTAGTTTAGGAGTTATAGCCATTTTAAGATTTTGAATTTTTTTTTTTTTGGTGCATAATATGACCCTCGCAGACGCCTAGTTTAGGAGTTATAGCCATTTTAAGATTTTGAATTTTTTTTTTCTGGTGCATAATATAACCCCCGCAGACGCCTAGTTTAGGAGTTATAGCGATTTTAAAGTCTTGAATTTTCTTTTTTCTGGTGCATAATATGACCCCCGCAGACGCCTAGTTTAGGAGTTATAGCCATTTTAAGATTTTGAATTTTTTTTTTTTGGTGCATAATATGACCCCCGCAGTCGCCCAGTTCAGGAGTTATAGCCATTTTAAGATTTTGAATTTTTTTTTTGGTGCATAATATGACCCCCGCAGACGCCTAGTTTAGGAGTTATAGACATTTTAAGATTTTGAATTTTTTTTTTTTTGGTGCATAATATGACCCCCGCAGACGCCTAGTTTTGGAGTTATAGCCATTTTAAGATTTTGAATTTTTTTTTTTCTGGTGCATAATATAACCCCTGCAGACGCCTAGTTTAGGAGTTATAGCGATTTTAAAGTCTTGAATTTTCTTTTTTCTGGTGCATAATATGACCCCCGCAGACGCCTAGTTTAGGAGTTATAGCCATGTTAAGATTTTGAATTTTTTTTTTTTGGTGCATAATATGACCCCCGCAGACGCCTAGTTTAGGAGTTATAGCCATTTTAAGATTTTGAATTTTTTTTTTTCTGGTGCATAATATAACCCCCGCAGACGCCTAGTTTAGGAGTTATAGCGATTTTAAAGTCTTGAATTTTCTTTTTTCTGGTGCATAATATGACCCCCGCAGACGCCTAGTTTAGGAGTTATAGCCATTTTAAGATTTTGAATTATTTTTTTTGGTGCATAATATGACCCCCGCAGACGCCTAGTTTAGGAGTTATATCGATTTTAAAGTTTTGAATTTTCTTTTTTCTGGTGCATAATATGACCCCCGCAGACGCCTAGTTTAGGAGTTATAGCCATTTTAAGATTTTGAATTTTTTTTTTTGGTGCATAATATGACCCCCGCAAACGCCTAGTTTAGGAGTTATAGCCATTTTAAGATTTTGAGTTTTTTTTTTCTGGTGCATAATATGACCCCCGCAGACGCCTAGTTTAGGAGTTATATCGATTTTAAAGTTTTGAATTTTCTTTTTTCTGGTGCATAATATGACCCCCGCAGACGCCTAGTTTAGGAGTTATAGCCATTTTAAGATTTTGAATTTTTTTTTTTTGGTGCATAATATGACCCCCGCAGTCGCCCAGTTCAGGAGTTATAGCCATTTTAAGATTTTGAATTTTTTTTTTGGTGCATAATATGACCCCCGCAGACGCCTAGTTTAGGAGTTATAGACATTTTAAGATTTTGAATTTTTTTTTTTTTGGTGCATAATATGACCCCCGCAGACGCCTAGTTTTGGAGTTATAGCCATTTTAAGATTTTGAATTTTTTTTTTTCTGGTGCATAATATAACCCCTGCAGACGCCTAGTTTAGGAGTTATAGCGATTTTAAAGTCTTGAATTTTCTTTTTTCTGGTGCATAATATGACCCCCGCAGACGCCTAGTTTAGGAGTTATAGCCATTTTAAGATTTTGAATTTTTTTTTCTGGTGCGTAATATAACCCCCGCAGACGCCTAGTTTAGGAGTTATAGCCATTTTAAGATTTAGAATTTTTTTTTTGTGGTGCATAATATGACCTCCGCAGACGCCTAGTTTAGGAGTTATAGCCATTTTAAGATTTTGAATTTTTTTTTTCTGGTGCATAATATAACCCCCGCAGACGCCTAGTTTAGGAGTTATAGCGATTTTAAAGTCTTGAATTTTCTTTTTTCTGGTGCATAATATGACCCCCGCAGACGCCTAGTTTAGGAGTTATAGCCATTTTAAGATTTTGAATTATTTTTTTTGGTGCATAATATGACCCCCGCAGACGCCTAGTTTAGGAGTTATATCGATTTTAAAGTTTTGAATTTTCTTTTTTCTGGTGCATAATATGACCCCCGCAGACGCCTAGTTTAGGAGTTATAGCCATTTTAAGATTTTGAATTTTTTTTTTTGGTGCATAATATGACCCCCGCAAACGCCTAGTTTAGGAGTTATAGCCATTTTAAGATTTTGAGTTTTTTTTTTCTGGTGCATAATATGACCCCCGCAGACGCCTAGTTTAGGAGTTATAGCCATTTTAAGATTTTGAATTATTTTTTTTGGTGCATAATATGACCAACGCAGACGCCTAGTTTAAGAGTTATAGCCATTTTAAGATTTAGAATTTTTTTTTCTGGTGCATAATATAACCCCCGCAGACGCCTAGTTAAGGAGTTATAGCGATTTTAAAGTCTTGAATTTTCTTTTTCCTGGTGCATAATATGACCCCCGCAGACGCCTAGTTTAGGAGTTATAGCGATTTTAAAGTCTTGAATTCTCGTTTTCCTGGTGCATAATATGAGCCCCGCAGACGCCTAGTTTAGGAGTTATAGCCATTTTAAGATTTTGAATTTTTTTTTCTGGTGCGTAATATAACCCCCGCAGACGCCTAGTTTAGGAGTTATAGCCATTTTAAGATTTTGAATTTTTTTTTTCTGGTGCATAATATGACCCCCGCAGACGCCTAGTTTAGGAGTTATATCGATTTTAAAGTTTTGAATTTTCTTTTTTCTGGTGCATAATATGACCCCCGCAGACACCTAGTTTAGGAGTTATAGCCATTTTAAGATTTAGAATTTTTTTTTTTTTTGGTGCATAATATGACCCCCGCAGACGCCTAGTTTAGGAGTTATAGTAATTTTAAGATTTTGAATTTTTTTTTTCTGGTGCATAATATAACCCCCGCAGACACCTAGTTTAGGAGTTATAGCGATTTTAAAGTCCTGAATTTTCTTTTTTCTGGTGCATAATATGACCCCCGCAAACGCCTAGTTTAGGAGTTATAGCCATTTTAAGATTTTGAATTTTTTTTTTCTGGTGCATAATATGACCCCCGCAGACGCGTAGTTTAGGAGATATAGCGATTTTAAAGTCTTGAATATTCTTCTTTCTGGTGCATAATATGACCCCCGCAGTCGCCCAGTTTAGGAGTTATAGCGATTTTAAAGTTTTGAATTTTCTTTTTCCTGGTGCATAATATGACCCCCGCAGACGGCTAGTTTAGGAGTTATAGCCATTTTAAGATTTAGAATTTTTTTTTTTGGTGCATAATATGACCCCCGCAGACGCCTAGTTTAGGAGTTATAGCGATTTTAAAGTTTTGAATTTTCTTTTTCCTGGTGCATAATATGACCCCCGCAGACGCCTAGTTTAGGAGTTATATCGATTTTAAAGTTTTGAATTTTTTTTTTCTGGTGCATAATATGACCCCCGCAGACGCCTAGTTTAGGAGTTATAGCGATTTTAAAGTTTTGAATTTTCTTTTTCCTGGCGCATAATATGACCCAAGCAGACGCCTAGCTTAGGAGTTATAGCCATTTTAAGATTTTGAATTTTTTTTTTCTGATGCATAATATGACCCCCGCAGACGAATAGTTTAGGAGATATAGCGATTTTAAAGTCTTGAATATTCTTCTTTCTGGTGCATAATATGACCCCCGCAGTCGCCCAGTTTAGGAGTTATAGCGATTTTAAAGTTTTGAATTTTCTTTTTCCTGGTGCATAATATTACCCCCGCAGACGCCTAGTTTAGGAGTTATAGCCATTTTAAGATTTTGAATTTTTTTTTTTTTGGTGCATAATATGACCCTCGCAGACGCCTAGTTTAGGAGTTATAGCCATTTTAAGATTTTGAATTTTTTTTTTCTGGTGCATAATATAACCCCCGCAGACGCCTAGTTTAGGAGTTATAGCGATTTTAAAGTCTTGAATTTTCTTTTTTCTGGTGCATAATATGACCCCCGCAGACGCCTAGTTTAGGAGTTATAGCCATTTTAAGATTTTGAATTTTTTTTTTTTGGTGCATAATATGACCCCCGCAGACGCCTAGTTTAGGAGTTATAGACATTTTAAGATTTTGAATTTTTTTTTTTTTGGTGCATAATATGACCCCCGCAGACGCCTAGTTTAGGAGTTATAGCCATTTTAAGATTTTGAATTTTTTTTTTTCTGGTGCATAATATAACCCCTGCAGACGCCTAGTTTAGGAGTTATAGCGATTTTAAAGTCTTGAATTTTCTTTTTTCTGGTGCATAATATGACCCCCGCAGACGCCTAGTTTAGGAGTTATAGCCATGTTAAGATTTTGAATTTTTTTTTTTTGGTGCATAATATGACCCCCGCAGACGCCTAGTTTAGGAGTTATAGCCATTTTAAGATTTTGAATTTTTTTTTTTCTGGTGCATAATATAACCCCCGCAGACGCCTAGTTTAGGAGTTATAGCGATTTTAAAGTCTTGAATTTTCTTTTTTCTGGTGCATAATATGACCCCCGCAGACGCCTAGTTTAGGAGTTATAGCCATTTTAAAATTTTGAATTTTTTTTTTTGGTGCATAATATGACCCCCGCAGACGCCTAGTTTAGGAGTTATAGCCATTTTAAGATTTTGAATTTTTTTTTTTTGGTGCATAATATGACCCCCGCAAACGCCTAGTTTAGGAGTTATAGCCATTTTAAGATTTTGAATTTTTTTTTTCAGGTGCATAATATGACCCCCGCAGACGCCTAGTTTAGGAGTTATAGCGATTTTAAAGTTTTGAATTTTCTTTTTCCTGGCGCATAATATGACCCCCGCAGACGCCTAGCTTAGGAGTTATAGCCATTTTAAGATTTTGAATTTTTTTTTTCTGATGCATAATATGACCCCCGCAGACGAATAGTTTAGGAGATATAGCGATTTTAAAGTCTTGAATATTCTTCTTTCTGGTGCATAATATGACCCCCGCAGTCGCCCAGTTTAGGAGTTATAGCGATTTTAAAGTTTTGAATTTTCTTTTTCCTGGTGCATAATATTACCCCCGCAGACGCCTAGTTTAGGAGTTATAGCCATTTTAAGATTTTGAATTTTTTTTTTTTTGGTGCATAATATGACCCTCGCAGACGCCTAGTTTAGGAGTTATAGCCATTTTAAGATTTTGAATTTTTTTTTTCTGGTGCATAATATAACCCCCGCAGACGCCTAGTTTAGGAGTTATAGCGATTTTAAAGTCTTGAATTTTCTTTTTTCTGGTGCATAATATGACCCCCGCAGACGCCTAGTTTAGGAGTTATAGCCATTTTAAGATTTTGAATTTTTTTTTTTTGGTGCATAATATGACCCCCGCAGTCGCCCAGTTCAGGAGTTATAGCCATTTTAAGATTTTGAATTTTTTTTTTTGGTGCATAATATGACCCCCGCAGACGCCTAGTTTAGGAGTTATAGCCATTTTAAGATTTTGAATTTTTTTTTTTCTGGTGCATAATATAACCCCTGCAGACGCCTAGTTTAGGAGTTATAGCGATTTTAAAGTCTTGAATTTTCTTTTTTCTGGTGCATAATATGACCCCCGCAGACGCCTAGTTTAGGAGTTATAGCCATTTTAAGATTTTGAATTTTTTTTTTTCTGGTGCATAATATAACCCCTGCAGACGCCTAGTTTAGGAGTTATAGCGATTTTAAAGTCTTGAATTTTCTTTTTTCTGGTGCATAATATGACCCCCGCAGACGCCTAGTTTAGGAGTTATAGCCATGTTAAGATTTTGAATTTTTTTTTTTTGGTGCATAATAAGACCCCCGCAGACGCCTAGTTTAGGAGTTATAGCCATTTTAAGATTTTGAATTTTTTTTTTCTGGTGCATAATATAACCCCCGCAGACGCCTAGTTTAGGAGTTATAGCGATTTTAAAGTCTTGAATTTTCTTTTTTCTGGTGCATAATATGACCCCCGCAGACGCCTAGTTTAGGAGTTATAGCCATTTTAAGATTTTGAATTTTTTTTTTTTGGTGCATAATATGACCCCCGCAGTCGCCCAGTTCAGGAGTTATAGCCATTTTAAGATTTTGAATTTTTTTTTTTGGTGCATAATATGACCCCCGCAGACGCCTAGTTTAGGAGTTATAGCCATTTTAAGATTTTGAATTTTTTTTTTTCTGGTGCATAATATAACCCCTGCAGACGCCTAGTTTAGGAGTTATAGCGATTTTAAAGTCTTGAATTTTCTTTTTTCTGGTGCATAATATGACCCCCGCAGACGCCTAGTTTAGGAGTTATAGCCATTTTAAGATTTTGAATTTTTTTTTTTCTGGTGCATAATATAACCCCTGCAGACGCCTAGTTTAGGAGTTATAGCGATTTTAAAGTCTTGAATTTTCTTTTTTCTGGTGCATAATATGACCCCCGCAGACGCCTAGTTTAGGAGTTATAGCCATGTTAAGATTTTGAATTTTTTTTTTTTGGTGCATAATAAGACCCCCGCAGACGCCTAGTTTAGGAGTTATAGCCATTTTAAGATTTTGAATTTTTTTTTTTGGTGCATAATATGACCCCCGCAAACGCCTAGTTTAGGAGTTATAGCCATTTTAAGATTTTGAGTTTTTTTTTTCTGGTGCATAATATGACCCCCGCAGACGCCTAGTTTAGGAGTTATATCGATTTTAAAGTTTTGAATTTTCTTTTTTCTGGTGCATAATATGACCCCCGCAGACGCCTAGTTTAGGAGTTATAGCCATTTTAAGATTTTGAATTTTTTTTTTCTGGTGCATAATATGACCCCCGCAGACGCCTAGTTTAAGAGTTATAGCCATTTTAAGATTTAGAATTTTTTTTTCTGGTGCATAATATAACCCCCGCAGACGCCTAGTTTAGGAGTTATAGCGATTTTAAAGTCTTGAATTTTCTTTTTCCTGGTGCATAATATGACCCCCGCAGACGCCTAGTTTAGGAGTTATAGCGATTTTAAAGTCTTGAATTCTCGTTTTCCTGGTGCATAATATGAGCCCCGCAGACGCCTAGTTTAGGAGTTATAGCCATTTTAAGATTTTGAATTTTTTTTTCTGGTGCGTAATATAACCCCCGCAGACGCCTAGTTTAGGAGTTATAGCCATTTTAAGATTTTGAATTTTTTTTTTTTTGGTGCATAATATGACCCCCGCAAACGCCTAGTTTAGGAGTTATAGAGATTTTAAAGTTTTGAATTTTTTTTTTCTGGTGCGTAATATGACCCCCGCAGACGCCTAGTTTAGGAGTTATATCGATTTTAAAGTTTTGAATTTTCTTTTTTCTGGTGCATAATATGACCCCCGCAGACACCTAGTTTAGGAGTTATAGCCATTTTAAGATTTTGAATTTTTTTTTTTTTTGGTGCATAATATGACCCCCGCAGACGCCTAGTTTAGGAGTTATAGTAATTTTAAGATTTTGAATTTTTTTTTTCTGGTGCATAATATAACCCCCGCAGACGCCTAGTTTAGGAGTTATAGCGATTTTAAAGTCTTGAATTTTCTTTTTTCTGGTGCATAATATGACCCCCGCAAACGCCTAGTTTAGGAGTTATAGCCATTTTAAGATTTTGAATTTTTTTTTTCTGGTGCATAATATGACCCCCGCAGACGCCTAGTTTAGGAGATATAGCGATTTTAAAGTCTTGAATATTCTTCTTTCTGGTGCATAATATGACCCCCGCAGTCGCCCAGTTTAGGAGTTATAGCGATTTTAAAGTTTTGAATTTTCTTTTTCCTGGTGCATAATATGACCCCCGCAGACGGCTAGTTTAGGAGTTATAGCCATTTTAAGATTTAGAATTTTTTTTTTGGTGCATAATATGACCCCCGCAGACGCCTAGTTTAGGAGTTATAGCGATTTTAAAGTTTTGAATTTTCTTTTTCCTGGTGCATAATATGACCCCCGCAGACGCCTAGTTTAGGAGTTATATCGATTTTAAAGTTTTGAATTTTCTTTTTTCTGGTGCATAATATGACCCCCGCAGACGCCTAGTTTAGGAGTTATAGCCATTTTAAGATTTTGAATTTTTTTTTTGTTGGTGCATAATATGACCCCCGCAGACGCCTAGTTTAGGAGTTATAGCCATTTTAAGATTTTGAATTTTTTTTTTCTGGTGCATAATATAACCGCCGCAGACGCCTAGTTTAGGAGTTATAGCGATTTTAAAGTCTTGAATTTTCTTTTTTCAGGTGCATAATATGACCCCCGCAGACGCCTAGTTTAGGAGTTGTAGCCATTTTAAGATTTAGAATTTTTTTTTTTTGGTGCATAATATGACCCCCGCACACGCCTAGTTTAGGAGTTATAGCCATTTTAAGATTTTGAATTTTTTTTTTTCGTGCATAATATGACCCCCGCAAACGCCTAGTTTAGGAGTTATAGAGATTTTAAAGTTTTGAATTTTTTTTTTCTGGTGTATAATATGACCCCCGCAAACGCCTAGTTTAGGAGTTATAGCCATTTTAAGATTTTGAATTTTTTTTTTTTTGGTGCATAATATGACCCCCGCAGACGCCTAGTTTAGGAGTTATAGCGATTTTAAAGTTTTGAATTTTTTTTTTTTAGTGCATAATATGACCCCCGCAGACGAATAGTTTAGGAGTTATAGCCATTTTAAGATTTTGAATTTTCTTTTTTCTGGTGCATAATATGACCCCCGCAGACGCCTAGTTTAGGAGTTATAGCCATTTTAAGATTTCGATGTTTTTTTTCTAGTGCATAATATGACCCCCGCAGAGGCCCAGGTTAGGAGTTATATCGATTTTAAAGTTTTGAATTTTCTTTTTCCTGGTGCATAATATGACCCCCGCAGACGCCTAGTTTAGGAGTTATATCGATTTTAAAGTTTTGAATTTTCTTTTTTCTGGTGCATAATATGACCCCCGCAGACGCCTAGTTTAGGAGTTATAGCCATTTTAAGATTTTGAATTTTTTTTTTGTTGGTGCATAATATGACCCCCGCAGACGCCTAGTTTAAGAGTTATAGCCATTTTAAGATTTTGAATTTTTTTTTTTCTGGTGCATAATATAACCCCCGCAGACGCCTAGTTTAGGAGTTATAGCGATTTTAAAGTCTTGAATTTTCTTTTTTCTGGTGCATAATATGACCCCCGCAGACGCCTAGTTTAGGAGTTATATCGATTTTAAAGTTTTGAATTTTCTTTTTTCTGGTGCATAATATGACCCCCGCAGACGCCTAGTTTAGGAGTTATAGCCATTTTAAGATTTTGAATTTTTTTTTGTTGGTGCATAATATGACCCCCGCAGACGCCTAGTTTAGGAGTTATAGCGATTTTAAAGTCTTGAATTTTCTTTTTTCAGGTGCATAATATGACCCCCGCAGACGCCTAGTTTAGGAGTTGTAGCCATTTTAAGATTTAGAATTTTTTTTTTTTGGTGCATAATATGACCCCCGCACACTCCTAGTTTAGGAGTTATAGCCATTTTAAGATTTTGAATTTTTTTTTTTGGTGCATAATATGACCCCCGCAAACGCCTAGTTTAGGAGTTATAGAGATTTTAAAGTTTTGAATTTTTTTTTTTCTGGTGCAGAATATGACCCCCGCAGACGCCTAGTTTAGGAGTTATAGCCATTTTAAGATTTCGATTTTTTTTTTTCTAGTGCATAATATGACCCCCGCAGAGGCCTAGGTTAGGAGTTATATCGATTTTAAAGTTTTGAATTTTCTTTTTCCTGGTGCATAATATGACCCCCGCAGACGCCTAGTTTAGGAGTTATATCGATTTTAAAGTTTTGAATTTTCTTTTTTCTGGTGCATAATATGACCCCCGCAGACGCCTAGTTTAGGAGTTATAGCCATTTTAAGATTTTGAATTTTTTTTTTGTTGGTGCATAATATGACCCCCGCAGACGCCTAGTTTAGGAGTTATAGCGATTTTAAAGTTTTGAATTTTTTTTTTTTTGGTGTATAATATGACCCCCGCAGACGAATAGTTTAGGAGTTATAGCCATTTTAAGATTTTGAATTTTCTTTTTCTGGTGCATAATATGACCCCCGCAGACGCCTAGTTTAGGAGTTATAGCCATTTTAAGATTTCGATTTTTTTTTTTCTAGTGCATAATATGACCCCCGCAGAGGCCCAGGTTAGGAGTTATATCGATTTTAAAGTTTTGAATTTTCTTTTTCCTGGTGCATAATATGACCCCCGCAGACGAATAGTTTAGGAGTTATAGCCATTTTAAGATTTTGAATTTTTTTTTTCTGGTGCATAATATGACCCCCGCAGAGGCCCAGGTTAGGAGTTATATCGATTTTAAAGTTTTGAATTTTCTTTTTTCTGGTGCATAATATGACCCCCGCAGACGCCTAGTTTAGGAGTTATAGCCATTTTAAGATTTTGAATTTTTTTTTTTTTGGTGCATAATATGACCCCCGCAGACGCCTAGTTTAGGAGTTATAGCGATTTTAAAGTTTTGAATGTTTTTTTTTTTTGGTGCATAATATGACCCCCGCAGACGCCTAGTTTAGGAGTTATAGCCATTTTAAGATTTTGAATTTTTTTTTTTGGTGCATAATATGACCCCCGCAGACGCCTAGTTTAGGAGTTATAGCGATTTTAAAGTTTTGAATTTTCTTTTTTCTGGTGCATAATATGACCCCCGCAGACGCCTAGTTTAGGAGTTATAGCCATTTTAAGATTTTGAATTTTTTTTTTTTTGGTGCATAATATGACCCCCGCAGACGCCTAGTTTAGGAGTTATAGCGATTTTAAAGTTTTGAATTTTTTTTTTTTTGGTGTATAATATGACCCCCGCAGACGCCTAGTTGAGGAGTTATAGCGATTTTAAAGTTTTGAATTTTCTTTTTTCTAGTGCATAATATGACCCCCGCAGACGAATAGTTTAGGAGTTATAGCCATTTTAAGAATTCGAATTTTTTTTTTCTAGTGCATAATATGACCCCCGCAGACGCCTAGTTTAGGAGTTATAGCCATTTTAAGATTTTGAATTTTTTTTTTCTGGTGCATAATATAACCCCCGCAGGCGCCTAGTTTAGGAGTTATAGCGATTTTATAGTCTTGAATTTTCTTTTTTCTGGTGCATAATATGACCCCCGCAGACGCCTAGTTTAGGAGTTATAGCCATTTTAAGATTTTGAATTTTTTTTTTTTGGTGCATAATATGACCCCCGCAGACGCCTAGTTTAGGAGATATAGCGATTTTAAAGTCTTGAATATTCTTCTTTCTGGTGCATAATATGACCCCCGCAGACGCCTAGTTTAGGAGTTATAGCCATTTTAAGATTTAGAATTTTTTTTTTTTTTTTTGTGCATAATATGACCCCCGCAGACTCCTAGTTTAGGAGTTATAGCGATTTTAAAGTTTTGAATTTTCTTTTTCCTGGTGCATAATATGACCCCCGCAGACGCCTACTTAAGGAGTTATAGCCATTTTAAGATTTTGAATTTTTTTTTCTGGTGCGTAATATGACCCCCGCAGACGCCTAGTTTAAGAGTTATAGCGATTTCAAAGTTTTGAATTTTCTTTTTCCTGGTGCATAATATGACCCCCGCAGACGCTTAGTTTAGGAGTTATATCGATTTTAAATTTTTGAATTTTCTTTTTTCTGGTGCATAATATGACCCCCGCAGACGTCTAGTTTAGGAGTTATATCGATTTTAAAGTTTTGAATTTTCTTTTTTCTGGTGCATAATATGACCCCCGCAGACGCCTAGTTTAGGAGTTATAGCCATTTTAAGATTTTGAATTTTTTTTTTTTGGTGCATAATATGACCCCCGCAGACGCCTAGTTTAGGAGTTATAGCGATTTTAAAGTTTTGAATTTTTTTTTTCCTGGTGCATAATATGACCCCCGCAGACGCCTAGTTTAGGAGTTATAGCCATTTTAAGATTTTGAATTTTTTTTTTTTGGTGCATAATATGACCCCCGCAGACGCCTAGTTTAGGAGTTATAGCGATTTTAAAGTTTTGAATTTTCTTTTTCCTGGTGCATAATATGACCCCCGCAGACGCCTAGTTTAGGAGTTATATCGATTTTAAAGTTTTGAATTTTCTTTTTCCTGGTGCATAATATGACCCCCGCAGACGCCTAGTTTAGGAGTTATAGCCATTTTAAGATTTTGAATTTTTTTTTCTGGTGCGTAATATGACCCCCGCAGACGCCTAGTTTAGGAGTTATATCGATTTTAAAGTTTTGAATTTTCTTTTTTCTGGTGCATAATATGAGCCCCGCAGACGCCTAGTTTAGGAGTTATAGCCATTTTAAGATTTTGAATTTTTTTTTCTGGTGCGTAATATAACCCCCGCCGACGCCTAGTTTAGGAGTTATAGCCATTTTAAGAAATTTAATTTTTTTTTTTTGGTGCATAATATGACCCCCGCAAACGCCTAGTTTAGGAGTTATAGAGATTTTAAAGTTTTGAATTTTTTTTTTTCTGGTGCATAATATGACCCCCGCAGACGCCTAGTTTAGGAGTTATAGCCATTTTAAGATTTTGAATTTTTTTTTCTGGTGCGTAATATGACCTCCGCAGACGCCTAGTTTAAGAGTTATAGCGATTTCAAAGTTTTGAATTTTCTTTTTCCTGGTGCATAATATGACCCCCGCAGACGCTTAGTTTAGGAGTTATATCGATTTTAAATTTTTGAATTTTCTTTTTTCTGGTGCATAATATGACCCCCGCAGACGTCTAGTTTAGGAGTTATATCGATTTTAAAGTTTTGAATTTTCTTTTTTCTGGTGCATAATATGACCCCCGCAGACGCCTAGTTTAGGAGTTATAGCCATTTTAAGATTTTGAATTTTTTTTTTCTGGTGCATAATATAACCCCCGCAGACGCCTAGTTTAGGAGTTATAGCGTTTTTAAAGTCTTGAATTTTCTTTTTTCTGGTGCATAATATGACCCCCGCAGACGCCTAGTTTAGGAGTTATAGCCATTTTAAGATTTTGAATTTTTTTTTTTTGGTGCATAATATGACCCCCGCAGACGCCTAGTTTAGGAGTTATAGCGATTTTAAAGTTTTGAATTTTCTTTTTTCTAGTGCATAATATGACCCCCGCAGACGAATAGTTTAGGAGATATAGCCATTTTAAGATTTCGAATTTTTTTTTTCTAGTGCATAATATGACCCCCGCAGACGCCTAGTTTAGGAGTTATAGCGATTTTAAAGTCTTGAATTTTCTTTTTTCTGGTGCATAATATGACCCCCGCAGACGCCTAGTTTAGGAGTTATAGCCATTTTAAGATCTTGAATTTTTTTGTTTGGTGCATAATATGAAACCCGCAAACGCCTAGTTTAGGAGTTATAGAGATTTTAAAGTTTTGAATTTTTTTTTTCTGGTGCATAATATGACCCCCGCAGACGCCTAGTTTAGGAGTTATAGCCATTTAAAGATTTAGAATTTTTTTTTTCTGGTGCATAATATGACCCCCGCAGACGCCTAGTTTCGGAGATATAGCGATTTTAAAGTCTTGAATATTCTTCTTTCTGGTGCATAATATGACCCCCGCAGACGCCCAGTTTAGGAGTTATAGCGATTTTAAAGTTTTGAATTTTCTTTTTCCTGGTGCATAATATGACCCCCGCAGACGCCTAGTTTAGGAGTTATAGCCATTTTAAGATTTAGAATTTTTTTTTTTTGGTGCATAATATGACCCCCGCAGACGCCTAGTTTAGGAGTTATAGCGATTTTAAAGTTTTGAATTTTCTTTTTTCTGGTCCATAATATGACCCCCGCAGACGCCTAGTTTAGGAGTTATAGCGATTTTAAAGTTTTGAATTTTCTTTTTTCTGGTGCATAATATGACCCCCGCAGACGCCTAGTTTAGGAGTTATAGCCATTTTAAGATTTTGAATTTATTTTTTTTTGGTGCATAATATGACCCCCGCAGACGAATAGTTTAGGAGTTATAGCCATTTTAAGATTTCGAATTTTTTTTTTCTAGTGCATAATATGACCCCCGCAGACGCCTAGTTTAGGAGTTATAGCCATTTTAAGATTTTGAATTTTTTTTTTCTGGTGCATAATATAACCCCCGCAGACGCCTAGTTTAGGAGTTATAGCGATTTTAAAGTCTTGAATTTTCTTTTTTCTGGTGCATAATATGACCCCCGCAGACGCCTAGTTTAGGAGTTATAGCCATTTTAAGATTTTGAATTTTTTTTTTCTGGTGCATAATATGACCCCCGCAGACGCCTAGTTTAGGAGATATAGCGATTTTAAAGTCTTGAATATTCTTCTTTCTGGTGCATAATATGACCCCCGCAGACGCCCAGTTTAGGAGTTATAGCGATTTTAAAGTTTTGAATTTTCTTTTTCCTGGTGCATAATATGACCCCCGCAGACGCCTAGTTTAGGAGTTATAGCGATTTTAAAGTTTTGAATTTTCTTTTTCCTGGTGCATAATATGACCCCCGCAGACGCCTAGTTTAGGAGTTATAGCCATTTTAAGATTTTGAATTTTTTTTTTTTTGGTGCATAATATGACCCCCGCAGACGCCTAGTTTAGGAGTTATAGCGATTTTAAAGTTTTGAATTTTTTTTTTTTTGGTGCATAATATGACCCCCGCAGACGCCTAGTTTAGGAGTTATAGCGATTTTAAAGTTTTGAATTTTCTTTTTTCTAGTGCATAATATGACCCCCGCAGACGCCTAGTTTAGGAGTTATAGCCATTTTAAGATTTTGAATTTTTTTTTTCTGGTGCATAATATAACCCCCGCAGACGCCTAGTTTAGGAGTTATAGCGATTTTAAAGTTTTGAAGTTTTTTTTTTTTGGTGCATAATATGACCCCCGCAGACGCCTAGTTTAGGAGTTATAGCGATTTTAAAGTTTTGAATTTTCTTTTTTCTAGTGCATAATATGACCCACGCAGACGAATAGTTTAGGAGTTATAGCCATTTTAAGATTTCGAATTTTTTTTTTTCTAGTGCATAATATGACCCCCGCAGACGCCTAGTTTAGGAGTTATAGCCATTTTAAGATTTTCAATTTTTTTTTTCTGGTGCATAATATAACCCCCGCAGACGCCTAGTTTAGGAGTTATAGCGATTTTAAAGTCTTGAATTTTCTTTTTTCTGGTGCATAATATGACCCCCGCAGACGCCTAGTTTAGGAGTTATAGCCATTTTAAGATTTTGATTTTTTTTTTTCTGGTGCATAATATGACCCCCGCAGACGCCTAGTTTAGGAGATATAGCGATTTTAAAGTCTTGAATATTCTTCTTTCTGGTGCATAATATGACCCCCGCAGACCCCCAGTTTAGGAGTTATAGCGATTTTAAAGTTTTGAATTTTCTTTTTCCTGGTGCATAATATGACCCCCGCAGACGCCTAGTTTAGGAGTTATAGCGATTTTAAAGTTTTGAATTTTCTTTTTCCTGGTGCATAATATGACCCCCGCAGACGCCTAGTTTAGGAGTTATATCGATTTTAAAGTTTTGAATTTTCTTTTTTCTGGTGCATAATATGACCCCCGCAGACGCCTAGTTTAGGAGTTATAGCCATTTTAAGATTTTGAATTTTTTTTTCTGGTGCGTAATATGACCCCCGCAGACGCCTAGTTTAGGAGTTATAGCGATTTTAAAGTTTTGAATTTTCTTTTTTCTGGTGCATAATATGACCCCCGCAGCGCCTAGTTTAGGAGTTATAGCCATTTTAAGATTTTGAATTTTTTTTTTTTGGTGCATAATATGACCCCCGCAGACGCCTAGTTTAGGAGTTATAGCGATTTTAAAGTTTTGAATTTTCTTTTTCCTGGTGCATAATATGACCCCCGCAGACGCCTAGTTTAGGAGTTATATCGATTTTAAAGTTTTGAATTTTCTTTTTTCTGGTGCATAATATGACCCCCGCAGACGCCTAGTTTAGGAGTTATAGCCATTTTAAGATTTTGAATTTTTTTTTCTGGTGCATAATATGACCCCCGCAGACGCCTAGTTTAGGAGTTATATCGATTTTAAAGTTTTGAATTTTCTTTTTTCTGGTGCATAATATGAGCCCCGCAGACGCCTAGTTTAGGAGTTATAGCCATTTTAAGATTTTGAATTTTTTTTTCTGGTGCATAATATAACCCCCGCAAACGCCTAGTTTAGGAGTTATAGCCATTTTAAGAAATTTAATTTTTTTTTTTTGGTGCATAATATGACCCCCGCAGACGCCTAGTTTAGGAGTTATAGCGATTTTAAAGTTTTGAATTTTCTTTTTTCTAGTGCATAATATGACCCCCGCAGACGAATAGTTTAGGAGTTATAGCCATTTTAAGATTTCGAATTTTTTTTTTCTAGTGCATAATATGACCCCCGCAGACGCCTAGCTTAGGAGTTATAGCCATTTTAAGATTTAGAATTTTTTTTTTTGGTGCATAATATGAAACCCGCAAACGCCTAGTTTTGGAGTTATAGAGATTTTAAAGTTTTGAATTTTTTTTTTTCTGGTGCATAATATGACCCCCGCAGACGCCTAGTTTAGGAGATATAGCGATTTTAAAGTCTTGAATATTCTTCTTTCTGGTGCATAATATGACCCCCGCAGACGCCTAGCTTAGGAGTTATAGCCATTTTAAGATTTTGAATTTTTTTTTTCTGGTGCATAATATGACCCCCGCAGACGCCTAGTTTAGGAGATATAGCGATTTTAAAGTCTTGAATATTCTTCTTTCTGGTGCATAATATGACCCCCGCAGACGCCCAGTTTAGGAGTTATAGCGATTTTAAAGTTTTGAATTTTCATTTTCCTGGTGCATAATATGACCCCCGCAGACGCCTAGTTTAGGAGTTATAGCCATTTTAAGATTTAGAATTTTTTTTTTTGGTGCATAATATGACCCCCGCAGACGCCTAGTTTAGGAGTTATAGCCATTTTAAGATTTTGAATTTTTTTTTTTTTGGTGCATAATATGACCCCCGCAGACGCCAAGTTTAGGAGTTATAGCGATTTTAAAGTTTTGAATTTTTTTTTTTTTGGTGCATAATATGACCCCCGCAGACGCCTAGTTTAGGAGTTATAGCGATTTTAAAGTTTTGAATTTTCTTTTTTCTAGTGCATAATATGACCCCCGCAGACGAATAGTTTAGGAGTTATAGCCATTTTAAGATTTCGAATTTTTTTTTTCTAGTGCATAATATGACCCCCGCAGACGCCTAGTTTAGGAGTTATAGCCATTTTAAGATTTTGAATTTTTTTTTTCTGGTGCATAATATAACCCCCGCAGACGCCTAGTTTAGGAGTTATAGCGCTTTTAAAGTCTTGAATTTTCTTTTTTCTGGTGCATAATATGACCCCCGCAGACGCCTAGTTTAGGAGTTATAGCCATTTTAAGATTTTGAATTTTTTTTTTCTGGTGCATAATATGACCCCCGCAGACGCCTAGTTTAGGAGATATAGCGATTTTAAAGTCTTGAATATTCTTCTTTCTGGTGCATAATATGACCCCCGCAGATGCCCAGTTTAGGAGTTATAGCGATTTTAAAGTTTTGAATTTTCTTTTTTCTGGTCCATAATATGACCCCCGCAGACGCCTAGTTTAGGAGTTATAGCCATTTTAAGATTTTGAATTTATTTTTTTTTGGTGCATAATATGACCCCCGCAGACGCCTAGTTTAGGAGTTATAACGATTTTAAAGTTTTGAATTTTTTTTTTTTGGTGCATAATATGACCCCCCCCCGACGCCTAGTTTAGGAGTTATAGCGATTTTAAAGTTTCGAATTTTCTTTTTTCTAGTGCATAATATGACCCCCGCAGACGAATAGTTTAGGAGTTATAGCCATTTTAAGATTTCGAATTTTTTTTTTCTAGTGCATAATATGACCCCCGCAGACGCCTAGTTTAGGAGTTATAGCGATTTTAAAGTTTTGAATTTTCTTTTTTCTAGTGCATAATATGACCCCCGCAGACGAATAGTTTAGGAGTTATAGCCATTTTAAGATTTTGAATTTTTTTTTTCTGGTGCATAATATAACCCCCGCAGACGCCTAGTTTAGGAGTTATGGCGCTTTTAAAGTCTTGAATTTTCTTTTTTCTGGTGCATAATATGACCCCCGCAGACGCCTAGTTTAGGAGTTATAGCCATTTTAAGATTTTGAATTTTTTTTTTCTGGTGCATAATATAACCCCCGCAGACGCCTAGTTTAGGAGTTATAGCGATTTTAAAGTTTTGAATTTTTTTTTTTTTGGTGCATAATATAACCCCCGCAGACGCCTAGTTTAGGAGTTATAGCGATTTTAAAGTCTTGAATTTTCTTTTTTCTGGTGCATAATATGACCCCCGCAGACGCCTAGTTTAGGAGTTATAGCCATTTTAAGATTTTGAATTTTTTTTTTCTGGTGCATAATATGACCCCCGCAGACGCCTAGTTTAGGAGATATAGCGATTTTAAAGTCTTGAATATTCTTCTTTCTGGTGCATAATATGACCCCCGCAGACGCCCAGTTTAGGAGTTATAGCGATTTTAAAGTTTTGAATTTTCTTTTTCCTGGTGCATAATATGACCCCCGCAGACGCCTAGTTTAGGAGTTATAGCCATTTTAAGATTTAGAATTTTTGTTTTTTGGTGCATAATATGACCCCCGCAGACGCCTAGTTTAGGAGTTATAGCGATTTTAAAGTTTTGAATTTTCTTTTTCCTGGTGCATAATATGACCCCCGCAGACGCACAGTTTAGGAGTTATATCGATTTTAAAGTTTTGAATTTTCTTTTTTCTGGTGCATAATATGACCCCCGCAGACGCCTAGTTTAGGAGTTATAGCCATTTTAAAATTTTGAATTTTTTTTTTTTTGGTGCATAATATGACCCCCGCAGACGCCTAGTTTAGGAGTTATAGCGATTTTAAAGTTTTGAGGTTTTTTTTTTTTGGTGCATAATATGACCCCCGCAGACGCCTAGTTTAGGAGTTATAGCGATTTTAAAGTTTTGAATTTTCTTTTTCCTGGTGCATAATATGACCCCCGCAGACGCACAGTTTAGGAGTTATATCGATTTTAAAGTTTTGAATTTTCTTTTTTCTGGTGCATAATATGACCCCCGCAGACGCCTAGTTTAGGAGTTATAGCCATTTTAAAATTTTGAATTTTTTTTTTTTTGGTGCATAATATGACCCCCGCAGACGCCTAGTTTAGGAGTTATAGCGATTTTAAAGTTTTGAGGTTTTTTTTTTTTGGTGCATAATATGACCCCCGCAGACGCCTAGTTTAGGAGTTATAGCGATTTTAAAGTTTTGAATTTTCTTTTTTCTAGTGCATAATATGACCCCCGCAGACGAATAGTTTAGGAGTTATAGCCATTTTAAGATTTCGAATTTTTTTTTTTTTGGTGCATAATATGACCCCCGCAGACGCCTAGTTTAGGAGTTATAGCGATTTTAAAGTTTTGAATTTTCTTTTTTCTGGTGCATAATATGACCCCCGCAGACGCTTAGTTTAGGAGTTATAGCCATTTTAAGATTTCGAATTTTTTTTTTCTAGTGCATAATATGACCCCCGCAGACGCCTAGTTTAGGAGTTATAGCCATTTTAAGATTTTGAATTTTTTTTTTTGGTGCATAATATAACCCCCGCAGACGCCTAGTTTAGGAGTTATAGCCATTTTAAGATTTTGAATTTTTTTTTTCTGGTGCATAATATAACCCCCGCAGACGCCTAGTTTAGGAATTATAGCGATTTTAAAGTCTTGAATTTTCTTTTTTCTGGTGCATAATATGACCCCCGCAGACGCCTAGTTTAGGAGTTATAGCCATTTCAAGATTTTGAATTTTTTTTTTTTGGTGCATAATATGACCCCCGCAGACGCCTAGTTTAGGAGTTATAGCCATTTTAAGATTTTGAATTTTTTTTTTTTGGTGCATAATATGAAACCCGCAAACGCCTAGTTTAGGAGTTATAGAGATTTTAAAGTTTTGAATTTTTTTTTTTCTGGTGCATAATATGACCCCCGCAGACGCATAGTTTAGGAGTTATAGCGATTTTAAAGTTTTGAATTTTCTTTTTCCTGGTGCATAATATGACCCCCGCAGACGCCTAGTTTAGGAGGTATAGCCATTTTAAGATTTTGAATTTTTTTTTTCTGGTGCATAATATGACCCCCGCAGACGCCTAGTTTAGGAGTTATAGCCATTTTAAGATTTTGAATTTTTATTTCTGGTGCGTAATATGACCCCCGCGGACGCCTAGTTTAGGAGTTATAGCGATTTTAAAGTTTTGAATTTTCTTTTTCCTGGTGCATAATATGACCCCCGCAGACGCCTAGTTTAGGAGGTATATCGATTTTAAAGTTTTGAATTTTCTTTTTTCTAGTGCATAATATGACCCCCGCAGACGAATAGTTTAGGAGTTATAGCCATTTTAAGATTTTGAATTTTTTTTTTCTGGTGCATAATATGACCCCCGCAGACGCCCAGTTTAGGAGTTATAGCGATTTTAAAGTTTTGAATTTTCTTTTTCCTGGTGCATAATATGACCCCCGCAGACGCCTAGTTTAGGAGGTATATCGATTTTAAAGTTTTGAATTTTCTTTTTCCTGGTGCATAATATGACCCCCGCAGACGCCTAGTTTAGGAGGTATATCGATTTTAAAGTTTTGAATTTTCTTTTTTCTAGTGCATAATATGACCCCCGCAGACGAATAGTTTAGGAGTTATAGCCATTTTAAGATTTTGAATTTTTTTTTTCTGGTGCATAATATGACCCCCGCAGACGCATAGTTTAGGAGTTATAGCGATTTTAAAGCTTTGAATTTTCTTTTTCCTGGTGCATAATATGACCCCCGCAGACGCCTAGTTTAGGAGTTATAGCCATTTTAAGATTTAGAATTTTTTTTTTTGGTGCATAATATGACCCCCGCAGACGCTTAGTTTAGGAGGTATATCGATTTTAAAGTTTTGAATTTTCTTTTTTCTGGTGCATAATATGAGCCCCGCAGACGCCTAGTTTAGGAGTTATAGCCATTTTAAGATTTTGAATTTTTTTTTCTGGTGCATAATATGACCCCCGCAGACGCCTAGTTTAGGAGATATAGCGATTTTAAAGTCTTGAGTATTCTTCTTTCTGGTGCATAATATGACCCCCGCAGACGCCCAGTTTAGGAGTTATAGCGATTTTAAAGTTTTGAATTTTCTTTTTCCTGGTGCATAATATGGCCCCCGCAGACGCCTAGTTTAGGAGTTATAGCCATTTTAAGATTTTGAATTTTTTTTTTTGGTGCATAATATGACCCTCGCATACGCCTAGTTTAGGAGTTATAGTGATTTTAAAGTTTTGAATTTTCTTTTTCCTGGTGCATAATATGACCCCCGCAGACGCCTAGTTTAGGAGTTATAGCCATTTTAAGATTTTGAATTTTTTTTTCTGGTGCGTAATATGACCCCCGCAGACGCCTAGTTAGGGAGTTATATCGATTTTAAAGTTTTGAATTTTCTTTTTTCTGGTGCATAATATGACCCCCGCAGACGCCTAGTTTAGGAGTTATAGCCATTTTAAAATTTAGAATTTTTTTTTTTTTTTGTGCATAATATGACCCCCGCAGACGCCTAGTTTAGGAGTTATAGCGATTTTAAAGTTTTGAATTTTCTTTTTCCTGGTGCATAATATGACCCCCGCAGACGCCTACTTTAGGAGGTATATCGATTTTAAAGTTTTGAATTTTCTTTTTTCTAGTGCATAATATGACCCCCGCAGACGAATAGTTTAGGAGTTATAGCCATTTTAAGATTTCGAATTTTTTTTTCTAGTGCATAATATGACCCCCGCAGACGCCTAGTTTAGGAGTTATAGCCATTTTAAGATTTTGAATTTTTTTTTTCTGGTGCATAATATAACCCCCGCAGACGCCTAGTTTAGGAGTTATAGCGATTTTAAAGTCTTGAATTTTCTTTTTTCTGGTGCATAATATGATCCCCGCAGACGCCTAGTTTAGGAGTTATAGCCATTTTAAGATTTTGAATATTTTTTTTTTGGTGCATAATATGACCCCCGCAGACGCCTAGTTTAGGAGTTATAGCCATTTTAAGATTTTGAATTTTTTTTTTCTGGTGCATAATATGACCCCCGCAGACGCCTAGTTTAGGAGTTATAGCCATTTTAAGATTTTGAATTTTTTTTTCTGGTGCATAATATGACCCCCGCAGACGCCTAGTTTAGGAGTTATAGCGATTTTAAAGTCTTGAATTTTCTTTTTTCTGGTGCATAATATGACCCCCGCAGACGCCTAGTTTAGGAGTTATAGCCATTTTAAGATTTTGAATTTTTTTTTCTGGTGCATAATATGACCCCCGCAGACGCCTAGTTTAGGAGTTATAGCGATTTTAAAGTCTTGAATTTTCTTTTTTCTGGTGCATAATATGACCCCCGCAGACGCCTAGTTTAGGAGTTATAGCCATTTTAAGATTTTGAATTTTTTTTTTTTGGTGCATAATATGACCCCCGCAGACGCCTAGTTTAGGAGTTATAGCCATTTTAAGATTTTGAATTTTTTTTTCTGGTGCATAATATGACCCCCGCAGACGCCTAGTTTAGGAGATATAGCGATTTTAAAGTCTTGAATATTCTTCTTTCTGGTGCATAATATGACCCCCGCAGACGCCCAGTTTAGGAGTTATAGCGCTTTTAAAGTTTTGAATTTTCTTTTTCCTGGTGCACAATATGACTCCCGCAGACGCCTAGTTTTGGAGTTATAGCGATTTTAAAGTTTTGAATTTTTTTTTTTTGGTGCATAATATGACCCCCGCAGACGCCTAGTTTAGGAGTTATAGCGATTTTAAAGTTTCGAATTTTTTTTTTCTAGTGCATAATATGACCCCCGCAGACGCCTAGTTTAGGAGTTATAGCCATTTTAAGATTTCGAATTTTTTTTTTCTAGTGCATAATATGACCCCCGCAGACGAATAGTTTAGGAGTTATAGCCATTTTAAGATTTCGAATTTTTTTTTTCTAGTGCATAATATGACCCCCGCAGACGCTTAGTTTAGGAGGTATATCGATTTTAAAGTTTTGAATTTTCTTTTTTCTGGTGCATAATATGACCCCCGCAGACGCCTAGTTTAGGAGTTATATCGATTTTAAAGTTTTGAATTTTCTTTTTTCTGGTGCATTATATGAGCCCCGCAGACGCCTAGTTTAGGAGTTATAGCTATTTTAAGATTTTGAATTTTTTTTTCTGGTGCATAATATGACCCCCGCAGACGCCTAGTTAGGGAGTTATATCGATTTTAAAGTTTTGAATTTTCTTTTTTCTGGTGCATAATATGACCCCCGCAGACGCCTAGTTTAGGAGTTATAGCCATTTTAAAATTTTGAATTTTTTTTTTTTTTTGTGCATAATATGACCCCCGCAGACGCCTAGTTTAGGAGTTATAGCGATTTTAAAGTTTTGAATTTTCTTTTTCCTGGTGCATAATATGACCCCCGCAGACGCCTACTTTAGGAGGTATATCGATTTTAAAGTTTTGAATTTTCTTTTTTCTAGTGCATAATATGACCCCCGCAGACGAATAGTTTAGGAGTTATAGCCATTTTAAGATTTCGAATTTTTTTTTTCTAGTGCATAATATGACCCCCGCAGACGCCTAGTTTAGGAGTTATAGCCATTTTAAGATTTTGAATTTTTTTTTTCTGGTGCATAATATAACCCCCGCAGACGCCTAGTTTAGGAGTTATAGCGATTTTAAAGTCTTGAATTTTCTTTTTTCTGGTGCATAATATGATCCCCGCAGACGCCTAGTTTAGGAGTTATAGCCATTTTAAGATTTTGAATATTTTTTTTTTGGTGCATAATATGACCCCCGCAGACGCCTAGTTTAGGAGTTATAGCCATTTTAAGATTTTGAATTTTTTTTTTCTGGTGCATAATATGACCCCCGCAGACGCCTAGTTTAGGAGTTATAGCCATTTTAAGATTTTGAATTTTTTTTTCTGGTGCATAATATGACCCCCGCAGACGCCTAGTTTAGGAGTTATAGCCATTTTAAGATTTTGAATTTTTTTTTTCTGGTGCATAATATGACCCCCGCAGACGCCTAGTTTAGGAGTTATAGCCATTTTAAGATTTTGAATTTTTTTTTTCTGGTGCATAATATGACCCCCGCAGACGCCTAGTTTAGGAGTTATAGCGATTTTAAAGTCTTGAATTTTCTTTTTTCTGGTGCATAATATGACCCCCGCAGACGCCTAGTTTAGGAGTTATAGCCATTTTAAGATTTTGAATTTTTTTTTCTGGTGCATAATATGACCCCCGCAGACGCCTAGTTTAGGAGTTATAGCGATTTTAAAGTCTTGAATTTTCTTTTTTCTGGTGCATAATATGACCCCCGCAGACGCCTAGTTTAGGAGTTATAGCCATTTTAAGATTTTGAATTTTTTTTTTTTGGTGCATAATATGACCCCCGCAGACGCCTAGTTTAGGAGTTATAGCCATTTTAAGATTTTGAATTTTTTTTTCTGGTGCATAATATGACCCCCGCAGACGCCTAGTTTAGGAGATATAGCGATTTTAAAGTCTTGAATATTCTTCTTTCTGGTGCATAATATGACCCCCGCAGACGCCCAGTTTAGGAGTTATAGCGATTTTAAAGTTTTGAATTTTCTTTTTCCTGGTGCACAATATGACTCCCGCAGACGCCTAGTTTTGGAGTTATAGCGATTTTAAAGTTTTGAATTTTTTTTTTTTGGTGCATAATATGACCCCCGCAGACGCCTAGTTTAGGAGTTATAGCGATTTTAAAGTTTTGAATTTTTTTTTTCTAGTGCATAATATGACCCCCGCAGACGAATAGTTTAGGAGTTATAGCCATTTTAAGATTTCGAATTTTTTTTTTCTAGTGCATAATATGACCCCCGCAGACGCCTAGTTTAGGAGTTATAGCCATTTTAAGATTTCGAATTTTTTTTTCTGGTGCATAATATGACCCCCGCAGACGCCTAGTTTAGGAGATATAGCGATTTTAAAGTCTTGAATATTCTTCTTTCTGGTGCATAATATGACCCCCGCAGACGCCTAGTTTAGGAGTTATAGCGATTTTAAAGTTTTGAATTTTTTTTTTCTAGTGCATAATATGACCCCCGCAGACGAATAGTTTAGGAGTTATAGCCATTTTAAGATTTCGAATTTTTTTTTTCTAGTGCATAATATGACCCCCGCAGACGCTTAGTTTAGGAGGTATATCGATTTTAAAGTTTTGAATTTTCTTTTTTCTAGTGCATAATATGACCCCCGCAGACGCCTAGTTTAGGAGTTATATCGATTTTAAAGTTTTGAATTTTCTTTTTTCTGGTGCATTATATGAGCCCCGCAGACGCCTAGTTTAGGAGTTATAGCTATTTTAAGATTTTGAATTTTTTTTTCTGGTGCATAATATGACCCCCGCAGACGCCTAGTTTAGGAGATATAGCGATTTTAAAGTCTTGAATTTTCTTTTTTCTGGTGCATAATATGACCCCCGCAGACGCCTAGTTTAGGAGTTATAGCCATTTTAAGATTTTGAATTTTTTTTTTTTGGTGCATAATATGACCCCCGCAGACGCCTAGTTTAGGAGTTATAGCCATTTTAAGATTTTGAATTTTTTTTTCTGGTGCATAATATGACCCCCGCAGACGCCTAGTTTAGGAGATATAGCGATTTTAAAGTCTTGAATATTCTTCTTTCTGGTGCATAATATGACCCCCGCAGACGCCCAGTTTAGGAGTTATAGCGCTTTTAAAGTTTTGAATTTTCTTTTTCCTGGTGCACAATATGACTCCCGCAGACGCCTAGTTTTGGAGTTATAGCGATTTTAAAGTTTTGAATTTTTTTTTTTTGGTGCATAATATGACCCCCGCAGACGCCTAGTTTAGGAGTTATAGCGATTTTAAAGTTTCGAATTTTTTTTTTCTAGTGCATAATATGACCCCCGCAGACGCCTAGTTTAGGAGTTATAGCCATTTTAAGATTTCGAATTTTTTTTTTCTAGTGCATAATATGACCCCCGCAGACGAATAGTTTAGGAGTTATAGCCATTTTAAGATTTCGAATTTTTTTTTTCTAGTGCATAATATGACCCCCGCAGACGCTTAGTTTAGGAGGTATATCGATTTTAAAGTTTTGAATTTTCTTTTTTCTGGTGCATAATATGACCCCCGCAGACGCCTAGTTTAGGAGTTATATCGATTTTAAAGTTTTGAATTTTCTTTTTTCTGGTGCATTATATGAGCCCCGCAGACGCCTAGTTTAGGAGTTATAGCTATTTTAAGATTTTGAATTTTTTTTTCTGGTGCATAATATGACCCCCGCAGACGCCTAGTTAGGGAGTTATATCGATTTTAAAGTTTTGAATTTTCTTTTTTCTGGTGCATAATATGACCCCCGCAGACGCCTAGTTTAGGAGTTATAGCCATTTTAAAATTTTGAATTTTTTTTTTTTTTTGTGCATAATATGACCCCCGCAGACGCCTAGTTTAGGAGTTATAGCGATTTTAAAGTTTTGAATTTTCTTTTTCCTGGTGCATAATATGACCCCCGCAGACGCCTACTTTAGGAGGTATATCGATTTTAAAGTTTTGAATTTTCTTTTTTCTAGTGCATAATATGACCCCCGCAGACGAATAGTTTAGGAGTTATAGCCATTTTAAGATTTCGAATTTTTTTTTTCTAGTGCATAATATGACCCCCGCAGACGCCTAGTTTAGGAGTTATAGCCATTTTAAGATTTTGAATTTTTTTTTTCTGGTGCATAATATAACCCCCGCAGACGCCTAGTTTAGGAGTTATAGCGATTTTAAAGTCTTGAATTTTCTTTTTTCTGGTGCATAATATGATCCCCGCAGACGCCTAGTTTAGGAGTTATAGCCATTTTAAGATTTTGAATATTTTTTTTTTGGTGCATAATATGACCCCCGCAGACGCCTAGTTTAGGAGTTATAGCCATTTTAAGATTTTGAATTTTTTTTTTCTGGTGCATAATATGACCCCCGCAGACGCCTAGTTTAGGAGTTATAGCCATTTTAAGATTTTGAATTTTTTTTTCTGGTGCATAATATGACCCCCGCAGACGCCTAGTTTAGGAGTTATAGCCATTTTAAGATTTTGAATTTTTTTTTTCTGGTGCATAATATGACCCCCGCAGACGCCTAGTTTAGGAGTTATAGCCATTTTAAGATTTTGAATTTTTTTTTTCTGGTGCATAATATGACCCCCGCAGACGCCTAGTTTAGGAGTTATAGCGATTTTAAAGTCTTGAATTTTCTTTTTTCTGGTGCATAATATGACCCCCGCAGACGCCTAGTTTAGGAGTTATAGCCATTTTAAGATTTTGAATTTTTTTTTCTGGTGCATAATATGACCCCCGCAGACGCCTAGTTTAGGAGTTATAGCGATTTTAAAGTCTTGAATTTTCTTTTTTCTGGTGCATAATATGACCCCCGCAGACGCCTAGTTTAGGAGTTATAGCCATTTTAAGATTTTGAATTTTTTTTTTTTGGTGCATAATATGACCCCCGCAGACGCCTAGTTTAGGAGTTATAGCCATTTTAAGATTTTGAATTTTTTTTTCTGGTGCATAATATGACCCCCGCAGACGCCTAGTTTAGGAGATATAGCGATTTTAAAGTCTTGAATATTCTTCTTTCTGGTGCATAATATGACCCCCGCAGACGCCCAGTTTAGGAGTTATAGCGATTTTAAAGTTTTGAATTTTCTTTTTCCTGGTGCACAATATGACTCCCGCAGACGCCTAGTTTTGGAGTTATAGCGATTTTAAAGTTTTGAATTTTTTTTTTTTGGTGCATAATATGACCCCCGCAGACGCCTAGTTTAGGAGTTATAGCGATTTTAAAGTTTTGAATTTTTTTTTTCTAGTGCATAATATGACCCCCGCAGACGAATAGTTTAGGAGTTATAGCCATTTTAAGATTTCGAATTTTTTTTTTCTAGTGCATAATATGACCCCCGCAGACGCCTAGTTTAGGAGTTATAGCCATTTTAAGATTTCGAATTTTTTTTTCTGGTGCATAATATGACCCCCGCAGACGCCTAGTTTAGGAGATATAGCGATTTTAAAGTCTTGAATATTCTTCTTTCTGGTGCATAATATGACCCCCGCAGACGCCTAGTTTAGGAGTTATAGCGATTTTAAAGTTTTGAATTTTTTTTTTCTAGTGCATAATATGACCCCCGCAGACGAATAGTTTAGGAGTTATAGCCATTTTAAGATTTCGAATTTTTTTTTTCTAGTGCATAATATGACCCCCGCAGACGCTTAGTTTAGGAGGTATATCGATTTTAAAGTTTTGAATTTTCTTTTTTCTAGTGCATAATATGACCCCCGCAGACGCCTAGTTTAGGAGTTATATCGATTTTAAAGTTTTGAATTTTCTTTTTTCTGGTGCATTATATGAGCCCCGCAGACGCCTAGTTTAGGAGTTATAGCTATTTTAAGATTTTGAATTTTTTTTTCTGGTGCATAATATGACCCCCGCAGACGCCTAGTTTAGGAGATATAGCGATTTTAAAGTCTTGAGTATTCTTCTTTCTGGTGCATAATATGACCCCCGCAGACGCCCAGTTTAGGAGTTATAGCGATTTTAAAGTTTTGAATTTTCTTTTTTCTGGTGCATAATATGACCCCCGCAGACGCCTAGTTTAGGAGTTATAGCCATTTTAAGATTTTGAATTTTTTTTTCTGGTGCATAATATGACCCCCGCAGACGCCTAGTTTAGGAGTTATAGCGATTTTAAAGTCTTGAATTTTCTTTTTTCTGGTGCATAATATGACCCCCGCAGACGCCTAGTTTAGGAGTTATAGCCATTTTAAGATTTTGAATTTTTTTTTTTTGGTGCATAATATGACCCCCGCAGACGCCTAGTTTAGGAGTTATAGCCATTTTAAGATTTTGAATTTTTTTTTCTGGTGCATAATATGACCCCCGCAGACGCCTAGTTTAGGAGATATAGCGATTTTAAAGTCTTGAATATTCTTCTTTCTGGTGCATAATATGACCCCCGCAGACGCCCAGTTTAGGAGTTATAGCGATTTTAAAGTTTTGAATTTTTTTTTTTTTGGTGCATAATATGACCCCCGCAGACGCCTAGTTTAGGAGTTATAGCGATTTTAAAGTTTTGAATTTTTTTTTTCTAGTGCATAATATGACCCCCGCAGACGAATAGTTTAGGAGTTATAGCCATTTTAAGATTTCGAATTTTTTTTTTCTAGTGCATAATATGACCCCCGCAGACGCCTAGTTTAGGAGTTATAGCCATTTTAAGATTTCGAATTTTTTTTTCTGGTGCATAATATGACCCTTGCAGACGCCTAGTTTAGGAGATATAGCGATTTTAAAGTTTTGAATTTTTTTTTTCTAGTGCATAATATGACCCCCGCAGACGAATAGTTTAGGGGTTATAGCCATTTTAAGATTTCGAATTTTTTTTTTCTAGTGCATAATATGACCCCCGCAGACGCCTAGTTTAGGAGATATAGCGATTTTAAAGTCTTGAATATTCTTCTTTCTGGTGCATAATATGACCCCCGCAGACGCCTAGTTTAGGAGTTATAGCGATTTTAAAGTTTTGAATCTTTTTTTTCTAGTGCATAATATGACCCCCGCAGACGAATAGTTTAGGAGTTATAGCCATTTTAAGATTTCGAATTTTTTTTTTCTAGTGCATAATATGACCCCCGCAGACGCTTAGTTTAGGAGGTATATCGATTTTAAAGTTTTGAATTTTCTTTTTTCTAGTGCATAATATGACCCCCGCAGACGCCTAGTTTAGGAGTTATATCGATTTTAAAGTTTTGAATTTTCTTTTTTCTGGTGCATTATATGAGCCCCGCAGACGCCTAGTTTAGGAGTTATAGCGATTTTAAGATTTTGAATTTTTTTTTCTGGTGCGTAATATGACCCCCGCAGACGCCTAGTTTAGGAGATATAGCGATTTTAAAGTCTTGAATATTATTCTTTCTGGTGCATAATATGACCCCCGCAGACGCCCAGTTTAGGAGTTATAGCGATTTTAAAGTTTTGAATTTTCTTTTTCCTGGTGCATAATATGACCCCCGCAGACGCCTAGTTTAGGAGTTATAGCTATTTTAAGATTTTGAATTTTTTTTTCTGGTGCATAATATGACCCCCGCAGACGCCTAGTTTAGGAGATATAGCGATTTTAAAGTCTTGAGTATTCTTCTTTCTGGTGCATAATATGACCCCCGCAGACGCCCAGTTTAGGAGTTATAGCGATTTTAAAGTTTTGAATTTTCTTTTTCCTGGTGCATAATATGACCCCCGCAGACGCCTAGTTTAGGAGTTATAGCAATTTTAAGATTTTGAATTTTTTTTTCTGGTGCGTAATATGACCCCCGCAGACGCCTAGTTTAGGAGATATAGCGATTTTAAAGTCTTGAATATTATTCTTTCTGGTGCATAATATGACCCCCGCAGACGCCTAGTTTAGGAGTTATAGCAATTTTAAGATTTTGAATTTTTTTTTCTGGTGCGTAATATGATCCCCGCAGACGCCTAGTTTAGAAGTTATAGTGATTTTAAAGTTTTGAATTTTCTTTTTCCTGGTGCATAATATGACCCCCGCAGACGCCTAGTTTAGGAGTTATAGCCATTTTAAGATTTTGAATTTTTTTTTCTGGTGCGTAATATGACCCCCGCAGACGCCCAGTTTAGGAGTTATAGCGATTTTAAAGTTTTGAATTTTCTTTTTCCTGGTGCATAATATGACCCCTGCAGACGCCTAGTTTAGGAGTTATAGCAATTTTAAGATTTTGATTTTTTTTTTCTGGTGCGTAATATGACCCCCGCAGACGCCTAGTTAGGGAGTTATATCGATTTTAAAGTTTTGAATTTTCTTTTTTCTGGTGCATAATATGACCCCCGCAGACGCCTAGTTTAGGAGTTATAGCCATTTTAAGATTTTGAATTTTTTTTTTTTGGAGCATAATATGACACCCGCAGACGCCTAGTTTAGGAGATATAGCGATTTTAAAGTCTTGAATATTCTTCTTTCTGGTGCATAATATGACCCCCGCAGACGCCCAGTTTAGGAGTTATAGCGATTTTAAAGTTTTGAATTTTCTTTTTCCTGGTGCATAATATGACTCCCGCAGACGCCTAGTTTAGGAGTTATCGCGATTTTAGAGTTTTGAATTTTTTTTTTTTGGTGCATAATATGACCTCCGCAGACGCCTAGTTTAGGAGTTATAGCGATTTTAAAGTTTTGAATTTTTTTTTTCTAGTGCATAATATGACCCCCGCAGACGAATAGTTTAGGAGTTATAGCCATTTTAAGATTTCGAATTTTTTTTTTCTAGTGCATAATATGACCCCCGCAGACGCCTAGTTTAGGAGTTATAGCCATTTTAAGATTTTGAATTTTTTTTTCTGGTGCGTAATATGACCCCCGCAGACGCCTAGTTTAGGAGTTATAGCGATTTTAAAGTTTTGAATTTTCTTTTTCCTGGTGCATAATATGACCCCCGCAGACGCTTAGTTTAGGAGGTATATCGATTTTAAAGTTTTGAATTTTCTTTTTTCTGGTGCATAATATGACCCCCGCAGACGCCTAGTTTAGGAGTTATATCGATTTTAAAGTTTTGAATTTTCTTTTTTCTGGTGCATAATATGACCCCCGCAGACGCCTAGTTTAGGAGTTATAGCCATTTTAAGATTTTGAATTTTTTTTTCTGGTGCATAATATGACCCCCGCAGACGCCTAGTTTAGGAGATATAGCGATTTTAAAGTCTTGAGTATTCTTCTTTCTGGTGCATAATATGACCCCCGCAGACGCCCAGTTTAGGAGTTATAGCGATTTTAAAGTTTTGAATTTTCTTTTTCCTGGTGCATAATATGACCCCTGCAGACGCCTAGTTTAGGAGTTATAGCAATTTTAAGATTTTGAATTTTTTTTTCTGGTGCGTAATATGACCCCCGCAGACGCCTAGTTGGGGAGTTATATCGATTTTAAAGTTTTGAATTTTCTTTTTTCTGGTGCATAATATAACCCCCGCAGACGCCTAGTTTAGGAGATATAGCCATTTTAAGATTTTGAATTTTTTTTTTTGGTGCATAATATGATCCCCGCAGACGCCTAGTTTAGGAGTTATAGCGATTTTAAAGTTTTGAATTTTCTTTTTCCTGGTGCATAATATGACCCCCGCAGACGCCTAGTTTAGGAGGTATAGCCATTTTAAGATTGTGAATTTTTTTTTTCCTGGTGCATAATATGACCCCCGCAGACGCCTAGTTTAGGAGTTATAGCCATTTTAAGATTTTGAATTTTATTTCTGGTGCGTAATATGACCCCCGCGGACGCCTAGTTTAGGAGTTATAGCGATTTTAAAGTTTTGAATTTTCTTTTTTCTGGTGCATAATATGACCCCCGCACACGCCTAGTTTAGGAGTTATAGCCATTTTAAGATTTTGAATTTTTTTTTTTGGTGCATAATATGACCCCCGCAGACGCCTAGTTTAGGAGTTATAGCCATTTTAAGATTTTGAATTTTTTTTTCTGGTGCGTAATATGACCCCCGCAGACGCCTAGTTTAGGAGCTATAGCCATTTTAAGATTTTGAATTTTTTTTTTTTTTTGTGCATAATATGACCCCCGCAGACGCCTAGTTTAGGAGTTACAGCGATTTTAAGGTCTTGAATTTTCTTTTTCCTGGTGCATAATATGACCCCCGCAGACACCTAGTTTAGGAGTTATAGCCATTTTAAGATTTTGAATTTTTTTTTTTTGTGTATAATATGACCCCCGCAGACGCCTAGTTTAGGAGTTATAGCCATTTTAAGATTTTGAATTTTTTTTTCTGGTGCGTAATATGACCCCCGCAGACGCCTAGTTTAGGAGCTATAGCCATTTTAAGATTTTGAATTTTTTTTTTTTTTTGTGCATAATATGACCCCCGCAGACGCCTAGTTTAGGAGTTATAGCGATTTTAAAGTTTTGAATTTTCTTTTTCCTGGTGCATAATATGACCCCCGCAGACGCCTAGTTTAGGAGGTATAGCCATTTTAAGATTTTGAATTTTTTTTTTCTAGTGCATAATATGACCCCCGCAGACGCCTAGTTTAGGAGTTACAGCGATTTTAAGGTCTTGAATTTTCTTTTTCCTGGTGCATAATATGACCCCCGCAGACACCTAGTTTAGGAGTTATAGCCATTTTAAGATTTTGAATTTTTTTTTTTGGTGCATAATATGACCCCCGCAGACGCCTAGTTTAGGAGTTATAGCCATTTTAAGATTTTGAATTTTTTTTTCTGGTGCGTAATATGACCCCCGCAGACGCCTAGTTTAGGAGCTATAGCCATTTTAAGATTTTGAATTTTTTTTTTTTTTGTGCATAATATGACCCCCGCAGACGCCTAGTTTAGGAGTTATAGCGATTTTAAAGTTTTGAATTTTCTTTTTCCTGGTGCATAATATGACCCCCGCAGACGCCAAGTTTAGGAGGTATATCGATTTTAAAGTTTTGAATTTTCTTTTTTCTGGTGCATAATATGACCACCGCACACGCCTAGTTTAGGAGTTATAGGCATTTTAAGATTTTGAATTTTTTTTTTTGGTGCATAATATGACCCCCGCAGACGCCTAGTTTAGGAGGTATAGCCATTTTAAGATTTTGAATTTTTTTTTTCTGGTGCATAATATGACCCCCGTAGACGCCTAGTTTAGGAGGTATAGCCATTTTAAGATTTTGAATTTTTTTTTTCTGGTGCATAATATGACCCCCGCAGACGCCTAGTTTAGGAGTTATAGCCATTTTAAGATTTTGAATTTTATTTCTGGTGCGTAATATGACCCCCGCGGACGCCTAGTTTAGGAGTTATAGCGATTTTAAAGTTTTGAATTTTCTTTTTCCTGGTGCATAATATGACCCCCGCACATGCCTAGTTTAGGAGTTATAGCCATTTTAAGATTTTGAATTTTTTTTTTTGGTGCATAATATGACCCCCGCAGATGCCTAGTTTAGGAGTTATAGCCATTTTAAGATTTTGAATTTTTTTTTCTGGTGCGTAATATGACCCCCGCAGACGCCTAGTTTAGGAGTTATAGCCATTTTAAGATTTTGAATTTTTTTTTCTGGTACATAATATGACCCCCGCAGACGCCTAGTTTAAGAGTTATATCGATTTTAAAGTTTTGAATTTTCTTTTTTCTGGTGCATAAAATGACCCCCGCAGACGCCTAGTTTAGGAGTTATAGCCATTTTAAGATTTTGAATTTTTTTTTCTGGTACATAATATGACCCCCGCAGACGCCTAGTTTAAGAGTTATATCGATTTTAAAGTCTTGAATTTTCTTTTTTCTGGTGCATAATATGACCCCCGCAGACGCCTAGTTTAGGAGTTATAGCCATTTTAAGATTTTGAATTTTTTTTTTTGGTGCATAATATGATCCCCGCAGACGCCTAGTTTGGAAGTTATAGTGATTTTAAAGTTTTGAATTTTCTTTTTCCTGGTGCATAATATGACCCCCGCAGACGCCTAGTTTAGGAGTTATAGCCATTTTAAGATTTTGAATTTTTTTTTCTGGTGCGTAATATGACCCCCGCAGACGCCTAGTTAGGGAGTTATATCGATTTTAAAGTTTTGAATTTTCTTTTTTCTGGTGCGTAATATGACCCCCGCGGACGCCTAGTTTAGGAGTTATAGCGATTTTAAAGTTTTGAATTTTCTTTTTCCTGGTGCATAATATGACCCCCGCAGACGCCTAGTTTAGGAGGTATATCGATTTTAAAGTTTTGAATTTTCTTTTTTCTGGTGCATAATATGACCCCCGCACACGCCTAGTTTAGGAGTTATAGCCATTTTAAGATTTTGAATTTTTTTTTTTGGTGCATAATATGACCCCCGCAGACGCCTAGTTTAGGAGTTATAGCCATTTTAAGATTTTGAATTTTTTTTTCTGGTGCGTAATATGACCCCCGCAGACGCCTAGTTTAGGAGCTATAGCCATTTTAAGATTTTGAATTTTTTTTTTTTTTTGTGCATAATATGACCCCCGCAGACGCCTAGTTTAGGAGTTATAGCGATTTTAAAGTTTTGAATTTTCTTTTTCCTGGTGCATAATATGACCCCCGCAGACGCCTAGTTTAGGAGGTATAGCCATTTTAAGATTTTGAATTTTTTTTTTCTAGTGCATAATATGACCCCCGCAGACGCCTAGTTTAGGAGTTACAGCGATTTTAAGGTCTTGAATTTTCTTTTTCCTGGTGCATAATATGACCCCCGCAGACACCTAGTTTAGGAGTTATAGCCATTTTAAGATTTTGAATTTTTTTTTCTGGTACATAATATGACCCCCGCAGACGCCTAGTTTAAGAGTTATATCGATTTTAAAGTTTTGAATTTTCTTTTTTCTGGTGCATAAAATGACCCCCGCAGACGCCTAGTTTAGGAGTTATAGCCATTTTAAGATTTTGAATTTTTTTTTCTGGTACATAATATGACCCCCGCAGACGCCTAGTTTAAGAGTTATATCGATTTTAAAGTCTTGAATTTTCTTTTTTCTGGTGCATAATATGACCCCCGCAGACGCCTAGTTTAGGAGTTATAGCCATTTTAAGATTTTGAATTTTTTTTTTTGGTGCATAATATGATCCCCGCAGACGCCTAGTTTGGAAGTTATAGTGATTTTAAAGTTTTGAATTTTCTTTTTCCTGGTGCATAATATGACCCCCGCAGACGCCTAGTTTAGGAGTTATAGCCATTTTAAGATTTTGAATTTTTTTTTCTGGTACATAATATGACCCCCGCAGACGCCTAGTTTAAGAGTTATATCGATTTTAAAGTTTTGAATTTTCTTTTTTCTGGTGCATAAAATGACCCCCGCAGACGCCTAGTTTAGGAGTTATAGCCATTTTAAGATTTTGAATTTTTTTTTCTGGTACATAATATGACCCCCGCAGACGCCTAGTTTAAGAGTTATATCGATTTTAAAGTCTTGAATTTTCTTTTTTCTGGTGCATAATATGACCCCCGCAGACGCCTAGTTTAGGAGTTATAGCCATTTTAAGATTTTGAATTTTTTTTTTTGGTGCATAATATGATCCCCGCAGACGCCTAGTTTGGAAGTTATAGTGATTTTAAAGTTTTAAATTTTCTTTTTCCTAGAGCATAATATGACCCCCGCAGACGCCTAGTTTAGGAGTTATAGCCATTTTAAGATTTTGAATTTTTTTTTCTGGTGCGTAATATGACCCCCGCAGACGCCTAGTTAGGGAGTTATATCGATTTTAAAGTTTTGAATTTTCTTTTTTCTGGTGCATAATATGACCCCCGCAGACGCCTAGTTTAGGAGTTATAGCCATTTTAAGATTTTGAATTTTTTTTTTTTTTGTGCATAATATGACCCCCGCAGACGCCTAGTTTAGGAGTTATAGCGATTTTAAAGTTTAGAATTTTTTTTTTTGGTGCATAATATGACCCCCGCAGACGCCTAGTTTAGGAGTTATAGCCATTTTAAGATTTTGAATTTTTTTTTCTGGTACATAATATGACCCCCGCAGACGCCTAGTTTAAGAGTTATATCGATTTTAAAGTTTTGAATTTTCTTTTTTCTGGTGCATAAAATGACCCCCGCAGACGCCTAGTTTAGGAGTTATAGCCATTTTAAGATTTTGAATTTTTTTTTCTGGTACATAATATGACCCCCGCAGACGCCTAGTTTAAGAGTTATATCGATTTTAAAGTCTTGAATTTTCTTTTTTCTGGTGCATAATATGACCCCCGCAGACGCCTAGTTTAGGAGTTATAGCCATTTTAAGATTTTGAATTTTTTTTTTTGGTGCATAATATGATCCCCGCAGACGCCTAGTTTGGAAGTTATAGTGATTTTAAAGTTTTGAATTTTCTTTTTCCTGGTGCATAATATGACCCCCGCAGACGCCTAGTTTAGGAGTTATAGCCATTTTAAGATTTTGAATTTTTTTTTCTGGTGCGTAATATGACCCCCGCAGACGCCTAGTTAGGGAGTTATATCGATTTTAAAGTTTTGAATTTTCTTTTTTCTGGTGCATAATATGACCCCCGCAGACGCCTAGTTTAGGAGTTATAGCCATTTTAAGATTTTGAATTTTTTTTTTTTTTGTGCATAATATGACCCCCGCAGACGCCTAGTTTAGGAGTTATAGCGATTTTAAAGTTTTGAATTTTCTTTTTCCTGGTGCATAATATGACCCCCGCAGACGCCTAGTTTAGGAGGTATAGCCATTTTAAGATTTTGAATTTTTTTTTTCTGGTGCATAATATGACCCCCGCAGACGCCTAGTTTAGGAGTTATAGCCATTTTAAGATTTTGAATTTTATTTCTGGTGCGTAATATGACCCCCGCGGACGCCTAGTTTAGGAGTTATAGCGATTTTAAAGTTTTGAATTTTCTTTTTCCTGGTGCATAATATGACCCCCGCAGACGCCTAGTTTAGGAGGTATATCGATTTTAAAGTTTTGAATTTTCTTTTTTCTGGTGCATAATATGACCCCCGCACACGCCTAGTTTAGGAGTTATAGAAATTTTAAGATTTTGAATTTTTTTTTTTGGTGCATAATATGACCCCCGCAGACGCCTAGTTTAGGAGTTATAGCCATTTTAAGATTTTGAATTTTTTTTTCTGGTGCGTAATATGACCCCCGCAGACGCCTAGTTTAGGAGCTATAGCCATTTTAAGATTTTGAATTTTTTTTTTTTTTTGTGCATAATATGACCCCCGCAGACGCCTAGTTTAGGAGTTATAGCGATTTTAAAGTTTTGAATTTTCTTTTTCCTGGTGCATAATATGACCCCCGCAGACGCCTAGTTTAGGAGGTATAGCCATTTTAAGATTTTGAATTTTTTTTTTCTAGTGCATAATATGACCCCCGCAGACGCCTAGTTTAGGAGTTACAGCGATTTTAAGGTCTTGAATTTTCTTTTTCCTGGTGCATAATATGACCCCCGCAGACACCTAGTTTAGGAGTTATAGCCATTTTAAGATTTTGAATTTTTTTTTTTGGTGCATAATATGACCCCCGCAGACGCCTAGTTTAGGAGTTATAGCCATTTTAAGATTTTGAATTTTTTTTTCTGGTGCGTAATATGACCCCCGCAGACGCCTAGTTTAGGAGCTATAGCCATTTTAAGATTTTGAATTTTTTTTTTTTTTGTGCATAATATGACCCCCGCAGACGCCTAGTTTAGGAGTTATAGCGATTTTAAAGTTTTGAATTTTCTTTTTCCTGGTGTATAATATGACCCCCGCAGACGCCAAGTTTAGGAGGTATATCGATTTTAAAGTTTTGAATTTTCTTTTTTCTGGTGCATAATATGACCACCGCACACGCCTAGTTTAGGAGTTATAGGCATTTTAAGATTTTGAATTTTTTTTTTTGGTGCATAATATGACCCCCGCAGACGCCTAGTTTAGGAGGTATAGCCATTTTAAGATTTTGAATTTTTTTTTTCTGGTGCATAATATGACCCCCGTAGACGCCTAGTTTAGGAGGTATAGCCATTTTAAGATTTTTAATTTTTTTTTTCTGGTGCATAATATGACCCCCGCAGACGCCTAGTTTAGGAGTTATAGCCATTTTAAGATTTTGAATTTTATTTCTGGTGCGTAATATGACCCCCGCGGACGCCTAGTTTAGGAGTTATAGCGATTTTAAAGTTTTGAATTTTCTTTTTCCTGGTGCATAATATGACCCCCGCACACGCCTAGTTTAGGAGTTATAGCCATTTTAAGATTTTGAATTTTTTTTTTTGGTGCATAATATGACCCCCGCAGATGCCTAGTTTAGGAGTTATAGCCATTTTAAGATTTTGAATTTTTTTTTCTGGTGCGTAATATGACCCCCGCAGACGCCTAGTTTAGGAGTTATATCGATTTTAAAGTTTAGAATTTTTTTTTTTGGTGCATAATATGACCCCCGCAGACGCCTAGTTTAGGAGTTATAGCCATTTTAAGATTTTGAATTTTTTTTTCTGGTACATAATATGACCCCCGCAGACGCCTAGTTTAAGAGTTATAACGATTTTAAAGTCTTGAATATTCTTTTTTCTGGTGCATAAAATGACCCCCGCAGACGCCTAGTTTAGGAGTTATAGCCATTTTAAGATTTTGAATTTTTTTTTCTGGTACATAATATGACCCCCGCAGACGCCTAGTTTAAGAGTTATATCGATTTTAAAGTCTTGAATTTTCTTTTTTCTGGTGCATAATATGACCCCCGCAGACGCCTAGTTTAGGAGTTATAGCCATTTTAAGATTTTGAATTTTTTTTTTTGGTGCATAATATGATCCCCGCAGACGCCTAGTTTGGAAGTTATAGTGATTTTAAAGTTTTGAATTTTCTTTTTCCTGGTGCATAATATGACCCCCGCAGACGCCTAGTTTAGGAGTTATAGCCATTTTAAGATTTTGAATTTTTTTTTCTGGTGCGTAATATGACCCCCGCAGACGCCTAGTTAGGGAGTTATATCGATTTTAAAGTTTTGAATTTTCTTTTTTCTGGTGCATAATATGACCCCCGCAGACGCCTAGTTTAGGAGTTATAGCCATTTTAAGATTTTGAATTTTTTTTTTTTTTGTGCATAATATGACCCCCGCAGACGCCTAGTTTAGGAGTTATAGCGATTTTAAAGTTTTGAATTTTCTTTTTCCTGGTGCATAATATGACCCCCGCAGACGCCTAGTTTAGGAGGTATAGCCATTTTAAGATTTTGAATTTTATTTCTGGTGCGTAATATGACCCCCGCGGACGCCTAGTTTAGGAGTTATAGCGATTTTAAAGTTTTGAATTTTCTTTTTCCTGGTGCATAATATGACCCCCGCAGACGCCTAGTTTAGGAGGTATATCGATTTTAAAGTTTTGAATTTTCTTTTTTCTGTTGCATAATATGACCCCCGCACACGCCTAGTTTAGGAGTTATAGCCATTTTAAGATTTTGAATTTTTTTTTTTGGTGCATAATATGACCCCCGCAGACGCCTAGTTTAGGAGTTATAGCCATTTTAAGATTTTGAATTTTTTTTTCTGGTGCGTAATATGACCCCCGCAGACGCCTAGTTTAGGAGCTATAGCCATTTTAAGATTTTGAATTTTTTTTTTTTTTGTGCATAATATGACCCCCGCAGACGCCTAGTTTAGGAGTTATAGCGATTTTAAAGTTTTGAATTTTCTTTTTCCTGGTGCATAATATGACCCCCGCAGACGCCAAGTTTAGGTGGTATATCGATTTTAAAGTTTTGAATTTTCTTTTTTCTGGTGCATAATATGACCACCGCACACGCCTAGTTTAGGAGTTATAGGCATTTTAAGATTTTGAATTTTTTTTTTTGGTGCATAATATGACCCCCGCAGACGCCTAGTTTAGGAGTTATAGCCATTTTAAGATTTTGAATTTTTTTTTCTGGTGCGTAATATGACCCCCGCAGACGCCTAGTTTAGGAGTTATATCGATTTTAAAGTTTAGAATTTTTTTTTTTGGTGCATAATATGACCCCCGCAGACGCCTAGTTTAGGAGTTATAGCCATTTTAAGATTTTGAATTTTTTTTTTCTGGTACATAATATGACCCCCGCAGACGCCTAGTTTAAGAGTTATAACGATTTTAAAGTCTTGAATATTCTTTTTTCTGGTGCATAAAATGACCCCGCAGACGCCTAGTTTAGGAGTTATAGCCATTTTAAGATTTTGAATTTTTTTTTCTGGTACATAATATGACCCCCGCAGACGCCTAGTTTAAGAGTTATATCGATTTTAAAGTCTTGAATTTTCTTTTTTCTGGTGCATAATATGACCCCCGCAGACGCCTAGTTTAGGAGTTATAGCCATTTTAAGATTTTGAATTTTTTTTTTTGGTGCATAATATGATAACCGCAGACGCCTAGTTTGGAAGTTATAGTGATTTTAAAGTTTTGAATTTTCTTTTTCCTGGTGCATAATATGACCCCCGCAGACGCCTAGTTTAGGAGTTATAGCCATTTTAAGATTTTGAATTTTTTTTTCTGGTGCGTAATATGACCCCCGCAGACGCCTAGTTAGGGAGTTATATCGATTTTAAAGTTTTGAATTTTCTTTTTTCTGGTGCATAATATGACCCCCGCACACGCCTAGTTTAGGAGTTATAGCCATTTTAAGATTTTGAATTTTTTTTTTTGGTGCATAATATGACCCCCGCAGACGCCTAGTTTAGGAGTTATAGCCATTTTAAGATTTTGAATTTTTTTTTTTTTTTGTGCATAATATGACCCCCGCAGACGCCTAGTTTAGGAGTTATAGCGATTTTAAAGTTTTGAATTTTCTTTTTCCTGGTGCATAATATGACCCCCGCAGACGCCTAGTTTAGGAGGTATAGCCATTTTAAGATTTTGAATTTTTTTTTCTGGTGCATAATATGACCCCCGCAGACGCCTAGTTTAGGAGTTATAGCCATTTTAAGATTTTGAATTTTATTTCTGGTGCGTAATATGACCCCCGCGGACGCCTGGTTTAGGAGTTATAGCGATTTTAAAGTTTTGAATTTTCTTTTTCCTGGTGCATAATATGACCCCCGCAGACGCCTAGTTTAGGAGGTATATCGATTTTAAAGTTTTGAATTTTCTTTTTTCTGGTGCATAATATGACCCCCGCACACGCCTAGTTTAGGAGTTATAGCCATTTTAAGATTTTGAATTTTTTTTTTTGGTGCATAATATGACCCCCGCAGACGCCTAGTTTAGGAGTTATAGCCATTTTAAGATTTTGAATTTTTTTTTCTGGTGCGTAATATGACCCCCGCAGACGCCTAGTTTAGGAGTTATATCGATTTTAAAGTTTTGAATTTTTTTTTTTGGTGCATAATATGACCCCCGCAGACGCCTTGTTTAGGAGTTATAGCGGTTTTAAAGTTTTGAATTTTCTTTTTTCTGGTGCATAATATGACCCCCGCAGACGCCTAGTTTAGGAGTTATAGCCATTTTAAGATTTTGAATGTTTTTTTTTTTTGTGCATAATATGACCCCCGCAGACGCCTAGTTTAGGAGTTATAGCGATTTTAAAGTTTTGAATTTTCTTTGTCCTGGTGCATAATATGACCCCCGCAGACGCCTAGTTTAGGAGGTATAGCCATTTTAAGATTTTGAATTTTTTTTTTCTGGTGCATAATATGACCCCCGCAGACGCCTAGTTTAGGAGTTATAGCCATTTTAAGATTTTGAATTTTTTTTTCTGGTACATAATATGACCCCCGCAGACGCCTAGTTTAAGAGTTATATCGATTTTAAAGTCTTGAATATTCTTTTACCTGGTGCATAAAATGACCCCCGCAGACGCCTAGTTTAGGAGTTATAGCCATTTTAAGATTTTGAATTTTTTTTTCTAGTGCATAATATAACCCCCGCAGACGCCTAGTTTAGGAGTTACAGCGATTTTAAGGTCTTGAATTTTCTTTTTCCTGGTGCATAATATGACCCCCGCAGACACCTAGTTTAGGAGTTATAGCCATTTTAAGATTTTGAATTTTTTTTTTTGGTGCATAATATGACCCCCGCAGACGCCTAGTTTAGGAGTTATAGCCATTTTAAGATTTTGAATTTTTTTTTCTGGTGCGTAATATGACCCCCGCAGACGCCTAGTTTAGGAGCTATAGCCATTTTAAGATTTTGAATTTTTTTTTTTTTTGTGCATAATATGACCCCCGCAGACGCCTAGTTTAGGAGTTATAGCGATTTTAAAGTTTTGAATTTTCTTTTTCCTGGTGCATAATATGACCCCCGCAGACGCCAAGTTTAGGAGGTAAATCGATTTTAAAGTTTTGAATTTTCTTTTTTCTGGTGCATAATATGACCACCGCACACGCCTAGTTTAGGAGTTATAGCCATTTTAAGATTTTGAATTTTTTTTTTTGGTGCATAATATGACCCCCGCAGACGCCTAGTTTAGGAGGTATAGCCATTTTAAGATTTTGAATTTTTTTTTTCTGGTGCATAATATGACCCCCGCAGACGCCTAGTTTAGGAGTTATAGCCATTTTAAGATTTTGAATTTTATTTCTGGTGCGTAATATGACCCCCGCGGACGCCTAGTTTAGGAGTTATAGCGATTTTAAAGTTTTGAATTTTCTTTTTCCTGGTGCATAATATGACCCCCGCAGACGCCAAGTTTAGGAGGTATATCGATTTTAAAGTTTTGAATTTTCTTTTTTCTGGTGCATAATATGACCCCCGCACACGCCTAGTTTAGGAGTTATAGCCATTTTAAGATTTTGAATTTTTTTTTTTGGTGCATAATATGACCCCCGCAGACGCCTAGTTTAGGAGTTATAGCCATTTTAAGATTTTGAATTTTTTTTTCTGGTGCGTAATATGACCCCCGCAGACGCCTAGTTTAGGAGTTATAGCGGTTTTAAAGTTTTGAATTTTCTTTTTCCTGGTGCATAATATGACCCCCGCAGACGCCTAGTTTAGGAGTTATAGCCATTTTAAGATTTTGAATTTTTTTTTCTGGTACATAATATGACCCCCGCAGACGCCCAGTTTAAGAGTTATATCGATTTTAAAGTCTTGAATATTCTTTTACCTGGTGCATAAAATGACCCCCGCAGACGCCTAGTTTAGGAGTTATAGCCATTTTAAGCTTTAGAATTTTTTTTTCTGGTGCATAATATAACCCCCGCAGACGCCTAGTTTAAGAGTTATATCGATTTTAAAGTCTTGAATATTCTTTTTTCTGGTGCATAAAATGACCCCCGCAGACGCCTAGTTTAGGAGTTATAGCCATTTTAAGATTTTGAATTTTTTTTTCTGGTACATAATATGACAACCGCAGACGCCTAGTTTAAGAGTTATATCGATATATATAAGTCTTGAATATTCTTTTACCTGGTGCATAAAATGACCCCCGCAGACGCCTAGTTTAGGAGTTATAGCCATTTTAAGATTTTGAATTTTTTTTTCTAGTGCATAATATGACCCCCCAGACGCCTAGTTTAGAAGTTATAGCCATTTTAAGATTTTGAATTTTTTTTTTCTGGTGCGTAATATGACCTCCGCAGACGCCTAGTTTAGGAGTTATAGCCGTTTTAAGATTTTGAATTTTTTTTTTCTAGTGCATAATATAACCCTCGCAGACGCCTAGTTTAGGGGTTATAGCGATTTTAAAGTCTTGAATTTTCTTTTTCCTGGTGCATAATATGACCCCCGCAGACGCCTAGTTTAAGAGTTATATCGATTTTAAAGTCTTGAATATTCTTTTACCTGGTGCATAAAATGACCCCCGCAGACGCCTAGTTTAGGAGTTATAGCCATTTTAAGATTTTGAATTTTTTTTTCTAGTGCATAATATGACCCCCGCAGACGCCTAGTTTAGGAGTTATAGCCATTTTAAGATTTAGAATTTTTTTTCTGGTGCATAATATGACCCCCGCAGACGCCTAGTTTAATTTAATTTAATTTAATTTTGGTGGGGGCTGAGGCCCCCATTTATTGGCTTAATACAAGCTTAATCTAACTTAAAAACTAGGACTAAAAACTAACAGAAAGACTTAAGAGCTAGTGACCAAGGAAGTGATGGAGGAGATCTTGTTTGAGACGAGGAGTGCTCAGATGGAAATGAAAAAGGGAGAGGTTCGAGTTGACCTTTCGGAGCATTCGGGAAATAGGTTCGTTGGAGCCATAAGAGGTGCGGTGGACCGGTAGATAGAAGAGACGAGGACAACGTAGATTGCGGGGGTTGGTATTGAAGGAAATGGAGTTCAAAATGGATGCACAGTCGATGGAACCTGTGAGAAGTCGATGAATGAAAAGAATGTCAGCAGTATTCCTACGTTCTTCTAACGAATTCATATTTAGAAGTTTGAGGCGGTCTTGATAGGGAGGTAAGATTAAAGGGTCGTTCCATGGCAGGCCACGGAGGGCAAATCGGAGGAATCGACGTTGAATACCCTCGATTCGGGAAACATGAACCCGGTGAAAGGGGGACCAAGCTTGACTGGCATACTCAAGCAGGGGGCGAACAAAGGTAATATAGAGAGATCTGGTTACATACGGGTTGGAAAATTCCTTGGACCATCGTTTAATAAAGCCAAGTGATGAGTTGGCTTTGAGGATCATCTTATCGATATGTGAACGGAAATTAAGCTCACAGTCGAATAATATGCCAAGGTCTTGAAAAGACTGAACCAGGGGAATTGGTTGACCATGGAGAAAATAAAGTCGGGGGGGAGACGGGTTGTATTTACGTGAGAAGGTTATAAATTGACATTTGGCTATATTAAGTTCTAGGCAGTTTTTGAGGCACCAGATTGAAAACCGATCAAGGTCTTCTTGAAGAAGGGCAGAGTCCTGGGGAGAGGAAATAGATTTAAAAAATTTTGTGTCGTCAGCGTAAAGGGAGAGGGAGGAGTGCTTAATGACACTCTCAACATCGTTGATAGTAAGAATGAAGAGAAGAGGGCCAAGATGACTGCCTTGTGGAACTCCAGATGAGGCCAGGAATGGAACAGAAAGGGCGGATCTAAATCGAACACTATAATATCGGTTTACCAGGTAAGAAGAAATCCATTTTAAAAAGAGCGGCTCAAAGCCGAGAGCAGACAATTTGAAAAGGATCAATTTATGAGATATCTTATCAAATGCTTTAGTGAAATCTGTTGCTATAACATCGATTTCTTTGCCATTTTCTAAGGCTGAGAGTGCAAAAGACACGAATTCAACTAGATTTGTGGTAGTTGATCTACCTTTTAGAAAACCATGTTGTCGGGGTGAAATAAAAGGCTTGCATTTGAAGCTTAACGCTTCGTATAAAATGCTTTCAAAGAGTTTGGGTATATGAGAGAGTTTAGCAATGGGACGATAATTGGTAACTTCATGCTTAGATCCCTTTTTGTGTATTGGGATTATAAAAGAGGTCTTCCAAATCTGGGGAAATTCACCCTGTGTGAGCGATAGACGAAAAAGGTAGGAAAGGGGTAGAGACAGGTTGGAAGAGCATTTCTTAAGAAACATGGCGGGGAGTCCGTCTGGGCCAGGTATAAATTCATCCTTAAGATTTTGTAACTTTTCTTCAATAACTGCAGGATCGAAATTTTGAGTGAGAAAGGGACCAATAGAGAAGTTTGGTAGATCATTGAAGTAAGAGGGATCTGGTACGAAGGAGTTGTTGGCAAATGATTGTTTGAAAAATGTGGCAAAAAAGTTGGCGATGGTAGGAGGATCACATGAAGTTTTGGTTTCGAAAGCGAGGGAGGAAGGATAACCATCGGTCTTACTTTTGCAATTGACAAATTGAAAAAAGGACTTGGGGTCATTTATGAGATTGGTTTGCGCACTATTCAGGTAGCGCTGATAGAGAGAGTTATAGAGTTCAATGAAATGAAGATATGTACCTAGATAATTTGAATAGTCGGAAGAAGAGTGGGTGCGAAGGAATACCGCCCATAACTTGTTTCTTTTGTTTCGTAGAGAGCGAAGTCTACGATTATACCAAGGAGGGGATGTAGAAGAAGTTTTATGGCGGGAGTAAGGCACATAAAGGGAGATGGATTTGAATATTTCTCTGTAAAAAATGGAGAGGGCATCAACCAGAGATAGATTGGTAAACTCAAAAGAAGCACTGCTTAGATAGGTATTAATTTTACGGAAATTAGCTTTGTGAAAATTGTAAGAAAATAGAACTGCGGGGGGAGGCGACTGAAGGGGAGAGTTGTGGAAAAATGAGAGAAGAAGTGGAGGATGAAAGTTATCAATAGTTGAAAGAGATAGGGGACAACACGATACTGAGGAGTTGATGGGATCAGTTGTGAAGATAAGGTCTAATTGCCTTTCCATATAGTTGGAAACGCCACTGACTTGGCATAGACTAGAGTCTGTTAGCCGATCTAAGAATAGGCATTCCTTAATAGAAATGGGATTGGAAGCGATGAAAAAAGATAGGTCTTCAGATGGAGTCCATTTCAGCTGAGGCAGATTAAAATCGCCGAAGATAATGATATCATCAAGCGATTCTGATAAGTCGATCAAATTGTCAATTGCTGCAATAGCAAGTTGGTAGGATTCGATAGGTTGCGCCGGAAGAATGTAACAACACATAACGTACAAGCATCTGCGAGTGAGGGTTATTTTAACCGACACAAAGTCGAGCTTAGGAGAGGATGATGTTGCAACGAGAGAGGAGTCCAAGCTGTTGTGAATAGCCAGTAGGACACCTCGACAAGGGGATTCAATCAAGGGGGGTGCGCGATCATCATCCCGAAAAACATTAAAAGAAGGAGGGAATAACTCCTGGTTTTTTATGTTGGGGATAAGATTAGTTTCGGTCAGAGCATAGATATCAAATGGGAGAGCATGAGATTGGCGGAAAACAGCGTGGGTTTTAGAACGGAGTCCTCTTACGTTCTGGTAATAGAAGGTGAGAGGGAGGTTTTTGCATGACTTTTTAGGGTCGAAAAAATTTATCATGGTCAAGGCGACTGCGTTGGAGGTGTGAGACTCTTTTAGAGTGTACATATTGGCGAAGAGCGGCAAGATCGTCTGCAACTTTTTGGGGGGGCGTATTGAAAATCTCGTGATACTTTATATAAAGTTTCCTGAGACTGCTAACGTCTGTAGGGAGGCCTTCCTGCTGGATAGAAACCATGACGCTTGTTTTTGTTTTACCCTCGTAGCACACCGAGTCGGATTTATCGTGCAGATAGGCGAGATATAGACGTATATTCTCATATATCTTTTTATCTCTAAGCCTAGAGAGCGCATAGCGACATTCGGTGGTATCGCTAGTTTGCTGCGTTATTTTAACAGTGAGTGGCGAAAGGGGGTCAATAGAAGAGGGAGTGGTTAATGAGTTTGGTGTCAGATGCTGTTTCTGAAGTTGGGTTTAAAATGTGAGAATTGATGAAGTTAGGATACATAGCTCCAGTTCTGAGGTCGAAATTAGGGAAAGGCGTGTGTGTTAGGGGTTGAATGGTGGGAGTTTGAGTGGCAGGAGTTTGAGTTGTAGGGGTTAAGTCGAAAGAGACACGTTGACGTTGGGGCTTGACTTGAGGTGGAATAGGGGGAGTTGGAGTTTGGGTGGGCGGCTTAAAATTAGGAAAAATTGTTGTTTTAAAACTCCAATTGGAGCTGGGTTTGTTGTGGGAAGAGGAGGTGGGTTTTGGCAAATTGGATTTATTTACTAATTTATTTCTTGGTTTAGGTATAACGGACTGCTTGGCTTTATCCTGCTTCTTGGGCGTATTTTCCAACCATTTGCAGACACGCATCTTTCCAAGATTGAAATTGTTGCTGGCAGGATTATGGAATAACCATTCGTACTTGGTTGGAAGATTTAGCTTGAAGCTGCGCTTGCTTCTGTGGTGAGATGTAGGAAGCAAATTGCAGTGGCTAATGGTAATGCCATATTTCTTTTCGAAGAAATTTGAGATCCAATCAACATCAGCGTTTGGGGGGGCGCCTTTGATAAGAAGCGTAGTGACCAATTGATTCTTCGAAGCAAGCTTATCAAGTCTACGTTGCCATTCGGAAGGTGTCCAAGTTGAATTAAAATGACTGATAAGCTTCCGTGGGGCAGCGATTGGAGGAGCTGACATAGAAATATTTTCTGCTGTTAAGTTGGAAGAAACTTCGCAGGAATCAGTGGGTTGAACCGTCCGCAGATGACTTATGTGTGGGGGTGAGCGTGAATCCACTTCAGGTTCCATTAATTCAGCCATGAGTGATGTATTGTAGGGAACATTCTGGTAAGGCTGCGGCAAGTTTTGTGTATCAACGATTTTGCTGTTTATTGTTGCGATGTGATGTTCAATATCGCATACGAGGGATCGAGTCGCGGTAAGTTCGTCGCCGACATCGTTCACTTTATCGAAGATAACTTCGAGCATGGGATCACAGTGTTTGGGAGAGAGTTGTTTGTGTGACGAGGACTGAAAATGAATGTCTATGTCGTCACGCAGGGAGTTTATCATCTCGCAGGTTTTTTGGTTGGAGATAACCTGCGCAGAACACATAGCTTTAATGTCAATCAACACTTTATCGAGGTGACGTAAGGGAGTTTCTTCATTCCTGGATCTCCCAGAGTCTAACTCGATAAGACCAGCAATTTGTTTGTCCATGTGCTTTACTTTGGATTTTATTACATCGGCTGAGTTCTGCACTGAGTTACGTAACTCTTCAACACTTTTAACACTGTTTTCTATTACCGAAATTTTATCCGTAATCTTTTTGGCGAGTGCGTCCTGGTAGGAGTCATTTGAATCACTTAGGCATTTTATTGCCAAAAGTACGTGTGAAAGTGAGATACTCTTACACTCATCACAGAAGAAAAGTAGGTTATCGGAAAATTCTTTAATAAACACCGTGTTTCTTTTATTTAACCCGACACAAACGGCATGAAAGGCGTTCCCACAAATGCCCTTGCAAACTACCCAGTCAGCATTGCTGTCATCGATTACACAATTGGCAATTCCGCAAGACATATTCAAATTGGTTGTGTAGGTCAGTGAGGGTATAGATATAGGTCGAGTTATTTTTTTTTATTTATTAATTTTTTTATTTTTTTATTTTTTTTTTGTAGATAGGGGCTTTTATTTGCACTGAAATCTGCCAGTAGACAAAAAAAAAATAATGAATTCGAGCACTGGGGGTTATTAACCGGAAAATGCAATTTAACGAGATTTATAACTGAAAATTGAACAGGGGAATAGGGAGAACAAGAAAAACACGTCTAACTGGTTTGAGTCGCAATAATAACCATTTAAAGATTTTGAATTTTTTTTTCTGGTGCATAATATGACCCCCGCAGACGCCTAGTTTAAGAGTTATATCGATTTTAAAGTCTTGAATATTCTTTTTTCTGGTGCATAAAATGACCCCCGCAGACGCCTAGTTTAGGAGTTATAGCCATTTTAAGATTTGTAATTTTTTTTTTCTAGTGCATAATATGACCCCCCAGACGCCTAGTTTAGAAGTTATAGCCATTTTAAGATTTTGAATTTTTTTTTTCTGGTGCGTAATATGACCTCCGCAGACGCCTAGTTTAGGAGTTATAGCCGTTTTAAGATTTTGAATTTTTTTTTTCTAGTGCATAATATAACCCTCGCAGACGCCTAGTTTAGGGGTTATAGCGATTTTAAAGTTTTGAATTTTCTTCTTTCTGGTGCATAATATGACCCCCGCAGACGCCTAGTTTAGGAGTTATAGCCATTTTAAGATTTTGAATTTTTTTTTCTGGTGCGTAATATGACCCCCGCAGACGCCTAGTTTAGGAGTTATATCGATTTTAAAGTTTTGAATTTTTTTTTTTGGTGCATAATATGACCCCCGCAGACGCCTAGTTTAGGAGTTATAGCGGTTTTAAAGTTTTGAATTTTCTTTTTCCTGGTGCATAATATGACCCCCGCAGACGCCTAGTTTAGGAGGTATAGCCATTTTAAGATTTTGAATTTTTTTTTTCTGGTGCATAATATGACCCCCGCAGACGCCTAGTTTAGGAGTTATAGCCATTTTAAGATTTTGAATTTTTTTTTCTGGTGCGTAATATGACCCCCGCAGACGCCTAGTTTAGGAGTTATATCGATTTTAAAGTTTTGAATTTTTTTTTTTGGTGCATAATATGACCCCCGCAGACGCCTAGTTTAGGAGTTATATCGATTTTAAAGTTTTGAATTTTCTTCTTTCTGGTGCATAATATGACCCCCGCAGACGCCTAGTTTAGGAGTTCTAGCCATTTTAAGATTTTGAATTTTTTTTTCTGGTTCATAATATAACCCCCGCAGACGCCTAGTTTAGGAGTTATAGCGATTTTAAAGTCTTGAATATTCTTCTTTCTGGTGCATAATATGACCCCCGCAGACGCCTAGTTTAGGAGTTATAGCGATTTTAAAGTTTTGAATTTTTTTTTTCTGGTGCATAATATGACCCCCGCAGACGCCTAGTTTAGGAGTTGTAGCCATTTTAAGGTTTTGAATTTTTTTTTTCTGGTGCATAATATGACCCCCGCAGACGCCTAGTTTAGGAGTTATAGCCATTTAAATATTTTGAATTTTTTTTTCTGGTGCATAATATGACCACCGCAGACGCCTAGGTTAGGAGTTATAGCCATTTTAAGATTTTGAATTTTTTTTTTCTGGTGCATAATATGACCACCGCAGACGCCTAGTTTAGGAGTTATATCGATTTTAAAGTTTTGAATTTTCTTTTTTCTGGTGCATAATATAACCTCCGCAGACGCCTAGTTTAGGAGTTATAGCGATTTTAAAGTCTTGAATTTTCTTTTTCCTGGTGCATAATATGACCCCCGCAGACGCCTAGTTTAGGAGTTATAGCGATGTTAAAGTTTTGAATTTTCTTTTTTCTAGTGCATAATATGACCCCCGCAGACGAATAGTTTAGGAGTTATAGCCATTTTAAGATTTTGAATTTTTTTTTTCTGGTGCATAATATGACCCCCGCAGACGCCTAGTTTAGGAGTTATATCGATTTTAAAGTTTTGAATTTTCTTCTTTCTGGTGCATAATATGACCCCCGCAGACGCCTAGTTTAGGAGTTATAGCCATTTTAAGATTTTGAATTTTTTTTTCTGGCGCGTAATATGACCCCCGCAGACGCCTAGTTTAGGAGTTATACCGATTTTAAAGTTTTGAATTTTTTTTTTTGGTGCATAATATGACCCCCGCAGACGCCTTGTTTAGGAGTTATAGCGGTTTTAAAGTTTTGAATTTTTTTTTTTGGTGCATAATATGACCCCCGCAGACGCCTAGTTTAGGAGGTATAGCCATTTTAAGATTTTGAATTTTTTTTTTCTAGTGCATAATATGACCCCCGCAGACGCCTAGTTTAGGAGTTATAGCCATTTTAAGATTTTGAATTTTTTTTTCTGGTGCATAATATAACCCCAGCAGACGCCTAGTTTAGGAGTTATAGCGATTTTAAAGTCTTGAATTTTCTTTTTCCTGGTGCATAATATGACCGCCGCAGACGCCTAGTTTAGGAGTTATAGCCATTTTAAGATTTTGAATTTTTTTTTTCTGGTGCATAATGTAACCCCCGCAGACGCCTAGTTTAGGAGTTATAGCCATTTTAAGATTTTGAATTTTTTTTTCTGGTACATAATATGACCCCCGCAGACGCCTAGTTTAGGAGTTTTAGCCATTTTAAGATTGTGAATTTTTTTTTCTAGTGCATAATATGACCCCCGCAGACGCCTAGCTTAGGAGTTATAGCCATTTTAAGATTTAGAATTTTTTTTTTCTGGTGCATAATATAACCCCCGCAGACGCCTAGTTTAGGAGTTACAGCGATTTTAAGGTCTTGAATTTTCTTTTTCCTGGTGCATAATATGATAACCGCAGACACCTAGTTTAGGAGTTATAGCGATTTTAAGATTTTGAATTGTTTTTTTCTGGTGCATAATATGACCATCGCAGACGCCTAGTTTAGGAGTTATATCGATTTTAAAGTTTTGAATTTTCTTTTTTCTGGTGCATAATATAACCTCCGCAGACGCCTAGTTTAGGAGTTATAGCGATTTTAAAGTCTTGAATTTTCTTTTTCCTGGTGCATAATATGACCCCCGCAGACGCCTTGTTTAGGAGTTATAGCGATTTTAAAGTTTTGAATTTTCTTTTTTCTAGTGCATAATATGACTCCCGCAGACGAATAGTTTAGGAGTTATAGCCATTTTAAGATTTTGAATTTTTTTTTTCTGGTGCATAATATGACCCCCGCAGACGCCTAGTTTAGGAGTTATATCGATTTTAAAGTTTTGAATTTTCTTCTTTCTGGTGCATAATATGACCCCCGCAGACGCCTAGTTTAGGAGTTATAGCCATTTTAAAATTTTGAATTTTTTTTTCTGGTGCGTAATATGACCCCCGCAGACGCCTAGTTTAGGAGTTATACCGATTTTAAAGTTTTGAATTTTTTTTTTTTGGTGCATAATATGACCCCCGCAGACGCCTTGTTTAGGAGTTATAGCGGTTTTAAAGTTTTGAATTTTCTTTTTCCTGGTGCATAATATGACCCCCGCAGACGCCTAGTTTAGGAGGTATAGCCATTTTAAGATTTTGAATTTTTTTTTTCTGGTGCATAATATAACCCCCGCAGACGCCTAGTTTAGGAGTTATAGCGACTTTAAAGTCTTGAATATTCTTCTTTCTGGTGCATAATATGACCCCCGCAGACGCCTAGTTTAGGAGTTATAGCGATTTTAAAGTTTTGAATTTTTTTTTTCTGGTGCATAATATGACCCCCGCAGACGCCTAGTTTAGGAGTTATAGCCATTTTAAGGTTTTGAATTTTTTTTTTCTGGTGCATAATATGACCCATGCAGACGCCTAGTTTAGGAGTTATAGCCATTTTAAGATTTTGAATTTTTTTTTCTGGTACAAAATATGACCCCCGCAGACGCCTAGTTTAAGAGTTATATCGATTTTAAAGTCTTGAATATTCTTTTTCTTGGTGCATAAAATGACCCCCGCAGACGCCTAGTTTAGGAGTTATATCGATTTTAAAGTTTTGAATTTTCTTTTTTCTGGTGCATAATATGACCCCCGCAGACGCCTAGTTTAGGAGTTATAGCCATTTTAAGATTTTGAATTTTTTTTTCTGGTGCATAATATAACCCCAGCAGACGCCTAGTTTAGGAGTTATAGCGATTTTAAAGTCTTGAATTTTCTTTTTCCTGGTGCATAATATGACCGCCGCAGACGCCTAGTTTAGGAGTTATAGCCATTTTAAGATTTTGAATTTTTTTTTTCTGGTGAATAATGTAACCCCCGCAGACGCCTAGTTTAGGAGTTATAGCGATTTTAAAGTTTTGAATTTTCTTTTTTCTGGTGCATAATTTGACCCCCGCAGACGCCTAGTTTAGGAGTTATAGCCATTTTAAAATTTTGAATTTTTTTTTTCTAGTGCATAACATGATCCCCGCAGACGCCTAGTTTAGGAGTTATAACCATTTTAAAGTCTTGAATTTTCATTTTCCTGGTGCATAATATGACCCCCGCAGACGAATAGTTTAGGAGTCATAGCCATTTTAAAATTTTGAATTTTTTTTTTCTGGTGCATAATATAACCCCCGCAGACGCCTAGTTTAGGAGTTATAGCCATTTTAAGATTTTGAATTTTTTTTTCTAGTGCATAATATGACCCCCGCAGACGCCTAGTTTAGGAGTTATAGCCATTTTAAGATTGTGAATTTTTTTTTCTAGTGCATAATATGACCCCCGCAGACGCCTAGTTTAGGAGTTATAGCCATTTTAAGATTTAGAATTTTTTTTTTCTGGTGCATAATATAACCCCCGCAGACGCCTAGTTTAGGAGTTACAGCGATTTTAAGGTCTTGAATTTTCTTTTTCCTGGTGCATAATATGACCCCCGCAGACACCTAGTTTAGGAGCTATAGCGATTTTAAAATTTTGAATTGTTTTTTTCTGGTGCATAATATGACCCCCGCAGACGCCTAGTTTAGGAGGTATAGCCATTTTAAGATTTTGAATTTTTTTTTTTCTGGTGCATAATATAACCCCCGCAGACGCCTAGTTTAGGAGTTATAGCGATTTTAAAGTTTTGAATTTTTTTTTTCTGGTGCATAATATGACCCCCGCAGACGCCTAGTTTAGGAGTTATAGCCATTTTAAGGTTTTGGATTTTTTTTTTTCTGGTGCATAATATGACCCCTGCAGACGCCTAGTTTAGGAGTTATAGCCATTTTAAGATTTTGAATTTTTTTTTCTGGTACAAAATATGACCCCAGCAGACGCCTAGTTTAAGAGTTATATCGATTTTAAAGTCTTGAATATTCTTTTTTCTGGTGCATAAAATGACCCCCGCAGACGCCTAGTTTAGGAGTTATATCGATTTTAAAGTTTTGAATTTTCTTTTTTCTGGTGCATAAAATGTTCCCCGCAGACGCCTAGTTTAGGAGTTATAGCCATTTTAAGCTTTTGAATTTTTTTTTCTGGTACAAAATATGACCCCCGCAGACGCCTAGTTTAAGAGTTATATCGATTTTAAAGTTTTGAATTTTCTTTTTCCTGGTGCATAATATGACCCCCGCAGACGCCTAGTTAAGGAGTTATAGCCATTTTAAGATTTTGAATTTTTTTTTCTGGTGCATAATATGACCCCCGCAGACGAATAGTTTAGGAGTTATATCGATTTTAAAGTTTTGAATTTTCTTTTTTCTAGTGCATAATATGACCCCCGCAGACGAATAGTTTAGGAGTTATAGCCATTTTAAGATTTTGAATTTTTTTTTTCTGGTGCATAATATGACCCCCGCAGACGAATAGTTTAGGAGTTATATCGATTTTAAAGTTTTGAATTTTCTTTTTTCTAGTGCATAATATGACCCCCGCAGACGAATAGTTTAGGAGTTATAGCCATTTTAAGATTTTGAATTTTTTTTTTCTGGTGCATAATATGACCCCCGCAGACGCCTAGTTTAGGAGTTATATCGATTTTAAAGTTTTGAATTTTCTTCTTTCTGGTGCATAATATGACCCCCGCAGGCGCCTAGTTTAGGAGTTATAGCCATTTTAAGATTTTGAATTTTTTTTTCTGGTGCGTAATATGACCCCCGCAGACGCCTAGTTTAGGAGTTATATCGATTTTAAAGTTTTGAATTTTTTTTTTTTGGTGCATAATATGACCCCCGCAGACGCCTAGTTTAGGAGTTGTAGCGGTTTTAAAGTTTTGAATTTTCTTTTTCCTGGTGCATAATATGACCCCCGCAGACGCCTAGTTTAGGAGGTATAGCCATTTTAAGATTTTGAATTTTTTTTTTCTGGTGCATAATATAACCCCCGCAGACGCCTAGTTTAGGAGTTATAGCGATTTTAAAGTTTTGAATTTTTTTTTTCTGGGGCATAATATGACCCCCGCAGACGCCTAGTTTAGGAGTTATAGCCATTTTAAGATTTTGAATTTTTTTTTCTGGTACAAAATATGACCCCCGCAGACGCCTAGTTTAAGAGTTATATCGATTTTAAAGTCTTGAATATTCTTTTTTCTGGTGCATAAAATGACCCCCCCAGACGCCTAGTTTAGGAGTTATATCGATTTTAAAGTTTTGAATTTTCTTTTTTCTGGTGCATAAAATGTTCCCCGCAGACGCCTAGTTTAGGAGTTATAGCCATTTTAAGATTTTGAATTTTTTTTTCTGGTACAAAATATGACCCCCGCAGACGCCTAGTTTAAGAGTTATATCGATTTTAAAGTCTTGAATATTCTTTTTTCTGGTGCATAAAATGACCCCCGCAGACGCCTAGTTTAGGAGTTATATCGATTTTAAAGTTTTGAATTTTCTTTTTTCTGGTGCATAAAATGTTCCCCGCAGACACCTAGTTTAGGAGTTATAGCCATTTTAAGATTTTGAATTTTTTTTTTCTGATGCATAATATGACCCCCGCAGACGCCTAGTTTAGGAGTTATAGCCATTTAAAGATTTTGAATTTTTTTTTCTGGTGCATAATATGACCCCCGCAGACGCCTAGTTCAAGAGTTATATCGATTTTAAAGTCTTGAATATTCTTCTTTCTGGTGCATAATATGACCCCCGCAGACGCCTAGTTTAGGAGTTATAGCGATTTTAAAGTTTTGAATTTTTTTTTTCTGGTGCATAATATGACCCCCGCAGACGCCTAGTTTAGGAGTTATAGCCATTTTAAGGTTTTGGATTTTTTTTTTCTGGTGCATAATATGACCCCTGCAGACGCCTAGTTTAGGAGTTATAGCCATTTTAAGATTTTGAATTTTTTTTTCTGGTACAAAATATGACCCCCGCAGACGCCTAGTTTAAGAGTTATATCGATTTTAAAGTCTTGAATATTCTTTTTTCTGGTGCATAAAATGACCCCCGCAGACGCCTAGTTTAGGAGTTATATCGATTTTAAAGTTTTGAATTTTCTTTTTTCTGGTGCATAAAATGTTCCCCGCAGACGCCTAGTTTAGGAGTTATAGCCATTTTAAGATTTTGAATTTTTTTTTTCTGGTGCATAATATGACCCCCGCAGACGCCTAGTTTAGGAGTTATAGCCATTTAAAGATTTTGAATTTTTTTTTCTGGTGCATAATATGACCCCCGCAGACGCCTACTTTAAGAGTTATATCGATTTTAAAGTCTTGAATATTCTTCTTTCTGGTGCATAATATGACCCCCGCAGACGCCTAGTTTCGGAGTTATATCGATTTTAAAGTTTTGAATTTTCTTTTTTCTGGGGCATAATATGACCCCCGCAGACGCCTAGTTAAGGAGTTATAGCGATTTTAAAGTTTTGAATTTTCTTTTTTCTAGTGCATAATATGACCCCCGCAGACGCCTAGTTTAGGAGTTATAGCCATTTTAAGATTTTGAATTTTTTTTTCTGGTACAAAATATGACCCCAGCAGACGCCTAGTTTAAGAGTTATATCGATTTTAAAGTCTTGAATATTCTTTTTTCTGGTGCATAAAATGACCCCCGCAGACGCCTAGTTTAGGAGTTATAGCCATTTAAAGATTTTGAATTTTTTTTTCTGGTGCATAATATGACCCCCGCAGACGCCTAGTTCAAGAGTTATATCGATTTTAAAGTCTTGAATATTCTTCTTTCTGGTGCATAATATGACCCCCGCAGACGCCTAGTTTAGGAGTTATAGCGATTTTAAAGTTTTGAATTTTTTTTTTCTGGTGCATAATATGACCCCCGCAGACGCCTAGTTTAGGAGTTATAGCCATTTTAAGGTTTTGGATTTTTTTTTTTCTGGTGCATAATATGACCCCTGCAGACGCCTAGTTTAGGAGTTATAGCCATTTTAAGATTTTGAATTTTTTTTTCTGGTACAAAATATGACCCCCGCAGACGCCTAGTTTAAGAGTTATATCGATTTTAAAGTCTTGAATATTCTTTTTTCTGGTGCATAAAATGACCCCCGCAGACGCCTAGTTTAGGAGTTATATCGATTTTAAAGTTTTGAATTTTCTTTTTTCTGGTGCATAAAATGTTCCCCGCAGACGCCTAGTTTAGGAGTTATAGCCATTTTAAGATTTTGAATTTTTTTTTTCTGGTGCATAATATGACCCCCGCAGACGCCTAGTTTAGGAGTTGTAGCCATTTAAAGATTTTGAATTTTTTTTTCTGGTGCATAATATGACCCCCGCAGACGCCTAGTTTAAGAGTTATATCGATTTTAAAGTCTTGAATATTCTTCTTTCTGGTGCATAATATGACCCCCGCAGACGCCTAGTTTAGGAGTTATAGCGATTTTAAAGTTTTGAATTTTTTTTTTCTGGTGCATAATATGACCCCCGCAGACGCCTAGTTTAGGAGTTATAGCCATTTTAAGGTTTTGGATTTTTTTTTTCTGGTGCATAATATGACCCCTGCAGACGCCTAGTTTAGGAGTTATAGCCATTTTAAGATTTTGAATTTTTTTTTCTGGTACAAAATATGACCACCGCAGACGCCTAGTTTAAGAGTTATATCGATTTTAAAGTCTTGAATATTCTTTTTTCTGGTGCATAAAATGACCCCCGCAGACGCCTAGTTTAGGAGTTATATCGATTTTAAAGTTTTGAATTTTCTTTTTTCTGGTGCATAATATGACCCCCGCAGACGCCTAGTTTAGGAGTTCTAGCCATTTTAAGATTTTGAATTTTTTTTTTTCTGGTGCATAATATGACCCCCGCAGACGCCTAGTTTAGGAGTTATAGCCATTTTAAGATTTTGAATTTTTTTTTTCTGGTGCATAATATGACCCCCGCAGACGCCTAGTTTAGGAGTTATAGCCATTTTAAGATTTTGAATTTTTTTTTTCTTGTGCATAATATGACCCCCTCAGACGCCTAGTTTAGGAGTTATAGCCATTTAAAGATTTTGAATTTTTTTTTTTCTGGTGCATAATATGACCCCCGCAGACGCCTAGTTTAGGAGTTATAGCCATTTTAAGATTTTGAATTTTTTTTTTCTGGTGCATAATATGACCCCCTCAGACGCCTAGTTTAGGAGTTATAGCCATTTAAAGATTTTGAATTTTTTTTTCTGGTGCATAATATGACCCCCGCAGACGCCTAGTTTAAGAGTTATATCGATTTTAAAGTCTTGAATATTCTTCTTTCTGGTGCATAATATGACCCCCGCAGACGCCTAGTTTCGGAGTTATATCGATTTTAAAGTTTTGAATTTTCTTTTTTCTGGTGCATAATATGACCCCCGCAGACGCCTAGTTAAGGAGTTATAGCGATTTTAAAGTTTTGAATTTTCTTTTTTCTAGTGCATAATATGACCCCCGCAGACGCCTAGTTTCGGAGTTATATCGATTTTAAAGTTTTGAATTTTCTTTTTTCTGGTGCATAATATGACCCCCGCAGACGCCTAGTTAAGGAGTTATAGCGATTTTAAAGTTTTGAATTTTCTTTTTTCTAGTGCATAATATGACCCCCGCAGACGCCTAGTTTAGGAGTTATAGCCATTTTAAGATTTTGAATTTTTTTTTTCTGGTGCATAATATAACCCCCGCAGACGCCTAGTTTAGGAGTTATAGCGATTTTAAAGTCTTGAATTTTCTTTTTCCTGGTGCATAATATGACCCCCTCAGACGCCTAGTTTAGGAGTTATAGCGATTTTAAAGTTTTGAATTTTCTTTTTTCTGGTGCATAATATGACCCCCGCAGACGCCTAGTTTAGGAGTTATAGCCATTTTAAGATTTTGAATTTTTTTTTCTGGTGCATAATATAACCCCAGCAGACGCCTAGTTTAGGAGTTATAGCGATTTTAAAGTCTTGAATTTTCTTTTTCCTGGTGCATAATATGACCGCCGCAGACGCCTAGTTTAGGAGTTATAGCCATTTTAAGATTTTGAATTTTTTTTTTCTGGTGCATAATGTAACCCCCGCAGACGCCTAGTTTAGGAGTTATAGCGATTTTAAAGTTTTGAATTTTCTTTTTTCTGGTGCATAATTTGACCCCCGCAGACGCCTAGTTTAGGAGTTATAGCCATTTTAAAATTTTGAATTTTTTTTTTCTAGTGCATAACATGACCCCCGCAGACGCCTAGTTTAGGAGTTATAACCATTTTAAAGTCTTGAATTTTCATTTTCCTGGTGCATAATATGACCCCCGCAGACGAATAGTTTAGGAGTCATAGCCATTTTAAGATTTTGAATTTTTTTTTTCTGGTGCATAATATAACCCCCGCAGACGCCTAGTTTAGGAGTTATAGCCATTTTAAGATTTTGAATTTTTTTTCTGGTACATAATATGACCCCCGCAGACGCTTAGTTTAGGAGTTATAGCCATTTTAAGATTGTGAATTTTTTTTTCTAGTGCATAATATGACCCCCGCAGACGATTAGTTTAGGAGTTATAGCCATTTTAAGATTTAGAATTTTTTTTTTCTGGTGCATAATATAACCCCCGCAGACGCCTAGTTTAGGAGTTACAGCGATTTTAAGGTCTTGAATTTTCTTTTTCCTGGTGCATAATATGACCCCCGCAGACACCTAGTTTAGGAGTTATAGCGATTTTAAGATTTTGAATTGTTTTTTTCTGGTGCATAATATGACCCCCGCAGACGCCTAGTTTAGGAGTTATAGTGGTTTTAAAGTTTTGAATTTTCTTTTTCCTGGTGCATAATATGACCCCCGCAGACGCCTAGTTTAGGAGGTATAGCCATTTTAAGATTTTGAATTTTTTTTTTCTGGTGCATAATATAACCCCCGCAGACGAATAGTTTAGGAATTATATCGATTTTAAAGTTTTGAATTTTCTTCTTTCTGGTGCATAATATGACCCCCGCAGACGAATAGTTTAGGAGTTATAGCCATTTTAAGATTTTGAATTTTTTTTTTCTGGTGCATAATATGACCCCCGCAGACGAATAGTTTAGGAGTTATATCGATTTTAAAGTTTTGAATTTTCTTTTTTCTAGTGCATAATATGACCCCCGCAGACGAATAGTTTAGGAGTTATAGCCATTTTAAGATTTTGAATTTTTTTTTTCTGGTGCATAATATGACCCCCGCAGACGCCTAGTTTAGGAGGTATAGCCATTTTAAGATTTTGAATTTTTTTTTCTGGTGCGTAATATGACCCCCGCAGACGCCTAGCTTAGGAGTTATATCGATTTTAAAGTTTTGAATTTTTTTTTTTTGGTGCATAATATGACCCCCGCAGACGCCTAGTTTAGGAGTTATAGCGGTTTTAAAGTTTTGAATTTTCTTTTTCCTGGTGCATAATATGACCCCCGCAGACGCCTAGTTTAGGAGGTATAGCCATTTTAAGATTTTGAATTTTTTTTTTCTGGTGCATAATATAACCCCCGCAGACGCCTAGTTTAGGAGTTATAGCGATTTTAAAGTCTTGAATATTCTTCTTTCTGGTGCATAATATGACCCCCGCAGACGCCTAGTTTAGGAGTTATAGCGATTTTAAAGTTTTGAATTTTTTTTTTCTGGTGCATAATATGACCCCCGCAGACGCCTAGTTTAGGAGTTATAGCCATTTTAAGGTTTTGGATTTTTTTTTTCTGGTGCATAATATGACCCCTGCAGACGCCTAGTTTAGGAGATATAGCCATTTTAAGATTTTGAATTTTTTTTTCTGGTACAAAATATGACCCCCGCAGACGCCTAGTTTAAGAGTTATATCGATTTTAAAGTCTTGAATATTCTTTTTTCTGGTGCATAAAATGACCCCCGCAGACGCCTAGTTTAGGAGTTATATCGATTTTAAAGTTTTGAATTTTCTTTTTTCTGGTGCATAAAATGTTCCCCGCAGACGCCTAGTTTAGGAGTTATAGCCATTTTAAGATTTTGAATTTTTTTTTTCTGGTGCATAATATGACCCCCGCAGACGCCTAGTTTAGGAGTTATAGCCATTTAAAGATTTTGAATTTTTTTTTCTGGTGCATAATATGACCCCCGCAGACGCCTAGTTTAAGAGTTATATCGATTTTAAAGTCTTGAATATTCTTCTTTCTGGTGCATAATATGACCCCCGCAGACGCCTAGTTTAGGAGTTATAGCGATTTTAAAGTTTTGAATTTTTTTTTTCTGGTGCATAATATGACCCCCGCAGACGCCTAGTTTAGGAGTTATAGCCATTTTAAGGTTTTGGATTTTTTTTTTCTGGTGCATAATATGACCCCTGCAGACGCCTAGTTTAGGAGTTATAGCCATTTTAAGATTTTGAATTTTTTTTTCTGGTACAAAATATGACCCCCGCAGACGCCTAGTTTAAGAGTTATATCGATTTTAAAGTCTTGAATATTCTTTTTTCTGGTGCATAAAATGACCCCCGCAGACGCCTAGTTTAGGAGTTATATCGATTTTAAAGTTTTGAATTTTCTTTTTTCTGGTGCATAATATGACCCCCGCAGACGCCTAGTTTAGGAGTTATAGCCATTTTAAGATTTTGAATTTTTTTTTTCTGGTGCATAATATGACCCCCGCAGACGCCTAGTTTAGGAGTTATAGCCATTTTAAGATTTTGAATTTTTTTTTTCTGGTGCATAATATGACCCCCGCAGACGCCTAGTTTAGGAGTTATAGCCATTTTAAGATTTTGAATTTTTTTTTTCTTGTGCATAATATGACCCCCTCAGACGCCTAGTTTAGGAGTTATAGCCATTTAAAGATTTTGAATTTTTTTTTTTCTGGTGCATAATATGACCCCCGCAGACGCCTAGTTTAGGAGTTATAGCCATTTTAAGATTTTGAATTTTTTTTTTCTGGTGCATAATATGACCCCCTCAGACGCCTAGTTTAGGAGTTATAGCCATTTAAAGATTTTGAATTTTTTTTTCTGGTGCATAATATGACCCCCGCAGACGCCTAGTTTAAGAGTTATATCGATTTTAAAGTCTTGAATATTCTTCTTTCTGGTGCATAATATGACCCCCGCAGACGCCTAGTTTCGGAGTTATATCGATTTTAAAGTTTTGAATTTTCTTTTTTCTGGTGCATAATATGACCCCCGCAGACGCCTAGTTAAGGAGTTATAGCGATTTTAAAGTTTTGAATTTTCTTTTTTCTAGTGCATAATATGACCCCCGCAGACGCCTAGTTTCGGAGTTATATCGATTTTAAAGTTTTGAATTTTCTTTTTTCTGGTGCATAATATGACCCCCGCAGACGCCTAGTTAAGGAGTTATAGCGATTTTAAAGTTTTGAATTTTCTTTTTTCTAGTGCATAATATGACCCCCGCAGACGCCTAGTTTAGGAGTTATAGCCATTTTAAGATTTTGAATTTTTTTTTTCTGGTGCATAATATAACCCCCGCAGACGCCTAGTTTAGGAGTTATAGCGATTTTAAAGTCTTGAATTTTCTTTTTCCTGGTGCATAATATGACCCCCTCAGACGCCTAGTTTAGGAGTTATAGCGATTTTAAAGTCTTGAATTTTCTTTTTCCTGGTGCATAATTTGACCGCCGCAGACGCCTAGTTTAGGAGTTATAGCCATTTTAAGATTTTGAATTTTTTTTTTCTGGTGCATAATGTAACCCCCGCAGACGCCTAGTTTAGGAGTTATAGCGATTTTAAAGTTTTGAATTTTCTTTTTTCTGGTGCATAATTTGACCCCCGCAGACGCCTAGTTTAGGAGTTATAGCCATTTTAAAATTTTGAATTTTTTTTTTCTAGTGCATAACATGACCCCCGCAGACGCCTAGTTTAGGAGTTATAACCATTTTAAAGTCTTGAATTTTCATTTTCCTGGTGCATAATATGACCCCCGCAGACGAATAGTTTAGGAGTCATAGCCATTTTAAGATTTTGAATTTTTTTTTTCTGGTGCATAATATAACCCCCGCAGACGCCTAGTTTAGGAGTTATAGCCATTTTAAGATTTTGAATTTTTTTTCTGGTACATAATATGACCCCCGCAGACGCTTAGTTTAGGAGTTATAGCCATTTTAAGATTGTGAATTTTTTTTTCTAGTGCATAATATGACCCCCGCAGACGATTAGTTTAGGAGTTATAGCCATTTTAAGATTTAGAATTTTTTTTTTCTGGTGCATAATATAACCCCCGCAGACGCCTAGTTTAGGAGTTACAGCGATTTTAAGGTCTTGAATTTTCTTTTTCCTGGTGCATAATATGACCCCCGCAGACACCTAGTTTAGGAGTTATAGCGATTTTAAGATTTTGAATTGTTTTTTTCTGGTGCATAATATGACCCCCGCAGACGCCTAGTTTAGGAGTTATAGTGGTTTTAAAGTTTTGAATTTTCTTTTTCCTGGTGCATAATATGACCCCCGCAGACGCCTAGTTTAGGAGGTATAGCCATTTTAAGATTTTGAATTTTTTTTTTCTGGTGCATAATATAACCCCCGCAGACGAATAGTTTAGGAATTATATCGATTTTAAAGTTTTGAATTTTCTTCTTTCTGGTGCATAATATGACCCCCGCAGACGAATAGTTTAGGAGTTATAGCCATTTTAAGATTTTGAATTTTTTTTTTCTGGTGCATAATATGACCCCCGCAGACGAATAGTTTAGGAGTTATATCGATTTTAAAGTTTTGAATTTTCTTTTTTCTAGTGCATAATATGACCCCCGCAGACGAATAGTTTAGGAGTTATAGCCATTTTAAGATTTTGAATTTTTTTTTTCTGGTGCATAATATGACCCCCGCAGACGCCTAGTTTAGGAGGTATAGCCATTTTAAGATTTTGAATTTTTTTTTCTGGTGCGTAATATGACCCCCGCAGACGCCTAGCTTAGGAGTTATATCGATTTTAAAGTTTTGAATTTTTTTTTTTTGGTGCATAATATGACCCCCGCAGACGCCTAGTTTAGGAGTTATAGCGGTTTTAAAGTTTTGAATTTTCTTTTTCCTGGTGCATAATATGACCCCCGCAGACGCCTAGTTTAGGAGGTATAGCCATTTTAAGATTTTGAATTTTTTTTTTCTGGTGCATAATATAACCCCCCCAGACGCCTAGTTTAGGAGTTATAGCGATTTTAAAGTCTTGAATATTCTTCTTTCTGGTGCATAATATGACCCCCGCAGACGCCTAGTTTAGGAGTTATAGCGATTTTAAAGTTTTGAATTTTTTTTTTCTGGTGCATAATATGACCCCCGCAGACGCCTAGTTTAGGAGTTATAGCCATTTTAAGGTTTTGGATTTTTTTTTTCTGGTGCATAATATGACCCCTGCAGACGCCTAGTTTAGGAGATATAGCCATTTTAAGATTTTGAATTTTTTTTTCTGGTACAAAATATGACCCCCGCAGACGCCTAGTTTAAGAGTTATATCGATTTTAAAGTCTTGAATATTCTTTTTTCTGGCGCATAAAATGACCCCCGCAGACGCCTAGTTTAGGAGTTATATCGATTTTAAAGTTTTGAATTTTCTTTTTTCTGGTGCATAAAATGACCCCCGCAGACGCCTAGTTTAGGAGTTATAGCCATTTAAAGATTTTGAATTTTTTTTTTCTGGTGCATAATATAACCCCTGCAGACGCCTAGTTTAGGAGTTATAGCCATTTAAAGATTTTGAATTTTTTTTTCTGGTGCATAATATGACCCCCGCAGACGCCTAGTTTAGGAGTTATAGCCATTTAAAGATTTTGAATTTTTTTTTTCTGGTGAATAATATAACCCCCGCAGACGCCTAGTTTAGGAGTTATAGCGATTTTAAAGTCTTGAATATTCTTCTTTCTGGTGCATAATATGACCCCCGCAGACGCCTAGTTTCGGAGTTATATCGATTTTAAAGTTTTGAATTTTCTTTTTTCTGGTGCATAATATGACCCCCGCAGACGCCTAGTTAAGGAGTTATAGCGATTTTAAAGTTTTGAATTTTCTTTTTTCTAGTGCATAATATGACCCCCGCAGACGCCTAGTTTAGGAGTTATAGCCATTTTAAGATTTTGAATTTTTTTTTCTGGTGCATAATATAATCCCCGCAGACGCCTAGTTTAGGAGTTATAGCGATTTTAAAGTCTTGAATATTCTTTTTCCTGGTGCATAATATAACCCCCGCAGACGCCTAGTTTAGGAGTTATAGCGATTTTAAAGTTTTGAATTTTCTTTTTTCTAGTGCATAATATGACCCCCGCAGACGAATAGTTTAGGAGTTATAGCCATTTTAAGATATTGAATTTTTTTTTTCTGGTGCATTATATGACCCCCGCAGACTAGTTTAGGAGTTATAGCCATTTTAAGATTTTGAATTTTTTTTTTCTAGTGCATAATATGACCCCAGCAGACGCCTAGTTTAGGAGTTATAGCGATTTTAAAGTCTTGAATTTTCTTTTTCCTGGTGCATAATATCACCCCCGCAGACGCCTAGTTTAGGAGTTATAGCGATTTTAAAGTTTTGAATTTTCTTTTTTCTAGTGCATAATATGACCCCCGCAGACGAATAGTTTAGGAGTTATAGCCATTTTAAGATTTTGAATTTTTTTTTTCTGGTGCATAATATGACCCCCGCAGACGCCTAGTTTAGGAGTTATATCGATTTTAAAGTTTTGAATTTTCTTCTTTCTGGTGCATTATATGACCCCCGCAGACGCATAGTTTCGGAGTTATATCGATTTTAAAGTTTTGAATTTTCTTTTTTCTAGTGCATAATATGACCCCCGCAGACGCCTAGTTTCGGAGTTATATCGATTTTAAAGTTTTGAATTTTCTTTTTCTGGTGCATAATATGACCCCCGCAGACGCCTAGTTAAGGAGTTATAGCGATTTTAAAGTTTTGAATTTTCTTTTTTCTAGTGCATAATATGACCCCCGCAGACGCCTAGTTTAGGAGTTATAGCCATTTTAAGATTTTGAATTTTTTTTTTCTGGTGCATAATATAACCCCCGCAGACGAATAGTTTAGGAGTTATAGCCATTTTAAGATTTTGAATTTTTTTTTTCTGGTGCATAATATGACCCCCGCAGACGCCTAGTTTAGGAGTTATAGCGATTTTAAAGTTTTGAATTTTCTTCTTTCTGGTGCATTATATGACCCCCGCAGACTAGTTTAGGAGTTATAGCCATTTTAAGATTTTGAATTTTTTTTTTCTAGTGCATAATATGACCCCAGCAGACGCCTAGTTTAGGAGTTATAGCGATTTTAAAGTCTTGAATTTTCTTTTTCCTGGTGCATAATATGACCCCCGCAGACGCCTAGTTTAGGAGTTATAGCGATTTTAAAGTTTTGAATTTTCTTTTTTCTAGTGCATAATATGACCCCCGCAGACGAATAGTTTAGGAGTTATAGCCATTTTAAGATTTTGAATTTTTTTTTTCTGGTGCATAATATGACCCCCGCAGACGCCTAGTTTAGGAGTTATATCGATTTTAAAGTTTTGAATTTTCTTCTTTCTGGTGCATTATATGACCCCCGCAGACTAGTTTAGGAGTTATAGCCATTTTAAGATTTTGAATTTTTTTTTCTGGTGCATAATATGACCCCCTCAGACGCCTAGTTTAGGAGTTATAGCGATTTTAAAGTCTTGAATTTTCTTTTTCCTGGTGCATAATATGACCCCCGCAGACGAATAGTTTAGGAGTTATAGCCATTTTAAGATTTTGAATTTTTTTTTTCTGGTGCATAATGTAACCCCCGCAGACGCCTAGTTTAGGAGATATAGCGATTTTAAAGTCTTGAATTTTCTTTTTCCTGGTGCATAATATGACCGCCGCAGACGCCTAGTTTAGGAGTTATAGCCATTTTAAGATTTTGAATTTTTTTTTCTGGTACATAATATGACCCCCGCAGACGCCTAGTTTAGGAGTTATAGCCATTTTAAGATTGTGAATTTTTTTTTCTAGTGCATAATATGACCCCCGCAGACGCCTAGTTTAGGAGTTATAGCCATTTTAAGATTTAGAATTTTTTTTTTCTGGTGCATAATATAACCCCCGCAGACGCCTAGTTTAGGAGTTATAGCGATTTTAAAGTCTTGAATTTTCTTTTTCCTGGTGCATAATATGACCCCCGCAGACGCCTAGTTTAGGAGTTATAGCGATTTTAAAGTTTTGAATTTTCTTTTTTCTAGTGCATAATATGACCCCCGCAGACGCCTAGTTTAGGATTTATAGCCATTTTAAGATTTTGAATTTTTTTTTTCTGGTGCATAATATAACCCCCGCAGACGCCTAGTTTAGGAGTTATAGCGATTTTAAAGTCTTGAATTTTCTTTTTCCTGGTGCATAATATGACCCCCGCAGACGCCTAGTTTAGGATTTATAGCCATTTTAAGATTTTGAATTTTTTTTTTCTGGTGCATAATATAACCCCCGCAGACGCCTAGTTTAGGAGTTATAGCGATTTTAAAGTCTTGAATTTTCTTTTTCCTGGTGCATAATATGACCGCCGCAGACGCCTAGTTTAGGAGTTATAGCCATTTTAAGATTGTGAATTTTTTTTTCTAGTGCATAATATAACCCCCGCAGACGCCTAGTTTAGGAGTTACAGCGATTTTAAGGTCTTGAATTTTCTTTTTCCTGGTGCATAATATAACCCCCGCAGACGCGTAGTTTAGGAGTTATAGCCATTTTAAGATTTTGAATTTTTTTTTTCTGGTGCATAATATAACCCCCGCAGACGCCTAGTTTAGGAGTTATAGCGATTTTAAAGTCTTGAATTTTCTTTTTCCTGGTGCATAATATGACCCCCGCAGACGCCTAGTTTAGGAGTTATAGCGATTTTAAAGTTTTGAATTTTCTTTTTTCTAGTGCATAATATGACCCCCGCAGACGCCTAGTTTAGGATTTATAGCCATTTTAAGATTTTGAATTTTTTTTTTCTGGTGCATAATATAACCCCCGCAGACGCCTAGTTTAGGAGTTATAGCGATTTTAAAGTCTTGAATTTTCTTTTTCCTGGTGCATAATATGACCCCCGCAGACGCCTAGTTTAGGATTTATAGCCATTTTAAGATTTTGAATTTTTTTTTTCTGGTGCATAATATAACCCCCGCAGACGCCTAGTTTAGGAGTTATAGCGATTTTAAAGTCTTGAATTTTCTTTTTCCTGGTGCATAATATGACCCCCGCAGACGCCTAGTTTAGGAGTTATAGCGATTTTAAAGTTTTGAATTTTCTTTTTTCTAGTGCATAATATGACCCCCGCAGACGAATAGTTTAGGAGTTATAGCCATTTTAAGATTTTGAATTTTTTTTTTCTGGTGCATAATATGACCCCCGCAGACGCCTAGTTTAGGAGTTATATCGATTTTAAAGTTTTGAATTTTCTTCTTTCTGGTGCATTATATGACCCCCGCAGACTAGTTTAGGAGTTATAGCCATTTTAAGATTTTGAATTTTTTTTTCTGGTGCATAATATAACCCCAGCAGACGCCTAGTTTAGGAGTTATAGCGATTTTAAAGTCTTGAATTTTCTTTTTCCTGGTGCATAATATGACCCCCGCAGACGAATAGTTTAGGAGTTATAGCCATTTTAAGATTTTGAATTTTTTTTTTCTGGTGCATAATGTAACCCCCGCAGACGCCTAGTTTAGGAGATATAGCGATTTTAAAGTCTTGAATTTTCTTTTTCCTGGTGCATAATATGACCGCCGCAGACGCCTAGTTTAGGAGTTATAGCCATTTTAAGATTTTGAATTTTTTTTTCTGGTACATAATATGACCCCCGCAGACGCCTAGTTTAGGAGTTATAGCCATTTTAAGATTGTGAATTTTTTTTTCTAGTGCATAATATGACCCCCGCAGACGCCTAGTTTAGGAGTTATAGCCATTTTAAGATTTAGAATTTTTTTTTTCTGGTGCATAATATAACCCCCGCAGACGCCTAGTTTAGGAGTTACAGCGATTTTAAGGTCTTGAATTTTCTTTTTCCTGGTGCATAATATGACCCCCGCAGACACCTAGTTTAGGAGTTATAGCCATTTTAAGATTTTGAATTTTTTTTTTCTGGTGCATAATATAACCCCCGCAGACGCCTAGTTTAGGAGTTATAGCCATTTTAAGATTGTGAATTTTTTTTTCTAGTGCATAATATGACCCCCGCAGACGCCTAGTTTAGGAGTTATAGCCATTTTAAGATTTAGAATTTTTTTTTTCTGGTGCATAATATAACCCCCGCAGACGCCTAGTTTAGGAGTTACAGCGATTTTAAGGTCTTGAATTTTCTTTTTCCTGGTGCATAATATGACCCCCGCAGACACCTAGTTTAGGAGTTATAGCGATTTTAAGATTTTGAATTGTTTTTTTCTGGTGCATAATATGACCACAGCAGACGCCTAGTTTAGGAGTTATATCGATTTTAAAGTTTTGAATTTTCTTTTTTCTGGTGCATAATATAACCTCCGCAGACGCCTAGTTTAGGAGTTATAGCGATTTTAAAGTCTTGAATTTTCTTTTTCCTGGTGCATAATATGACCCCCGCAGACGCCTAGTTTAGGAGTTATAGCGATTTTAAAGTTTTGAATTTTCTTTTTTCTAGTGCATAATATGACCCCCGCAGACGAATAGTTTAGGAGTTATAGCCATTTTAAGATTTTGAATTTTTGTTTTCTGGTGCATAATATGACCCCCGCAGACGCCTAGTTTAGGAGTTATATCGATTTTAAAGTTTTGAATTTTCTTCTTTCTGGTGCATAATATGACCCCCGCAGACGCCTAGTTTAGGAGTTATAGCCATTTTAAGATTTTGAATTTTTTTTCTGGTGCGTAATATGACCCCCGCAGACGCCTAGTTTAGGAGTTATATCGATTTTAAAGTTTTGAATTTTTTTTTTTTGGTGCATAATATGACCCCCGCAGACGCCTAGTTTAGGAGTTATAGCGGTTTTAAAGTTTTGAATTTTCTTTTTCCTGGTGCATAATATGACCCCCGCAGACGCCTAGTTTAGGAGGTATAGCCATTTTAAGATTTTGAATTCTTTTTTTCTGGTGCATAATATAACCCCCGCAGACGCCTAGTTTAGGAGTTATAGCGATTTTAAAGTCTTGAATATTCTTCTTTCTGGTGCATAATATGACCCCCGCAGACGCCTAGTTTAGGAGTTATAGCCATTTTAAGGTTTTGAATTTTTTTTTTCTGGTGCATAATATGACCCCTGCAGACGCCTAGTTTAGGAGTTATAACCATTTTAAGATTTTGAATTTTTTTTTCTGGTACAAAATATGACCCCCGCAGACGCCTAGTTTAAGAGTTATATCGATTTTAAAGTCTTGAATATTCTTCTTTCTGGTGCATAATATGACCCCCGCAGACGCCTAGTTTCGGAGTTATATCGATTTTAAAGTTTTGAATTTTCTTTTTTCTGGTGCATAATATGACCCCCGCAGACGCCTAGTTAAGGAGTTATAGCGATTTTAAAGTTTTGAATTTTCTTTTTTCTAGTGCATAATATGACCCCCGCAGACGCCTAGTTTCGGAGTTATATCGATTTTAAAGTTTTGAATTTTCTTTTTTCTGGTGCATAATATGACCCCCGCAGACGCCTAGTTAAGGAGTTATAGCGATTTTAAAGTTTTGAATTTTCTTTTTTCTAGTGCATAATATGACCCCCGCAGACGCCTTGTTTCGGAGTTATATCGATTTTAAAGTTTTGAATTTTCTTTTTTCTGGTGCATAATATGACCCCCGCAGACGCCTAGTTAAGGAGTTATAGCGATTTTAAAGTTTTGAATTTTCTTTTTCCTGGTGCATAATATGACCCCCGCAGACGCCTAGTTTAGGAGTTATAGCGATTTTAAAGTTTTGAATTTTCTTTTTTCTAGTGCATAATATGACCCCCGCAGACGAATAGTTTAGGAGTTATAGCCATTTTAAGATTTTGAATTTTTTTTTTCTGGTGCATAATATGACCCCCGCAGACGCCTAGTTTAGGAGTTATATCGATTTTAAAGTTTTGAATTTTCTTCTTTCTGGTGCATTATATGACAACCGCAGACTAGTTTAGGAGTTATAGCCATTTTAAGATTTTGAATTTTTTTTTTTCTAGTGCATAATATGACCCCCGCAGACGCCTAGTTTAGGAGTTATAGCCATTTTAAGATTTTGAATTTTTTTTTCTGGTGCATAATATAACCCCAGCAGACGCCTAGTTTAGGAGTTATAGCGATTTTAAAGTCTTGAATTTTCTTTTTCCTGGTGCATAATATGACCGCCGCAGACGCCTAGTTTAGGAGTTATAGCGATTTTAAAGTTTTGAATTTTCTTTTTTCTAGTGCATAATATGACCCCCCCAGACGCCTAGTTTAGGAGTTATAGCCATTTTAAGATTTTGAATTTTTTTTTTCTAGTGCATAATATGACCCCCGCAGACGCCTAGTTTAGGAGTTATAGCGATTTTAAAGTTTTGAATTTTCTTTTTTCTGGTGCATAATTTGACCCCCGCAGACGTCTAGTTTAGGAGTTATAGCCATTTTAAGATTTTGAATTTTTTTTTTCTGGTGCATAATGTAACCCCCGCAGACGCCTAGTTTAGGAGATATTGCGATTTTAAAGTCTTGAATTTTCTTTTTCCTGGTGCATAATATGACCGCCGCAGACGCCTAGTTTAGGAGTTATAGCGATTTTAAAGTTTTGAATTTTCTTTTTTCTAGTGCATAATATGACCCCCCCAGACGCCTAGTTTAGGAGTTATAGCCATTTTAAGATTTTGAATTTTTTTTTTCTAGTGCATAATATGACCCCCGCTGACGCCTAGTTTAGGAGTTATAGCCATTTTAAGATTTTGAATTTTTTTTTTCTGGTGCATAATGTAACCCCCGCAGACGCCTAGTTTAGGAGTTATAGCGATTTTAAAGTTTTGAATTTTCTTTTTTCTGGTGCATAATTTGACCCCCGCAGACGCCTAGTTTAGGAGTTATAGCCATTTTAAAATTTTGAATTTTTTTTTTCTAGTGCATAATATGACCCCCGCAGACGCCTAGTTTAGGAGTTATAACCATTTTAAAGTCTTGAATTTTCTTTTTCCTGGTGCATAATATGACCCCCGCAGACGCCTAGTTTAGGAGTTATAGCGATTTTAAAGTTTTGAATTTTCTTTTTTCTAGTGCATAATATGACCCCCGCAGACGCCTAGTTTAGGAGTTATAGCCATTTTAAGATTTTGAATTTTTTTTTTCTGGTGCATAATATAACCCCCGCAGACGCCTAGTTTAGGAGTTATAGCGATTTTAAAGTTTTGAATTTTCTTTTTTCTAGTGCATAATATGACCCCCGCAGACGAATAGTTTAGGAGTTATAGCCATTTTAAGATTTTGAATTTTTTTTTTCTGGTGCATAATATGACCCCCGCAGACGCCTAGTTTAGGAGTTATATCGATTTTAAAGTTTTGAATTTTCTTCTTTCTGGTGCATAATATGACCCCCGCAGACGCCTAGTTTAGGAGTTATAGCCATTTTAAGATTTTGAATTTATTTTTTCTGGTGCATAATATAACCCCCGCAGACGCCTAGTTTAGGAGTTATAGCCATTTTAAGATTTTGAATTTTTTTTTCTGGTACATAATATGACCCCCGCAGACGCCTAGTTTAGGAGTTACAGCGATTTTAAAGTTTTGAATTTTCTTTTTTCTAGTGCATAATATGACCCCCGCAGACGCCTTGTTTCGGAGTTATATCGATTTTAAAGTTTTGAATTTTCTTTTTTCTGGTGCATAATATGACCCCCGCAGACGCCTAGTTAAGGAGTTATAGCGATTTTAAAGTTTTGAATTTTCTTTTTTCTAGTGCATAATATGACCCCCGCAGACGCCTAGTTTAGGAGTTATAGCCATTTTAAGATTTTGAATTTTTTTTTTCTGGTGCATAATATAACCCCCGCAGACGCCTAGTTTAGGAGTTATAGCGATTTTAAAGTCTTGAATTTTCTTTTTCCTGGTGCATAATATGACCCCCGCAGACGCCTAGTTTAGGAGTTATAGCGATTTTAAAGTTTTGAATTTTCTTTTTTCTAGTGCATAATATGACCCCCGCAGACGAATAGTTTAGGAGTTATAGCCATTTTAAGATTTTGAATTTTTTTTTTTCTGGTGCATAATATGACCCCCGCAGACGCCTAGTTTAGGAGTTATATCGATTTTAAAGTTTTGAATTTTCTTCTTTCTGGTGCATTATATGACAACCGCAGACTAGTTTAGGAGTTATAGCCATTTTAAGATTTTGAATTTTTTTTTTTCTAGTGCATAATATGACCCCCGCAGACGCCTAGTTTAGGAGTTATAGCCATTTTAAGATTTTGAATTTTTTTTTCTGGTGCATAATATAACCCCAGCAGACGCCTAGTTTAGGAGTTATAGCGATTTTAAAGTCTTGAATTTTCTTTTTCCTGGTGCATAATATGACCGCCGCAGACGCCTAGTTTAGGAGTTATAGCGATTTTAAAGTTTTGAATTTTCTTTTTTCTAGTGCATAATATGACCCCCCCAGACGCCTAGTTTAGGAGTTATAGCCATTTTAAGATTTTGAATTTTTTTTTTCTAGTGCATAATATGACCCCCGCAGACGCCTAGTTTAGGAGTTATAGCGATTTTAAAGTTTTGAATTTTCTTTTTTCTGGTGCATAATTTGACCCCCGCAGACGTCTAGTTTAGGAGTTATAGCCATTTTAAGATTTTGAATTTTTTTTTTCTGGTGCATAATGTAACCCCCGCAGACGCCTAGTTTAGGAGATATTGCGATTTTAAAGTCTTGAATTTTCTTTTTCCTGGTGCATAATATGACCGCCGCAGACGCCTAGTTTAGGAGTTATAGCGATTTTAAAGTTTTGAATTTTCTTTTTTCTAGTGCATAATATGACCCCCCCAGACGCCTAGTTTAGGAGTTATAGCCATTTTAAGATTTTGGATTTTTTTTTTCTAGTGCATAATATGACCCCCGCTGACGCCTAGTTTAGGAGTTATAGCCATTTTAAGATTTTGAATTTTTTTTTTCTGGTGCATAATGTAACCCCCGCAGACGCCTAGTTTAGGAGTTATAGCGATTTTAAAGTTTTGAATTTTCTTTTTTCTGGTGCATAATTTGACCCCCGCAGACGCCTAGTTTAGGAGTTATAGCCATTTTAAAATTTTGAATTTTTTTTTTCTAGTGCATAATATGACCCCCGCAGACGCCTAGTTTAGGAGTTATAACCATTTTAAAGTCTTGAATTTTCTTTTTCCTGGTGCATAATATGACCCCCGCAGACGCCTAGTTTAGGAGTTATAGCGATTTTAAAGTTTTGAATTTTCTTTTTTCTAGTGCATAATATGACCCCCGCAGACGCCTAGTTTAGGAGTTATAGCCATTTTAAGATTTTGAATTTTTTTTTTCTGGTGCATAATATAACCCCCGCAGACGCCTAGTTTAGGAGTTATAGCGATTTTAAAGTTTTGAATTTTCTTTTTTCTAGTGCATAATATGACCCCCGCAGACGAATAGTTTAGGAGTTATAGCCATTTTAAGATTTTGAATTTTTTTTTTCTGGTGCATAATATGACCCCCGCAGACGCCTAGTTTAGGAGTTATATCGATTTTAAAGTTTTGAATTTTCTTCTTTCTGGTGCATAATATGACCCCCGCAGACGCCTAGTTTAGGAGTTATAGCCATTTTAAGATTTTGAATTTATTTTTTCTGGTGCATAATATAACCCCCGCAGACGCCTAGTTTAGGAGTTATAGCCATTTTAAGATTTTGAATTTTTTTTTCTGGTACATAATATGACCCCCGCAGACGCCTAGTTTAGGAGTTACAGCGATTTTAAGGTCTTGAATTTTCTTTTTCCTGGTGCATAATATGACCCCCGCAGACACCTAGTTTAGGAGTTATAGCCATTTTAAGATTTTGAATTTTTTTTTTCTGGTGCATAATATAACCCCCGCAGACGCCTAGTTTAGGAGTTATAGCGATTTTAAAGTTTTGAATTTTCTTTTTTCTAGTGCATAATATGACCCCCGCAGACGCCTAGTTTAGGAGTTATAGCCATTTTAAGATTTTGAATTTATTTTTTTCTGGTGCTTAATATGACCCCCGCAGACGCCTAGTTTAGGAGTTATAGCGATTTTAAAGTTTTGAATTTTCTTTTTCCTGGTGCATAATATGACCCCCGCAGACACCTAGTTTAGGAGTTATAGCCATTTTAAGATTTTGAATTTTTTTTTTCTGGTGCATAATATGACCCCCGCAGACGCCTAGTTTAGGAGTTATATCGATTTTAAAGTTTTGAATTTTCTTCTTTCTGGTGCATAATATGACCCCCGCAGACGCCTAGTTTAGGAGTTATAGCCATTTTAAGATTTTGAATTTTTTTTTCTTGTGCGTAATATGACCCCCGCAGACGCCTAGTTTAGGAGTTATAGCGGTTTTAAAGTTTTGAATTTTCTTTTTCCTGGTGCATAATATGACCCCCGCAGACGCCTAGTTTAGGAGTTATAGCCATTTTAAGATTTTGAATTTTTTTTTTCTGGTGCTTAATATGACCCCCGCAGACGCCTAGTTTAGGAGTTATAGCGATTTTAAAGTTTTGAATTTTCTTTTTCCTGGTGCATAATATGACCCCCGCAGACGCCTAGTTTAGGAGTTATAGCCATTTTAAGATTTTGAATTTTTTTTTCTTGTGCGTAATATGACCCCCGCAGACGCCTAGTTTAGGAGTTATTGCGGTTTTAAAGTTTTGAATTTTCTTTTTCCTGGTGCATAATATGACCCCCGCAGACGCCTAGTTTAGGAGTTATAGCCATTTTAAGATTTTGAATTTTTTTTTTCTGGTGCATAATATAACCCCCGCAGACGCCTAGTTTAGGAGTTATAGCGATTTTAAAGTTTTGAATTTTCTTTTTTCTAGTGCATAATATGACCCCCGCAGACGCCTAGTTTAGGAGTTATAGCCATTTTAAGATTTTGAATTTATTTTTTTCTGGTGCTTAATATGACCCCCGCAGACGCCTAGTTTAGGAGTTATAGCGATTTTAAAGTTTTGAATTTTCTTTTTCCTGGTGCATAATATGACCCCCCCAGACGCCTAGTTTAGGAGTTATAGCCATTTTAAGATTTTGAATTTTTTTTTCTTGTGCGTAATATGACCCCCGCAGACGCCTAGTTTAGGAGTTATAGCGGTTTTAAAGTTTTGAATTTTCTTTTTCCTGGTGCATAATATGACCCCCGCAGACGCCTAGTTTAGGAGTTATAGCGATTTTAAAGTTTTGAATTTTCTTTTTTCTAGTGCATAATATGACCCCCGCAGACGAATAGTTTAGGAGTTATAGCCATTTTAAGATTTTGAATTTTTTTTTTCTGGTGCATAATATGACCCCCGCAGACGCCTAGTTTAGGAGTTATATCGATTTTAAAGTTTTGAATTTTCTTCTTTCTGGTGCATTATATGACCCCCGCAGACTAGTTTAGGAGTTATAGCCATTTTAAGATTTTGAATTTTTTTTTTTCTAGTGCATAATATGACCCCCGCAGACGCCTAGTTTAGGAGTTATAGCCATTTTAAGATTTTGAATTTTTTTTCTGGTGCATAATATAACCCCAGCAGACGCCTAGTTTAGGAGTTATAGCGATTTTAAAGTCTTGAATTTTCTTTTTCCTGGTGCATAATATGACCGCCGCAGACGCCTAGTTTAGGAGTTATAGCGATTTTAAAGTTTTGAATTTTCTTTTTTCTAGTGCATAATATGACCCCCCCAGACGCCTAGTTTAGGAGTTATAGCCATTTTAAGATTTTGAATTTTTTTTTTCTAGTGCATAATATGACCCCCGCAGACGCCTAGTTTAGGAGTTATAGCGATTTTAAAGTTTTGAATTTTCTTTTTTCTGGTGCATAATTTGACCCCCGCAGACGTCTAGTTTAGGAGTTATAGCCATTTTAAAATTTTGAATTTTTTTTTTCTAGTGCATAATATGACCCCCGCAGACGCCGAGTTTAAGAGTTATATCGATTTTAAAGTCTTGAATATTCTTCTTTCTGGTGCATAATATGACCCCCGCAGACGCCTAGTTTAGGAGTTATAGCGGTTTTAAAGTTTTGAATTTTCTTTTTCCTGGTGCATAATATGACCCCCGCAGACGCCTAGTTTAGGAGTTATAGCGATTTTAAAGTTTTGAATTTTCTTTTTTCTAGTGCATAATATGACCCCCGCAGACGAATAGTTTAGGAGTTATAGCCATTTTAAGATTTTGAATTTTTTTTTTCTGGTGCATAATATGACCCCCGCAGACGCCTAGTTTAGGAGTTATATCGATTTTAAAGTTTTGAATTTTCTTCTTTCTGGTGCATTATATGACCCCCGCAGACTAGTTTAGGAGTTATAGCCATTTTCAGATTTTGAATTTTTTTTTTTCTAGTGCATAATATGACCCCCGCAGACGCCTAGTTTAGGAGTTATAGCCATTTTAAGATTTTGAATTTTTTTTCTGGTGCATAATATAACCCCAGCAGACGCCTAGTTTAGGAGTTATAGCGATTTTAAAGTCTTGAATTTTCTTTTTCCTGGTGCATAATATGACCGCCGCAGACGCCTAGTTTAGGAGTTATAGCGATTTTAAAGTTTTGAATTTTCTTTTTTCTAGTGCATAATATGACCCCCCCAGACGCCTAGTTTAGGAGTTATAGCCATTTTAAGATTTTGAATTTTTTTTTTCTAGTGCATAATATGACCCCCGCAGACGCCTAGTTTAGGAGTTATAGCGATTTTAAAGTTTTGAATTTTCTTTTTTCTGGTGCATAATTTGACCCCCGCAGACGTCTAGTTTAGGAGTTATAGCCATTTTAAAATTTTGAATTTTTTTTTTCTAGTGCATAATATGACCCCCGCAGACGCCGAGTTTAAGAGTTATATCGATTTTAAATTCTTGAATATTCTTCTTTCTGGTGCATAATATGACCCCCGCAGACGCCTAGTTTCGGAGTTATATCGATTTTAAAGTTTTGAATTTTCTTTTTTCTGGTGCATAATATGACCCCCGCAGACGCCTAGTTAAGGAGTTATAGCGATTTTAAAGTTTTGAATTTTCTTTTTTCTAGTGCATAATATGACCCCCGCAGACGCCTAGTTTCGGAGTTATATCGATTTTAAAGTTTTGAATTTTCTTTTTTCTGGTGCATAATATGACCCCCGCAGACGCCTAGTTAAGGAGTTATAGCGATTTTAAAGTTTTGAATTTTCTTTTTTCTAGTGCATAATATGACCCCCGCAGACGCCTAGTTTAGGAGTTATAGCGATTTTAAAGTCTTGAATTTTCTTTTTCCTGGTGCATAATATGACCCCCGCAGACGCCTAGTTTAGAAGTTATAGCGATTTTAAAGTTTTGAATTTTCTTTTTTCTAGTGCATAATATGACCCCCGCAGACGAATAGTTTAGGAGTTATTGCCATTTTAAGATTTTGAATTTTTTTTTTCTGGTGCATAATGTAACCCCCGCAGACGCCTAGTTTAGGAGATATAGCGATTTTAAAGTCTTGAATTTTCTTTTTCCTGGTGCATAATATGACCCCCGCAGACGCCTAGTTTAGGAGTTATAGCGATTTTAAAGTTTTGAATTTTCTTTTTTCTAGTGCATAATATGACCCCCGCAGACGCCTAGTTTAGGAGTTGTAGCCATTTTAAGATTTTGAATTTTTTTTTTCTGGTGCATAATATAACCCCCGCAGACGCCTAGTTTAGGAGTTATAGCGATTTTAAAGTTTTGAATTTTCTTTTTTCTAGTGCATAATATGACCCCCGCAGACGAATAGTTTAGGAGTTATAGCCATTTTAAGATTTTGAATTTTTTTTTTCTGGTGCATAATATGACCCCCGCAGACGCCTAGTTTAGGAGTTATATCGATTTTAAAGTTTTGAATTTTCTTTTTCCTGGTGCATAATATGACCCCCGCAGACGCCTAGTTTAGGAGTTATAGCGATTTTAAAGTTTTGAATTTTCTTTTTTCTAGTGCATAATATGACCCCCGCAGACGAATAGTTTAGGAGTTATAGCCATTTTAAGATTTTGAATTTTTTTTTTCTGGTGCATAATATGACCCCCGCAGACGCCTAGTTTAGGAGTTATATCGATTTTAAAGTTTTGAATTTTCTTCTTTCTGGTGCATAATATGACCCCCGCAGACTAGTTTAGGAGTTATAGCCATTTTAAGATTTTGAATTTATTTTTTCTGGTGCATAATATAACCCCCGCAGACGCCTAGTTTAGGAGTTATAGCCATTTTAAGATTTTGAATTTTTTTTTCTGGTACATAATATGACCCCCGCAGACGCCTAGTTTAGGAGTTACAGCGATTTTAAGGTCTTGAATTTTCTTTTTCCTGGTGCATAATATGACCCCCGCAGACACCTAGTTTAGGAGTTATAGCCATTTTAAGATTTTGAATTTTTTTTTTCTGGTGCATAATATAACCCCCGCAGACGCCTAGTTTAGGAGTTATAGCGATTTTAAAGTTTTGAATTTTCTTTTTTCTAGTGCATAATATGACCCCCGCAGACGCCTAGTTTAGGAGTTATAGCCATTTTAAGATTTTGAATTTATTTTTTTCTGGTGCTTAATATGACCCCCGCAGACGCCTAGTTTAGGAGTTATAGCGATTTAAAAGTTTTGAATTTTCTTTTTCCTGGTGCATAATATGACCCCCGCAGACGCCTAGTTTAGGAGTTATAGCCATTTTAAGATTTTGAATTTTTTTTTCTTGTGCGTAATATGACCCCCGCAGACGCCTAGTTTAGGAGTTATAGCGGTTTTAAAGTTTTGAATTTTCTTTTTCCTGGTGCATAATATGACCCCCGCAGACGCCTAGTTTAGGAGTTATAGCCATTTTAAGATTTTGAATTTTTTTTTTCTGGTGCTTAATATGACCCCCGCAGACGCCTAGTTTAGGAGTTATAGCGATTTTAAAGTTTTGAATTTTCTTTTTCCTGGTGCATAATATGACCCCCGCAGACGCCTAGTTTAGGAGTTATAGCCATTTTAAGATTTTGAATTTTTTTTTTCTGGTGCATAATATGACCCCCGCAGACGCCTAGTTTAGGAGTTATAGCCATTTTAAGATTTTGAATTTTTTTTTTCTGGTGCTTAATATGACCCCCGCAGACGCCTAGTTTAGGAGTTATAGCGATTTTAAAGTTTTGAATTTTCTTTTTCCTGGTGCATAATATGACCCCCGCAGACGCCTAGTTTAGGAGTTATAGCCATTTTAAGATTTTGAATTTTTTTTTCTTGTGCGTAATATGACCCCCGTAGACGCCTAGTTTAGGAGTTATTGCGGTTTTAAAGTTTTGAATTTTCTTTTTCCTGGTGCATAATATGACCCCCGCAGACGCCTAGTTTAGGAGTTATAGCCATTTTAAGATTTTGAATTTTTTTTTTCTGGTGCATAATATAACCCCCGCAGACGCCTAGTTTAGGAGTTATAGCGATTTTAAAGTTTTGAATTTTCTTTTTTCTAGTGCATAATATGACCCCCGCAGACGCCTAGTTTAGGAGTTATAGCCATTTTAAGATTTTGAATTTATTTTTTTCTGGTGCTTAATATGACCCCCGCAGACGCCTTGTTTAGGAGTTATAGCGATTTTAAAGTTTTGAATTTTCTTTTTCCTGGTGCATAATATGACCCCCCCAGACGCCTAGTTTAGGAGTTATAGCGATTTTAAAGTTTTGAATTTTCTTTTTTCTGGTGCATAATTTGACCCCCGCAGACGTCTAGTTTAGGAGTTATAGCCATTTTAAGATTTTGAATTTTTTTTTTCTAGTGCATAATATGACCCCCGTTGACGCCTAGTTTAGGAGTTATAGCCATTTTAAGATTTTGAATTTTTTTTTTCTGGTGCATAATGTAACCCCCGCAGACGCCTAGTTTAGGAGTTATAGCGATTTTAAAGTTTTGAATTTTCTTTTTTCTGGTGCATAATTTGACCCCCGCAGACGCCTAGTTTAGGAGTTATAGCCATTTTAAAATTTTGAATTTTTTTTTTCTAGTGCATAATATGACCCCCGCAGACGCCTAGTTTAGGAGTTATAACCATTTTAAAGTCTTGAATTTTCTTTTTCCTGGTGCATAATATGACCCCCGCAGACGCCTAGTTTAGGAGTTATAGCGATTTTAAAGTTTTGAATTTTCTTTTTTCTAGTGCATAATATGACCCCCGCAGACGCCTAGTTTAGGAGTTATAGCCATTTTAAGATTTTGAATTTTTTTTTTCTGGTGCATAATATAACCCCCGCAGACGCCTAGTTTAGGAGTTATAGCGATTTTAAAGTTTTGAATTTTCTTTTTTCTAGTGCATAATATGACCCCCGCAGACGAATAGTTTAGGAGTTATAGCCATTTTAAGATTTTGAATTTTTTTTTTCTGGTGCATAATATGACCCCCGCAGACGCCTAGTTTAGGAGTTATATCGATTTTAAAGTTTTGAACTTTTTTTTCCTGGTGCATAATATGACCCCCGCAGACGCCTAGTTTAGGAGTTATAGCGATTTTAAAGTTTTGAATTTTCTTTTTTCTAGTGCATAATATGACCCCCGCAGACGAATAGTTTAGGAGTTATAGCCATTTTAAGATTTTGAATTTTTTTTTTCTGTTGCATAATATGACCCCCGCAGACGCCTAGTTTAGGAGTTATATCGATTTTAAAGTTTTGAATTTTCTTCTTTCTGGTGCATAATATGACCCCCGCAGACTAGTTTAGGAGTTATAGCCATTTTAAGATTTTGAATTTATTTTTTCTGGTGCATAATATAACCCCCGCAGACGCCTAGTTTAGGAGTTATAGCCATTTTAAGATTTTGAATTTATTTTTTTCTGGTGCTTAATATGACCCCCGCAGACGCCTAGTTTAGGAGTTATAGCGATTTTAAAGTTTTGAATTTTCTTTTTTCTAGTGCATAATATGACCCCCGCAGACGCCTAGTTTAGGAGTTATAGCCATTTTAAGATTTTGAATTTTTTTTTTCTGGTGCATAATATAACCCCCGCAGACGCCTAGTTTAGGAGTTTTAGCGATTTTAAAGTTTTGAATTTTCTTTTTTCTAGTGCATAATATGACCCCCGCAGACGCCTAGTTTAGGAGTTATAGCCATTTTAAGATTTTGAATTTATTTTTTTCTGGTGCTTAATATGACCCCCGCAGACGCCTAGTTTAGGAGTTATAGCGATTTTAAAGTTTTGAATTTTCTTTTTCCTGGTGCATAATATGACCCCCGCAGACGCCTAGTTTAGGAGTTATAGGAATTTTAAGATTTTGAATTTTTTTTTCTTGTGCGTAATATGACCCAGGCAGACGCCTAGTTTAGGAGTTATAGCGGTTTTAAAGTTTTGAATTTTCTTTTTCCTGGTGCATAATATGACCACCGCAGACGCCTAGTTTAGGAGTTATATCGATTTTAAAGTTTTGAATTTTCTTTTTTCTGGTGCATAATATGACCCCCGCAGACGCCAAATTTAGGAGTTATAGCCATTTTAAGATTTTGAATTTTTTTTTTCTGGTGCATAATATGACCCCCGCAGACGCCTAGTTTAGGAGTTATAGCCATTTTAAAGTTTTGAATTTTCTTTTTTCTAGTGCATAATATGACCCCCGCAGACGTCTAGTTTAGGAGTTATAGCGATTTTAAAGTTTTGAATTTTCTTTTTTCTGGTGCATAATATGACCCCCGCAGACGCCTAGTTTAGGAGATATAGCGATTTTAAAGCCTTGAATTTTCTTTTTCCTGGTGCATAATATGACCCCCGCAGACGCCTAGTTTAGGAGTTATAGCCATTTTAAAGTTTTGAATTTTCTTTTTTCTAGTGCATAATATGACCCCCGCAGACGTCTAGTTTAGGAGTTATAGCGATTTTAAAGTCTTGAATTTTCTTTTTCCTGGTGCATAATATGACCCCCGCAGACGCCTAGTTTAGGAGTTATAGCGATCTTAAAGTTTTGAATTTTCTTTTTTCTGGTGCATAATATGACCCCCGCAGACGCCTAGTTTAGGAGTTATAGCCATTTTAAGATTTTGAATTTTTTTTTCTGGTGCATAATGTAACCCCCGCAGACGCCTAGTTTAGGAGTTATAGCCATTTTAAGATTTTGAATTTTTTTTTCTGGTGCATAATATGACCCCCGCAGACGCCTAGTTTAGGAGTTATAGTGATTTTAAAGTTTTGAATTTTCTTTTTCCTGGTGCATAATATGACCCCCGCAGACGCCTAGTTTAGGAGTTATTGCCATTTTAAGATTTTGAATTTTTTTTTTCTGGTGCATAATGTAACCCCCGCAGACGCCTAGTTTAGGAGATATAGCGATTTTAAAGTCTTGAATTTTCTTTTTCCTGGTGCATAATATGACCGCCGCAGACGCCTAGTTTAGGAGTTATAGCGATTTTAAAGTTTTGAATTTTCTTTTTTCTAGTGCATAATATGACCCCCCCAGACGCCTAGTTTAGGAGTTATAGCCATTTTAAGATTTTGAATTTTTTTTTTCTAGTGCATAATATGACCCCCGTTGACGCCTAGTTTAGGAGTTATAGCCATTTTAAGATTTAGAATTTTTTTTTTCTGGTGCATAATGTAACCCCCGCAGACGCCTAGTTTAGGAGTTATAGCGATTTTAAAGTTTTGAATTTTCTTTTTTCTGGTGCATAATTTGACCCCCGCAGACGCCTAGTTTAGGAGTTATAGCCATTTTAAAATTTTGAATTTTTTTTTTCTAGTGCATAATATGACCCCCGCAGACGCCTAGTTTAGGAGTTATAACCATTTTAAAGTCTTGAATTTTCTTTTTCCTGGTGCATAATATGACCCCCGCAGACGCCTAGTTTAGGAGTTATAGCGATTTTAAAGTTTTGAATTTTCTTTTTTCTAGTGCATAATATGACCCCCGCAGACGCCTAGTTTAGGAGTTATAGCCATTTTAAGATTTTGAATTTATTTTTTCTGGTGCATAATATAACCCCCGCAGACGCCTAGTTTAGGAGTTATAGCCATTTTAAGATTTTGAATTTATTTTTTCTGGTGCATAATATAACCCCCGCAGACGCCTAGTTTAGGAGTTATAGCGATTTTAAAGTTTTGAATTTTCTTTTTCCTGGTGCATAATATGACCCCCGCAGACGCCTAGTTTAGGAGTTATAGCCATTTTAAGATTTTGAATTTTTTTTTCTTGTGCGTAATATGACCCAGGCAGACGCCTAGTTTAGGAGTTATAGCGGTTTTAAAGTTTTGAATTTTCTTTTTCCTGGTGCATAATATGACCCCCGCAGACGCCAAATTTAGGAGTTATAGCCATTTTAAGATTTTGAATTTTTTTTTTCTGGTGCATAATATGACCCCCGCAGACGCCTAGTTTAGGAGTTATAGCCATTTTAAGATTTTGAATTTTTTTTTTTCTGGGGCATAATGTAACCCCCGCAGACGCCTAGTTTAGGAGATATAGCGATTTTAAAGCCTTGAATTTTCTTTTTCCTGGTGCATAATATGACCCCCGCAGACGCCTAGTTTAGGAGTTATAGCCATTTTAAAGTTTTGAATTTTCTTTTTTCTAGTGCATAATATGACCCCCGCAGACGTCTAGTTTAGGAGTTATAGCGATTTTAAAGTCTTGAATTTTCTTTTTCCTGGTGCATAATATGACCCCCGCAGACGCCTAGTTTAGGAGTTATAGCGATCTTAAAGTTTTGAATTTTCTTTTTTCTGGTGCATAATATGACCCCCGCAGACGCCTAGTTTAGGAGTTATAGCCATTTTAAGATTTTGAATTTTCTTTTTTCTGGTACATAATATGGCCCCCGCAGACGCCTAGTTTTGGAGTTATAGTGATTTTAAAGTTTTGAATTTTCTTTTTTCTGGTGCATAATATGATCCCCGCAGACGCCTAGTTTATTAGTTATAGCCATTTTAAGATTTTGAATTTTTTTTTCTGGTGCATAATGTAACCCCCGCAGACGCCTAGTTTAGGAGTTATAGCCATTTTAAGATTTTGAATTTTTTTTTCTGGTGCATAATATGACCCCCGCAGACGCCTAGTTTAGGAGTTATAGTGATTTTAAAGTTTTGAATTTTCTTTTTCCTGGTGCATAATATGACCCCCGCAGACGCCTAGTTTAGGAGTCATAGCCATTTTAAGATTTTGAACTTTTTTTTTGTGGTGCATAATATGACCCCCGCAGACGCCTAGTTTAGGAGTTACAGCCATTTTAAGATATTGAATTTTTTTTTCTCGTGCATAATATGACCCCCGCAGACGCCATTTTAAGATTTTGAATGTTCTTTTTTCTGGTGCATAATATGACCCCCGCAGACGCCTAGTTTAGGAGTTATAGCCATTTTAAGATTTTGAATTTTCTTTTTTCTGGTACATAATATGGCCCCCGCAGACGCCTAGTTTAGGAGTTATAGTGATTTTAAAGTTTTGAATTTTCTTTTTTCTGGTGCATAATATGATCCCCGCAGACGCCTAGTTTATTAGTTATAGCCATTTTAAGATTTTGAATTTTTTTTTCTGGTGCATAATGTAACCCCCGCAGACGCCTAGTTTAGGAGTTATAGCCATTTTAAGATTTTGAATTTTTTTTTTCTGGTGCATAATATGACCCCCGCAGACGCCTAGTTTAGGAGTCATAGCCATTTTAAGATTTTGAATTTTTTTTTTCTGGTGCATAATATGACCCCCGCAGACGCCTAGTTTAGGAGTCATAGCCATTTTAAGATTTTGAATTTTTTTTTTCTGGTGCATAATATAACCCCCGCAGACGCCTAGTTTATTAGTTATAGCCATTTTAAGATTTTGAATTTTTTTTTTCTAGTGCATAATATAACCCCCGCAGACGCCTAGTTTAGGAGTTATAGCCATTTTAAGATTTTGAATTTTTTTTTTCTGGTGCATAATATGACCCCCGCCGACGCCTAGTTTAGGAGTTATAGCGATTTTAAAGTTTTGAATTCTCTTTTTTCTGGTGCATAATATGACCCCCGCAGACGCCTAGTTTAGGAGTTATAGCCATTTTAAGATTTTGAATTTTTTTTTTCAGGTGCATAATATGACCCCCGCAGACGCCTAGTTTAGGAGTTATAGCCATTTTAAGATTTTGAATTTTTTTTTTTGGTGCATAATATGACCCCCGCAGACGCCAAGTTTAGGAGTTATAGCCATTTTAAGATTTTGAATTTTTTTTTTCTGGTGCATAATATGACCCCCGCAGACGCCTAGTTTAGGAGTTATAGCCATTTTAAGATTTTGAATTTTTTTTTTTGGTGCATAATATGACCCCCGCAGACGCCAAGTTTAGGAGTTATAGCCATTTTAAGATTTTGAATTTTTTTTTTCTGGTGCATAATATGACCCCCGCAGACGCCTAGTTTAGGAGTTATAGCCATTTTAAGATTTTGAATTTTTTTTTTCAGGTGCATAATATGACCCCCGCAGACGCCTAGTTTAGGAGTTATAGCGATTTTAAAGTTTTGAATTTTCTTTTTCCTGGCGCATAATATGACCCCCGCAGACGCCTAGTTTAGGAGTTATAGCCATTTTAAGATTTTGAATTTTTTTTTCTGGTGCGTAAAATGACCCCCGCAGACGCCTAGTTTAGGAGTTATAGCCATTTTAAGATTTTGAATTTTTTTTTTCAGATGCATAATATGACCCCCGCAGACGCCTAGTTTAGGAGTTATAGCGATTTTAAAGTTTTGAATTTTCTTTTTCCTGGCGCATAATATGACCCCCGCAGACGCCTAGTTTAGGAGTTATAGCCATTTTAAGATTTTGAATTTTTTTTTCTGGTGCGTAATATGACCCCCGCAGACGCCTAGTTTAGGAGTTATAGCCATTTTAAGATTTTGAATTTTTTTTTTCAGGTGCATAATATGACCCCCGCAGACGCCTAGTTTAGGAGTTATAGCGATTTTAAAGTTTTGAATTTTCTTTTTCCTGGCGCATAATATGACCCCCGCAGACGCCTAGTTTAGGAGTTATAGCCATTTTAAGATTTTGAATTTTTTTTTCTGGTGCGTAATATGACCCCCGCAGACGCCTAGTTTAGGAGTTATAGCGATTTTAAAGTTTTGAATTTTCTTTTTCCTGGTGCATAATATGACCCCCGCAGACGCCTAGTTTAGGAGGTATATCGATTTTAAAGTTTTGAATTTTCTTTTTTCTGGTGCATAATATGACCCCCGCAGATGCCTAGTTTAGGAGTTATAGCCATTTCAAGATTTTGAATTTTTTTTTTGGTGCATAATATGACCCCCGCAGACGCCTAGTTTAGGAGTTATAGCGATTTTAAAGTTTTGAATTTTCTTTTTCCTGGTGCATAATATGAGCCCCGCAGACGCCGAGTTTAGGAGTTATAGCCATTTTAAGATTTTGAATTTTTTTTTCTGGTGCGTAATATGACCCCCGCAGACGCCTAGTTTAGGAGTTATAGCCATTTTAAGATTTTGAATATTTTTTTCTGGTGCATAAGATGACCCCCGCAGACGCATAGTTTAGGAGTTATAGCGATTTTAAAGTTTTGAATTCTCTTTTTTCTGGTGCATAATATGACCCCCGCAGACGCCTAGTTTAGGAGTTATAGCCATTTTAAGATTTTGAATTTTTGTTTTCAGGTGCATAATATGACCCCCGCAGACGCCTAGTTTAGGAGTTATAGCGATTTTAAAGTTTTGCATTTTCTTTTTCCTGGCGCATAATATGACCCCCGCAGACGCCTAGTTTAGGAGTTATAGCCATTTTAAAATTTTGAATTTTTTTTTTCTGGTGCATAATATGACCCCCGCAGACGACTAGTTTAGGAGTTATAGCCTTTTTAAAATTTAGATTTTTTTTTCTGGTGCATAATATGACCCCCGCAGATGCCTAGTTTAGGAGTTATAGCCATTTTAAGATTTTGAATTTTTTTTCTGGTGCGTAATATGACCCCCGCAGACGCCTAGTTTAGGAGTTATAGCGATTTTAAAGTTTTGAATTTTCTTTTTCCTGGTGCATAATATGACCCCCGCAGACGCCTAGTTTAGGAGGTATATCGATTTTAAAGTTTTGAATTTTCTTTTTTTTGGTGCATAATATGACCTCCGCAGACGCCTAGTTTAGGAGTTATATCGATTTTAAAGTTTTAATTTTTTTTTTTGGTGCATAATATGACCCCCGCAGACGCCTAGTTTAGGAGTTATAGCCATTTTAAGATTTAGAATTTTTTTTTTCAGGTGCATAATATGACCCCCGCAGACGCCTAGTTTAGGAGTTATAGCGATTTTAAAGTTTTGAATTTTCTTTTTCCTGGCGCATAATATGACCCCCGCAGACGCCTAGTTTAGGAGTTATAGCCATTTTAAGATTTTGAATTTTTTTTTTCTGGTGCATAATATGACCCCCGCAGACGCCTAGTTTAGGAGTTATAGCCTTTTTAAAATTTATATTTTTTTTTGTGGTGCATAATATGACCCCCGCAGACGCCTAGTTTAGGAGTTATAGCCATTTTAAGATCTTGAATTTTTTTTTCTGGTGCGTAATATGACCCCCGCAGACGCCTAGTTTAGGAGTTATAGCGATTTTAAAGTTTTGAATTTTTTTTTTTGGTGCATAATATGACCCCCGCAGACGCCTAGTTTAGGAGTTATAGCGATTTTAAAGTTTTGAATTTTCTTTTTCCTGGTGCATAATATGAGCCCCGCAGACGCCGAGTTTAGGAGTTATAGCCATTTTAAGATTTTGAATTTTTTTTTCTGGTGCATAATATGACCCCCGCAGACGCCTAGTTTAGGAGTTATTGCCATTTTAAGATTTTGAATATTTTTTTTGGTGCATAATATGACCCCCGCAGACGCCTAGTTTAGGAGTTATTGCCATTTTAAGATTTTGAATATTTTTTTTGGTGCATAATATGACCCCCGCAGACGCCTAGTTTAGGAGTTATAGCGATTTTAAAGTTTTGAATTTTCTTTTTCCTGGTGCATAATATGAGCCCCGCAGACGCCGAGTTTAGGAGTTATAGCCATTTTAAGATTTTGAATTTTTTTTTCTGGTGCGTAATATGACCCCCGCAGACGCCTAGTTTAGGAGTTATAGCCATTTTAAGATTTTGAATATTTTTTTCTGGTGCATAAGATGACCCCCGCAGACGCATAGTTTATGAGTTATAGCGATTTTAAAGTTTTGAATTTTCTTTTTCCTGGTGCATAATATGAGCCCCGCAGACGCCTAGTTTAGGAGTTATAGCCATTTTAAGATTTTGAATTTTTTTTTTTTGGTGCATAATATGACCCCCGCAGACGCCTAGTTTAGGAGTTATAGCCATTTTAAGATTTTGAATTATTTTTTCTGGTGCGTAATATGACCCCCGCAGACGCCTAGTTTAGGAGTTATAGCGATTTTAAAGTTTTGAATTTTCTTTTTCCTGGTGCATAATATGACCCCCGCAGACGCCTAGTTTATTAGTTATAGCCATTTTAAGATTTTGAATTTTTTTTTCTGGTGCATAATGTAACCCCCGCAGACGCCAAGTTTATAGCCATTTTAAGATTTTGAATTATTTTTTCTGGTGCGTAATATGACCCCCGCAGACGCCTAGTTTAGGAGTTATAGCGATTTTAAAGTTTTGAATTTTCTTTTTCCTGGTGCATAATATGAGCCCCGCAGACGCCGAGTTTAGGAGTTATAGCCATTTTAAGATTTTGAATTTTTTTTTCTGGTGCGTAATATGACCCCCGCAGACGCCTAGTTTAGGAGTTATAGCCATTTTAAGATTTTGAATATTTTTTTCTGGTGCATAAGATGACCCCCGCAGACGCATAGTTTATGAGTTATAGCGATTTTAAAGTTTTGAATTTTCTTTTTCCTGGTGCATAATATGAGCCCCGCAGACGCCTAGTTTAGGAGTTATAGCCATTTTAAGATTTTGAATTTTTTTTTTCTGGTGCATAATATGACCCCCGCAGACGCCTAGTTTATAGCCATTTTAAGATTTTGAATTTTTTTTTTCTAGTGCATAATATGACCACCGCAGACGCCTAGTTTAGCAGTTATAGCGATTTTAAAGTTTTGAATTTTCTTTGTTCTGGTGCATAATATAACCCCCGCAGACGCCTAGTTTAGGAGTTATAGCCATTTTAAGATTTTGAATTTTTTTTTTCTGGTGCATAATATAACCCCCGCAGACGCCTAGTTTAGGAGTTATAGTGATTTTAAAGTTTTGAATTTTCTTTGTTCTGGTGCATAATATAACCCCCGCAGACGCCTAGTTTATTAGTTATAGCCATTTTAAGATTTTGAATTTTTTTTTTCTAGTGCATAATATAACCCCCGCAGACGCCTAGTTTAGGAGTTGCAGCCATTTTAAGATTTTGAACTTTTTTTTTCTGGTGCATAATATGACCCCCGCTGACGCCTAGTTTAGGAGTCATAGCCATTTTAAGATTTTGAATTTTTTTTTTCTGGTGCATAATATGACCCCCGCAGACGCCTAGTTTAGGAGTTATAGTGATTTTAAAGTTTTGAATTTTCTTTGTTCTGGTGCATAATATAACCCCCGCAGACGCCTAGTTTAGGAGGTATATCGATTTTAAAGTTTTGAATTTTCTTTTTCCTGGTGCATAATATGACCCCCGCAGACGCCTAGTTTATTAGTTATAGCCATTTTAAGATTTTGAATTTTTTTTTCTGGTGCATAATGTAACCCCCGCAGACGCCAAGTTTATAGCCATTTTAAGATTTTGAATTTTTTTTTTCTGGTGCATAATATGACCCCCGCAGACGCCTAGTTTATAGCCATTTTAAGATTTTGAATTTTTTTTTTCTAGTGCATAATATGACCCCCGCAGACGCCTAGTTTAGCAGTTATAGCGATTTTAAAGTTTTGAATTTTCTTTTTCCTGGTGCATAATATGATCCCCGCAGACGCCTAGTTTATTAGTTATAGCCATTTTAAGATTTTGAATTTTTTTTTTCTGGTGCATAATATAACCCGCGCAGACGCCTAGTTTAGGAGTTATAGCCATTTTAAGATTTTGAATTTTTTTTTCTGGTGCATAATATGACCCCCGCAGACGCCTAGTTTAGGAGTTATAGTGATTTTAAAGTTTTGAATTTTCTTTGTTCTGGTGCATAATATGACCCCCGCAGACGCCTAGTTTAGGAGTTATAGCCATTTTAAGATTTTGAATTTTCTTTTTTCTGGTACATAATATGACCCCCGCAGACGACTAGTTTAGGAGATACAGCCATTTTAGCGTTGTGAACTTTTTTTTTTTTCTTGTGCATGAAATAACCCTGGCATACGCCTAGTTTAGGAGATACAGCCATTTTGGTGTTTTGAATTTTTTTTCTGGTGCATAAAATGACCCCCGCAGACGTCTAGTTTAGGAGTTATAGCGATTTTAAAGTTTTGAATTTTCTTTTTCCTGGTGCATAATATGACCCCCGCAGACACCTAGTTTAGGAGTTATAGTGATTTTAAAGTTTTGAATTTTCTTTGTTCTGGTGCATAATATGATCCCCGCAGACGCCTAGTTTATTAGTTATAGCCATTTTAAGATTTTGAATTTTTTTTTCTGGTGCATAATATAACCCGCGCAGACGCCTAGTTTAGGAGTTATAGTGATTTTAAAGTTTTGAATTTTCTTTTTTCTGGTGCATAATATGATCCCCGAAGACGCCTAGTTTATTAGTTATAGCCATTTTAAGATTTTGAATTTTCTTTTTCCTGGTGCATAATATGACTCCTGCAGACGCCTAGTTTATTAGTTATAGCCATTTTAAGATTTTGAATTTTTTTTTCTGGTGCATAATATGACCCCCGCAGACGCCTAGTTTAGGAGTTATAGTGATTTTAAAGTTTTGAATTTTCTTTGTTCTGGTGCATAATATGACCCCCGCAGACGCCTAGTTTAGGAGTTATAGCCATTTTAAGATTTTGAATTTTCTTTTTTCTGGTACATAATATGACCCCCGCAGACGACTAGTTTAGGATATACGGCCATTTTAGTGTTGTGAATTTTTGTTTTTCTGGTGCATAATATGACCCCCGCAGACGCCTAGTTTAGGAGTTATAGCGATTTTAAAGTTTTGAATTTTCTTTTTCCTGGTGCATAATATGACCCCCGCAGACGCCATTTTAAGATTTTGAATTTTTTTTTTCTGGTGCATAATATGACCCTCGCAGACTCCTAGTTTAGGAGTTATAGCGATTTTAAAGTTTTGAATTTTCTTTTTTCTGGTGCATAATATGACCCCCGCAGACGCCTAGTTTATAGCCATTTTAAGATTTTGAATTTTTTTTTTTCTAGTGCCATAATATGACCCCCGCAGACGCCTAGTTTGGCAGTTATAGCGATTTTAAAGTTTTGAATTTTCTTTTTTCTGGTGCATAATATGACCCCCGAAGAAACCTAGTTTAGGAGTTATAGCGATTTTAAAGTTTTGAATTTTCTTTTTCCTGGTGCATAATATGACCCCCGCAGACGCCTAGTTTAGGAGTTATAGCCATTTTAAGATTTTGAATTTTTTTTTCTGGTGCAAAATATGACCCCCGCAGACGCCTAGTTTAGAAGTTATAGTGATTTTAAAGTTTTGAATTTTCTTTCTTCTGGTGCATAATATGATCCCCGAAGACGCCTAGTTTATTAGTTATAGCCATTTTAAGATTTTGAATTTTTTTTTTCTGGTGCATAATATAACCCCCGCAGACGCCTAGTTTAGGAGTTATAGCCATTTTAAGATTTTGAATTTTTTTTTCTGGTGCATAATATGACCCCCGCAGACGCCTAGTTTATAAGTTATAGTGATTTTAAAGTTTTGAATTTTCTTTTTTCTGGTGCATAATATGATCCCCGAAGACGCCTAGTTTATTAGTTATAGCCATTTTAAGATTTTGAATTTTCTTTTTCCTGGTGCATAATATGACCCCTGCAGACGCCTAGTTTATTAGTTATAGCCATTTTAAGATTTTGAATTTTTTTTTTTCTGGTGCATAATATAACCCCCGCAGACGCCTAGTTTAGGAGTTATAGCCATTTTAAGATTTTGAATTTTTTTTTTTCTGGTGCATAATATAACCCCCGCAGACGACTAGTTTAGGAGATACAGCCATTTTAGCGTTGTGAACTTTTTTTTTTTTCTTGTGCATGAAATAACCCTGGCATACGCCTAGTTTAGGAGATACAGCCATTTTAGTGTTGTGAATTTTTGTTTTTCTGGTGCATAATATGACCCCCGCAGACGCCTAGTTTAGGAGTTATAGCGATTTTAAAGTTTTGAATTTTCTTTTTCCTGGTGCATAATATGACCCCCGCAGACGCCATTTTAAGATTTTGAATTTTTTTTTTCTGGTGCATAATATGACCCCCGCAGACTCCTAGTTTAGGAGTTATAGCGATTTTAAAGTTTTGAATTTTCTTTTTTCTGGTGCATAATATGACCCCCGCAGACGCCTAGTTTATAGCCATTTTAAGATTTTGAATTTTTTTTTTTCTAGTGCCATAATATGACCCCCGCAGACGCCTAGTTTGGCAGTTATAGCGATTTTAAAGTTTTGAATTTTCTTTTTTCTGGTGCATAATATGACCCCCGCAGAAACCTAGTTTAGGAGTTATAGCGATTTTAAAGTTTTGAATTTTCTTTTTCCTGGTGCATAATATGACCCCCGCAGACGCCTAGTTTAGGAGTTATAGCCATTTTAAGATTTTGAATTTTTTTTTCTGGTGCAAAATATGACCCCCGCAGACGCCTAGTTTAGAAGTTATAGTGATTTTAAAGTTTTGAATTTTCTTTCTTCTGGTGCATAATATGATCCCCGAAGACGCCTAGTTTATTAGTTATAGCCATTTTAAGATTTTGAATTTTTTTTTTCTGGTGCATAATATAACCCCCGCAGACGCCTAGTTTAGGAGTTATAGCCATTTTAAGATTTTGAATTTTTTTTTCTGGTGCATAATATGACCCCCGCAGACGCCTAGTTTATAAGTTATAGTGATTTTAAAGTTTTGAATTTTCTTTTTTCTGGTGCATAATATGATCCCCGAAGACGCCTAGTTTATTAGTTATAGCCATTTTAAGATTTTGAATTTTCTTTTTCCTGGTGCATAATATGACCCCTGCAGACGCCTAGTTTATTAGTTATAGCCATTTTAAGATTTTGAATTTTTTTTTTTCTGGTGCATAATATAACCCCCGCAGACGCCTAGTTTAGGAGTTATAGCCATTTTAAGATTTTGAATTTTTTTTTCTGGTGCATAATATGACCCCCGCAGACGCCGTGTTATTAGTTATAGCCATTATAAGATTTTGAATTTTCTTTTTCCTGGTGCATAATATGACCCCCGCAGACGCCTAGTTTAGGAGTTATAGCCATTTTAAGATTTTGAATTTTTTTTTCTGGTTCATAATATGACCCCCGCAGTCGCCTTGTTATTAGTTATAGCCATTTTAAGATTTTGAATTTTCTTTTTTCTGGTGCATAATATGACCCCCGCAGACGCCTAGTTTAGGAGTTATAGCCATTTTAAGATTTTGAATTTTTTTTTCTGGTTCATAATATGACCCCCGCAGACGCCTTGTTATTAGTTATAGCCATTTTAAGATTTTGAATTTTCTTTTTCCTGGTGCATAATATGATCCCCGCAGACGCCTAGTTTATTAGTTATAGCCATTTTAAGATTTTGAATTTTTTTTTTCTGGTGCATAATATAACCCGCGCAGACGCCTAGTTTAGGAGTTATAGCCATTTTAAGATTTTGAATTTTCTTTTTTCTGGTACATAATATGACCCCCGCAGACGACTAGTTTAGGAGATACAGCCATTTTAGTGTTGTGAACTTTTTTTTTTTTCTTGTGCATGAAATAACCCTGGCATACGCCTAGTTTAGGAGATACAGCCATTTTAGTGTTGTGAATTTTTGTTTTTCTGGTGCAGATTATGACCCTCGGAGACGCCTAGTTTAGGAGATATAGCCATTTTGGTGTTTTGAATTTTTTTTCTGGTGCATAAAATGACCCCCGCAGACGTCTAGTTTAGGAGTTATAGCGATTTTAAAGTTTTGAATTTTCTTTTTCCTGGTGCATAATATGACCCCCGCAGACGTCTAGTTTAGGAGTTATAGCGATTTTAAAGTTTTGAATTGTCTTTTTCCTGGTGCATAATATGACCCCCGCAGAAACCTAGTTTAGGAGTTATAGTGATTTTAAAGTTTTGAATTTTCTTTTTCCTGGTGCATAATATGATCCCCGCAGACGCCTAGTTTATTAGTTATAGCCATTTTAAGATTTTGAATTTTTTTTTCTGGTGCATAATATAACCCGCGCAGACGCCTAGTTTAGGAGTTATAGCCATTTTAAGATTTTGAATTTTCTTTTTCCTGGTGCATAATATGACCCCTGCAGACGCCTAGTTTATTAGGTATAGCCATTTTAAGATTTTGAATTTTTTTTTCTGGTGCATAATATGACCCCCGCAGACGCCTAGTTTAGGAGTTATAATGATTTTAAAGTTTTGAATTTTCTTTGTTCTGGTGCATAATATGACCCCCGCAGACGCCTAGTTTAGGAGTTATAGCGATTTTAAAGTTTTGAATTTTCTTTTTCCTGGTGCATAATATGACCCCCGCAGACGCCTAGTTTAGGAGTTACAGCGATTTTAAGATTTAGAATTTTTTTTTTCTGGTGCATAATATGACCCCCGCAGACGCCTAGTTTATAGCCATTTTAAGATTTTGAATTTTTTTTTTCTAGTGCATAATATGACCCCCGCAGACGCCTAGTTTAGCAGTTATAGCGATTTTAAAGTTTTGAATTTTCTTTTTTCTGGTGCATAATATAACCCCCGCAGACGCCTAGTTTAGGAGTTATAGTGATTTTAAAGTTTTGAATTTTCTTTGTTCTGGTGCATAATATGACCCCCGCAGACGCCTAGTTTAGGAGTTATAGCGATTTTAAAGTTTTGAATTTTCTTTTTCCTGGTGCATAATATGACCCCCGCAGACGCCTAGTTTAGGAGTTACAGCGATTTTAAGATTTAGAATTTTTTTTTTCTGGTGCATAATATGACCCCCGCAGACGCCTAGTTTATAGCCATTTTAAGATTTTGAATTTTTTTTTTCTAGTGCATAATATGACCCCCGCAGACGCCTAGTTTAGCAGTTATAGCGATTTTAAAGTTTTGAATTTTCTTTTTTCTGGTGCATAATATAACCCCCGCAGACGCCTAGTTTAGGAGTTATAGCCATTTTAAGATTTTGAATTTTTTTTTCTGGTGCATAATATGACCCCCGCAGACGCCTAGTTTAGGAGTTATATCGATTTTAAAGTTTTGAATTTTCTTTTTTCTGGACCATAATATGACCCCCGCAGACGCCAAGTTTAGGAGTTATAGCCATTTTAAGATTTTGAATTTTTTTTTTCTGGTGCATAATATGACCCCCGCAGACGACTAGTTTAGGAGTCATAGCCATTTTAAGATTTTGAATTTTTTTTTCTGGTGCATAATATGACCCCCGCAGACGCCTAGTTTAGGAGTTATAGCGATTTAAAAGTTTTGAATTTTCTTTTTTCTGGTGCATAATATAACCCCCGCAGACGCCTAGTTTAGGAGTTATAGCCATTTTAAGATTTTGAATTTTTTTTTTCTGGTCCATAATATAACCCCCGCAGACGCCTAGTTTATTAGTTATAGCCATTTTAAGATTTTGAATTTTTTTTTTCTAGTGCATAATATAACCCCCGCAGACGCCTAGTTTAGGAGTCATAGCCATTTTAAGATTTTGAATTTTTTTTTTCTGGTGCATAATATGACCCCCGCAGACGCCTAGTTTAGGAGTTATAGTGATTTTAAAGTTTTGAATTTTCTTTGTTCTGGTGCATAATATAACCCCCGCAGACGCCTAGTTTAGGAGTCATAGCCATTTTAAGATTTTGAATTTTTTTTTTCTGGTGCATAATATGACCCCCGCAGACGCCTAGTTTAGGAGTTATATCGATTTTAAAGTTTTGAATTTTCTTTTTTCTGGACCATAATATGACCCCCGCAGACGCCAAGTTTAGGAGTTATAGCCATTTAAAAATTTTGAATTTTTTTTTTCTGGTGCATAATATGACCCCCGCAGACGCCTAGTTTAGGAGTTATAGCGATTTTAAAGTTTTGAATTTTCTTTTTTCTGGTGCATAATATGACCCCCGCAGACGCCTAGTTTATAGCCATTTTAAGATTTTGAATTTTTTTTTTCTAGTGCATAATATGACCCCCGCAGACGCCAAGTTTAGGAGTTATAGCCATTTTAAGATTTTGTATTTTTTTTTTCTGGTGCATAATATGACCCCCGCAGACGCCTAGTTTAGGAGTCATAGCCATTTTAAGATTTTGATTTTTTTTTTCTGGTGCATAATATGACCCCCGCAGACGCCTAGTTTAGGAGTTATAGCGATTTTAAAGTTTTGAATTTTCTTTTTTCTGGTGCATAATATGATCCCCGCAGAAACCTAGTTTAGGAGTTATAGCGATTTTAAAGTTTTGAATTTTCTTTTTCCTGGTGCATAATATGACCCCCGCAGACGCCTAGTTTAGGAGTTATAGCGATTTAAAAGTTTTGAATTTTCTTTTTCCTGGTGCATAATATGACCCCCACAGACGCCTAGTTTAGGAGTTATAGCCATTTTAAGATTTTGAATTTTTTTTTTCTGGTGTATAATATGACCCCCGCTGACGCCTAGTTTAGGAGTTATAGCGATTTTAAAGTTTTGAATTTTCTTTTTTCTGGTGCATAATATGACCCCCGCAGACGCCTAGTTTAGGAGTTATAGCCATTTTAAGATTTCGAATTTTTTTTTTTGGTGCATAATATGACCCCCGCAGACGCCTAGTTTAGGAGTTATAGCGATTTTAAAGTTTTGAATTTTCTTTTTCCTGGTGAATAATATGACCCCCGCAGACGCCTAGTTTAGGAGTTACAGCGATTTTAAGATTTTGAATTTTTTTTTTCTGATGCATAATATGACCCCCGCAGACGCCTAGTTTATAGCCATTTTAAGATTTAGAATTTTTTTTTCCTAGTGCATAATATGACCCCCGCAGACGCCAAGTTTAGGAGTTATAGCCATTTTAAGATTTTGAATTTTTTTTTTCTGGTGCATAATATGACCCCCGCAGACGCCTAGTTTAGGAGTCATAGCCATTTTAAGATTTTGAATTTTTTTTTCTGGTGCATAATATGACCCCCGCAGACGCCTAGTTTAGGAGTTATAGCGATTTTAAAGTTTTGAATTTTCTTTTTTCTGGTGCATAATATGACCCCCGCAGAAATCTAGTTTAGGAGTTATAGCGATTTTAAAGTTTTGAATTTTCTTTTTCCTGGTGCATAATATGACCCCCGCAGACGCCTAGTTTAGGAGTTATAGCGATTTAAACGTTTTGAATTTTCTTTTTCCTGGTGCATAATATGACCCCCACAGACGCCTAGTTTAGGAGTTATAGCCATTTTAAGATTTTGAATTTTTTTTTTCTGGTGTATAATATGACCCCCGCTGACGCCTAGTTTAGGAGTTATAGCGATTTTAAAGTTTTGAATTTTCTTTTTTCTGGTGCATAATATGACCCCCGCAGACGCCTAGTTTAGGAGTTATAGCCATTTTAAGATTTCGAATTTTTTTTTTTGGTGCATAATATGACCCCCGCAGACGCCTAGTTTAGGAGTTATAGCGATTTTAAAGTTTTGAATTTTCTTTTTCCTGGTGCATAATATGACCCCCGCAGACGCCTAGTTTAGGAGTTATAGCCATTTTAAGATATTGAATTTTTTTTTCTGGTGCATAATATGACCCCCGCAGACGCCATTTTAAGATTTTGAATTTTTTTTTTCTGGTGCATAATATGACCCCCGCAGACGCCTAGTTTAGGAGTTATAGCGATTTTAAAGTTTTGAATTTTCTTTTTTCTGGTGCATAATATGACCCCCGCAGACGCCTAGTTTAGGAGTTATAGCGATTTTAAAGTTTTGAATTTTCTTTTTTCTGGTGCATAATATGACCCCCGCAGACGCCTAGTTTATAGCCATTTTAAGATTTTGAATTTTTTTTTTCTAGTGCATAATATGACCCCCGCAGACGCCAAGTTTAGGAGTTATAGCCATTTTAAGATTTTGTATTTTTTTTTTCTGGTGCATAATATGACCCCCGCAGACGCCTAGTTTAGGAGTTATAGCGATTTAAAAGTTTTGAATTTTCTTTTTCCTGGTGCATAATATGACCCCCGCAGACGCCTAGTTTAGGAGTTATAGCGATTTAAAAGTTTTGAATTTTCTTTTTCCTGGTGCAAAATATGACCCCCGCAGACGCCTAGTTTATAGCCATTTTAAGATTTTGAATTTTCTTTGTTCTGGTGCATAATATAACCCCCGCAGACGCCTAGTTTAGGAGTTATAGCGATTTTAAAGTTTTGAATTTTCTTTTTTCTGGTGCATAATATGACCCCCGCAGACGCCTAGTTTAGGAGTTATAGCGATTTTAAAGTTTTGAATTTTCTTTTTCCTGGTGAATAATATGACCCCCGCAGACGCCTAGTTTAGGAGTTACAGCGATTTTAAGATTTTGAATTTTTTTTTTCTAGTGCATAATATGACCCCCGCAGACGCCAAGTTTAGGAGTTATAGCCATTTTAAGATTTTGTATTTTTTTTTTCTGGTGCATAATATGACCCCCGCAGACGCCTAGTTTAGGAGTCATAGCCATTTTAAGATTTTGATTTTTTTTTTCTGGTGCATAATATGACCCCCGCAGACGCCTAGTTTAGGAGTTATAGCGATTTTAAAGTTTTGAATTTTCTTTTTTCTGGTGCATAATATGATCCCCGCAGAAACCTAGTTTAGGAGTTATAGCGATTTTAAAGTTTTGAATTTTCTTTTTCCTGGTGCATAATATGACCCCCGCAGACGCCTAGTTTAGGAGTTATAGCGATTTAAAAGTTTTGAATTTTCTTTTTCCTGGTGCATAATATGACCCCCACAGACGCCTAGTTTAGGAGTTATAGCCATTTTAAGATTTTGAATTTTTTTTTTCTGGTGTATAATATGACCCCCGCTGACGCCTAGTTTAGGAGTTATAGCGATTTTAAAGTTTTGAATTTTCTTTTTTCTGGTGCATAATATGACCCCCGCAGACGCCTAGTTTAGGAGTTATAGCCATTTTAAGATTTCGAATTTTTTTTTTTGGTGCATAATATGACCCCCGCAGACGCCTAGTTTAGGAGTTATAGCGATTTTAAAGTTTTGAATTTTCTTTTTCCTGGTGAATAATATGACCCCCGCAGACGCCTAGTTTAGGAGTTACAGCGATTTTAAGATTTTGAATTTTTTTTTTCTGATGCATAATATGACCCCCGCAGACGCCTAGTTTATAGCCATTTTAAGATTTAGAATTTTTTTTTCCTAGTGCATAATATGACCCCCGCAGACGCCAAGTTTAGGAGTTATAGCCATTTTAAGATTTTGAATTTTTTTTTTCTGGTGCATAATATGACCCCCGCAGACGCCTAGTTTAGGAGTCATAGCCATTTTAAGATTTTGAATTTTTTTTTCTGGTGCATAATATGACCCCCGCAGACGCCTAGTTTAGGAGTTATAGCGATTTTAAAGTTTTGAATTTTCTTTTTTCTGGTGCATAATATGACCCCCGCAGAAATCTAGTTTAGGAGTTATAGCGATTTTAAAGTTTTGAATTTTCTTTTTCCTGGTGCATAATATGACCCCCGCAGACGCCTAGTTTAGGAGTTATAGCGATTTAAAAGTTTTGAATTTTCTTTTTCCTGGTGCATAATATGACCCCCACAGACGCCTAGTTTAGGAGTTATAGCCATTTTAAGATTTTGAATTTTTTTTTTCTGGTGTATAATATGACCCCCGCTGACGCCTAGTTTAGGAGTTATAGCGATTTTAAAGTTTTGAATTTTCTTTTTTCTGGTGCATAATATGACCCCCGCAGACGCCTAGTTTAGGAGTTATAGCCATTTTAAGATTTCGAATTTTTTTTTTTGGTGCATAATATGACCCCCGCAGACGCCTAGTTTAGGAGTTATAGCGATTTTAAAGTTTTGAATTTTCTTTTTCCTGGTGCATAATATGACCCCCGCAGACGCCTAGTTTAGGAGTTATAGCCATTTTAAGATATTGAATTTTTTTTTCTGGTGCATAATATGACCCCCGCAGACGCCATTTTAAGATTTTGAATTTTTTTTTTCTGGTGCATAATATGACCCCCGCAGACGCCTAGTTTAGGAGTTATAGCGATTTTAAAGTTTTGAATTTTCTTTTTTCTGGTGCAAAATATGACCCCCGCAGACGCCTAGTTTATAGCCATTTTAAGATTTTGAATTTTTTTTTTCTAGCGCCATAATATGACCCCCGCAGACGCCTAGTTTGGCAGTTATAGCGATTTTAAAGTTTTGAATTTTCTTTTTTCTAGTGCATAATATGACCCCCGCAGACGCCTAGTTTTAGTTATAGCCATTTTAAGATTTTGAATTTTTTTTTTTTGGTGCATAATATAACCCCCGCAGACGCCTAGTTTAGGAGTTATAGCCATTTTAAGATTTTGAATTTTTTTTTTCTGGTGCATAATATAACCCCCGCAGACGCCTAGTTTAGGAGTTATAGCCATTTTAAGATTTTGAATTTTTTTTTCTGGTGCATAATATGACCCCCGCAGACGCCTTGTTATTAGTTATAGCCATTTTAAGATTTTGAATTTTTTTTTTCTGGTGCATAATATAACCCCCGCAGACGCCTAGTTTAGGAGTTATAGCCATTTTAAGATTTTGAATTTTCTTTTTCCTGGTGCATAATATGACCCCCGCAGACGCCTAGTTTAGAAGTTATAGTGATTTTAAAGTTTTGAATTTTCTTTTTTCTGGTGCATAATATGATCCCCGCAGACGCCTTGTTATTAGTTATAGCCATTTTAAGATTTTGAATTTTTTTTTTCTGGTGCATAATATAACCCGCGCAGACGCCTAGTTTAGGAGTTATAGCCATTTTAAGATTTTGAATTTTTTTTTCTGGTGCATAATATGACCCCCGCAGACGCCTAGTTTAGAAGTTATAGTGATTTTAAAGTTTTGAATTTTCTTTCTTCTGGTGCATAATATGATCCCCGAAGACGCCTAGTTTATTAGTTATAGCCATTTTAAGATTTTGAATTTTTTTTTTTTGGTGCATAATATAACCCCCGCAGACGCCTAGTTTAGGAGTTATAGCCATTTTAAGATTTTGAATTTTTTTTTTCTGGTGCATAATATAACCCCCGCAGACGCCTAGTTTAGGAGTTATAGCCATTTTAAGATTTTGAATTTTTTTTTCTGGTGCATAATATGACCCCCGCAGACGCCTTGTTATTAGTTATAGCCATTTTAAGATTTTGAATTTTTTTTTTCTGGTGCATAATATGATCCCTGCAGACGCCTAGTTTATTAGTTATAGCCATTTTAAGATTTTGAATTTTCTTTTTCCTGGTGCATAATATGATCCCTGCAGACGCCTAGTTTATTAGTTATAGCCATTTTAAGATTTTGAATTTTTTTTTTCTGGTGCATAATATAACCCCCGCAGACGCCTAGTTTAGGAGTTATAGCCATTTTAAGATTTTGAATTTTTTTTTCTGGTGCATAATATGACCCCCGCAGACGCCTTGTTATTAGTTATAGCCATTTTAAGATTTTGAATTTTCTTTTTCCTGGTGCATAATATGACCCCCGCAGACGCCTAGTTTAGGAGTTATAGCCATTTTAAGATTTTGAATTTTTTTTTCTGGTTCATAATATGACCCCCGCAGACGCCTTGTTATTAGTTATAGCCATTTTAAGATTTTGAATTTTCTTTTTTCTGGTGCATAATATGACCCCCGCAGACGCCTAGTTTAGGAGTTATAGCCATTTTAAGATTTTGAATTTTCTTTTTTCTGGTACATAATATGACCCCCGCAGACGACTAGTTTAGGAGATACAGCCATTTTAGTGTTGTGAACTTTTTTTTTTTTCTTGTGCATGAAATAACCCTGGCATACGCCTAGTTTAGGAGATACAGCCATTTTAGTGTTGTGAATTTTTGTTTTTCTGGTGCATATTATGACCCTCGGAGACGCCTAGTTTAGGAGATATAGCCATTTTGGTGTTTTGAATTTTTTTTCTGGTGCATAAAATGACCCCCGCAGACGTCTAGGTTAGGAGTTATAGCGATTTTAAAGTTTTGAATTTTCTTTTTCCTGGTGCATAATATGATCCCCGCAGACGCCTAGTTTATTAGTTATAGCCATTTTAAGATTTTGAATTTTTTTTTTCTGGTGCATAATATAACCCGCGCAGACGCCTAGTTTAGGAGTTATAGCCATTTTAAGATTTTGAATTTTTTTTTCTGGTGCATAATATGACCCCCGCAGACGCCTAGTTTAGGAGTTATAGTGATTTTAAAGTTTTGAATTTTCTTTGTTCTGGTGCATAATATGACCCCCGCAGACGCCTAGTTTAGGAGTTATAGCCATTTTAAGATTTTGAATTTTCTTTTTTCTGGTACATAATATGACCCCCGCAGACGACTAGTTTAGGAGATACAGCCATTTTAGTGTTGTGAACTTTTTTTTTTTTCTTGTGCATGAAATAACCCTGGCATACGCCTAGTTTAGGAGATACAGCCATTTTAGTGTTGTGAATTTTTGTTTTTCTGGTGCATATTATGACCCTCGGAGACGCCTAGTTTAGGAGATATAGCCATTTTGGTGTTTTGAATTTTTTTTCTGGTGCATAAAATGACCCCCGCAGACGTCTAGGTTAGGAGTTATAGCGATTTTAAAGTTTTGAATTTTCTTTTTCCTGGTGCATAATATGATCCCCGAAGACGCCTAGTTTATTAGTTATAGCCATTTTAAGATTTTGAATTTTCTTTTTCCTGGTGCATAATATGACCCCTGCAGACGCCTAGTTTATTAGTTATAGCCATTTTAAGATTTTGAATTTTTTTTTCTGGTGCATAATATGACCCCCGCAGACGCCTAGTTTAGGAGTTATAGTGATTTTAAAGTTTTGAATTTTCTTTGTTCTGGTGCATAATATGACCCCCGCAGACGCCTAGTTTAGGAGTTATAGCCATTTTAAGATTTTGAATTTTCTTTTTTCTGGTACATAATATGACCCCCGCAGACGACTAGTTTAGGAGATACGGCCATTTTAGTGTTGTGAACTTTTTTTTTTTTCTTGTGCATGAAATAACCCTAGCATACGCCTAGTTTATGAGATACAGCCATTTTAGTGTTGTGAATTTTTGTTTTTCTGGTGCATATTATGACCCTCGGAGACGCCTAGTTTAGGGGATATAGCCATTTTAGTGTTTTGAATTTTTTTTCTGGTGCATAAAATGACCCCCGCAGACGTCTAGTTTAGGGGATATATGGTGTAGAATAACAACAAAAAAAATTTATTTATTTATTTAATTATTTACCATTATCCTCGTTTTACAAATGTCACTTTATATTAAACTGTTAACAGTGGGGTGAACAATAAGAAAAAGTGAAAAAATAAGAACCATTTTATTCTAGATGCAAAAAGGAAAAACATTTCATAAGGAAAATTTGTTTAGAGTATATTAAAGGCTATTAGTCAATGTAGTGTAGCAAAATCTCGATTTCGTTCTGATTGTAGCTAAAAAGCCATTGTTAACTCTTTTCATGAAGTACGCAAATTACCTACGAATCTTGTATCTACAGGGAGACTATTGAATAATTTGCAGAATACAATAGAATATGAATTTCTGTAGCAGGTGGTACGAAAAGCAGGAATAGCGACAAGAGATTTTTGATGGCTCCTCAAGTTGTAAGCGTTAGAAATCGGACTCTGCATATAACCACCTCGGATGAAAAATATTTTTAAGACCTTAAAATAAAACAGATGCCTAACTGGTAGGATTTCAATGTATCTAAATAATTCCATGGAGTGGGCCAGACGAGAAGAACCACAGATCGTCCGTATGACACACTTCTGTAGAACAATCAACGGCTGAATTTTACTCAGGTAAGCACTTCCCCAACACCCTATACCGTACTGCAATTTCGACTGAAATATCCCATAATAAATTGATTTTAGAGTATTAAAAGGAAAAAAATTCTTTAGACGGTAGAATGAGCGAACGGTAGATAACTGATATTGCTTTAAATTTAAAATATGGTTAGACCAACCTAAATTTCGGTCAATAATAACACCTAGGTATTTAAAATGGCTTACATTTTCAATCTTGAAGCAACTGTCCTGACAGGGAACATTCACGCCGAAGGACATTTTCGAGCATTGGACAGAAGATGGAATGTGAAACATGTTAAATCTTGCACATTTAGAAGCATGGAATACGACCTCAATATCTGGAGACTCGTGCGTGGTAAGACTGAAAAACATAAGTTTTGTCTTATCGCTTACTATTAGCTTATGCTCTTTGAACCAGTCTTAGCAATTCAACATCATGGTTTATATCAGCCACTAAGTTTAATGGATTGGAGGAATCATATGCGATCCCAAGGTCATCTGCAAAAGCCCTGACTTTTCCTACAAATGGCTGGGTAAACAAGGAGTTGAGTTGAGAAATAATATAGGTCCAAGGACTGAGCCCCGAGGGACACCAAGGTTGATAACCATAAAGTTACTTAGACTGGATTCGATTTTCACTTTTTTGTTTTCTGTCTTTTAGGTAGGACATAAACCAACTATGTATCGAACCACGAAAACCTATATTATATAGCTTGTTTAGAAGAATATTATGGTCAACCATATCAAACGCTTTTGTTATATCAACAAAAAGTCCAGCACAAGATCTTTTTTCATCCAAACCTTTCTGTATAATGGAGCAAAAATCTAAAAGGTCGTCTTCAGTAGATAGCCCAGCTCTAAACCCAAATTGTATTGGACTGAAGAATTTTATTTTGTTCAGATACTCTATCACTCTTTTCTTTACGATTTCTCAAAAACTTTACTGATAGAAGACAATAGTGAAATTGGTCTATAGTTCCTTTTTTCACGTTTGCTTCCTTTTTTAAAGAGAGGAATAACAATAGCACATTTTAAAACTCCAGGAAAACATCCGGACAGGATACTCAAATTGAAAATATGCTCCAAAATATCAACAATATTGAAGGAAATGTTTTTAAGCATAACATTGGAAATACTATTGCTGCCACACAAGTTGGAGCTATTTAAGGAGTGGATGGTCCTCAAAATCTCAACCCCAGAAATTTGTTCGAAAAAGAAGCTATCTCTTTCAAAACTAATATCTGTAAGCCTGGGTTCAGGATAACAATAATTACAAATGTTAAAATTATTTGTTTGAAAAGACTGTTGCCCAGTAGAAGCAAAGTATTTGTTAAATGCGTTTGCTATTTCTTTGGGTTCTGAAACATTAATATTCCCATTTTTTAAGACAAACGAATTATTTTGCTCCGTTACACTTCGATTCATAATTTTATCGATCACTTTCCATTCTGGTTTAAGATTCCCTAGCGCAGCCTTTATCTGATTGTGATAGCAATCATCGCGGCATTTTCGTACTTCATTATTTATTATTCGACACATACGGTTATAGCGACACTTTAGACTAGCGTTCTGTGGATGTTTAAGGCACTTTTTAAGTAATTTGTGTCTTTGCCTAATTTTCCTAAGAAGTAACCAGCTAATTCAAGGCTTTAGCCTGAAATCCGACTTTTTAGGGATAGTGACATAGCTAACTGAGCTTATATAATTATTTAATATCGTCAAAAATAAATTAACAGCCGTAGATACATTACGAGTATCTTGAGTATACACCTCTTTCCAATTTTCGAAACGCAGTAAATTATTCAGCAGCTCGTAGTTAATTTTATTCAACTTTCTTGGAAAATTATTCTTTTTTTCTTTTCTACTTTCCAAGCCATTAAAAATTACACCAGTCATATAATGATCAAATATTTGAAGATTGAGGTTGATACCAATGTAAGCATTAGGACTAATTCTTAAAAAAACGAGCAAATACATGGACAATGCAAGTACCTGCAATTGGTCTAGTAATGTCATTCATTAAAGAGGTTAAACCATGCTCTGCCATAAGCGCAAGATATAAATCTAACACAGGAATAGCAATTAGCAAATCCAGATTGAAATCGCCTAAAACAACAAGGTTAATCGATTTTTCATCACATAAAAAAGTTTGAAATTCGTCTAGAAACACATGAAATGACTAGAAACACATGAACTGTGTGAAAATCAAGGCAATCGGTTCGAGAAATTTTGGGTGCTGATTTGAAAAACGTGGTTTTGAAAAAACGCGTTTCGAAATATTTGAATGAATAAATCATGACATTTGTCAACTTACATGGAATCATCGATATCAGGTCCATAGTGTAAGTTTTTTATGGTCGACGGTATGTTCATAGCTTCTAAATTTCGTTGTCGGCGCCGTATTCAACGTTCTTTCGTCTGTTCCTGCGCTTGCAGCTCGGCTTTCGCTATGCGAGTTTCGTCTCCTTGCGCAGCGTACAAGTAAACCACCTGTCATGGAGACCTTATGCTTACGGGATGCCCATACATCCATGGGGAGCAAGGATATGCCTTGCCATCGATCTCCGTCAATTCTTTGATACCAATTCGGAACTGTATTGGAGGCACAAGTTCCACCCTTGGTATGAGTCGAGGCCGACCTAAAACCTCTTACTGTTCTTAGAGTCACAACACCCAGTACTTATTTGCTACTCTACAATGGGTTAAACCAAAGGAAAACCCTTTCCGCGATTTGGGTTTAAACCACAGCCACCATGACTGGTATGGACTACCGGTGGTCCAGCCGCCAACAAGACCTATGACCGGCAACTTGTTACTGGTCAAATCGTAGCAACCATTCAGAGGCGTTTTCTGAAGATGTTTACGATAAAACCAGTAAATATGCTCTGCCCCCGCTTTTTATTAGACAACGTCATTAATGGATGAAGCCTTGATAATTGGGCGAGGGCCCTTCAATGCATTCACCCTGAAGTGTGCTATATGGGTCAAAGCCAAATTGCCGACTCGACAATAACAACATAGGTCATGCATTAAGTGTCGTTGCACTTCGCCAGCAAGCAATCGTACACAAAATGAATCAAATTACCGACCGATCGCACGAACGATCATGAGAGCCGACCCAAAAGGGTAACTAACTGGGACACTTAAATAGGACAATAAAATCGGAAATCGAAATCAATAAATGAAAAATGCATCGTGGGAAATATTTTGTACTAAAGCTATTGCGTAAGTATGCAAGAGGAATTATGGATACACTAGTATAAAAGGCAGTGGTTGGGAAGGACAAAATCAGAGATAGAGAAATACTCCAAACAATAGTGGTCGCAGCCCTTGGTTACACAGCGGGCCTTTATTGTGCTATAAAATTATTTAAGTCTACTAAACCGAAATAGTAAAGGTCGCAGCCTTGGTTACACAGCGGGCCTTTAGCTATACAAATTTAATAAAAGAATCTTTATAACGATATAACAAAAGTCTTTCTCTCCGCACATATACTCTTCTCCGCATTTTGACGCGGAAAGCACGGTATATTGGGCGTAATCTAAGAGTATATCCGCCAACACAGCGCTCCAACAATTTTCTCATTGCTGAGGTCTTCGAATATTGGTTTGATTACATATAACACCATTTTTGGCAATGCTGAATAATCGTGATGGAAATTTTTCAGTTCTCTTTTAGCTATCGCTTGTTGCCACTTGCACCACTACTCGGGGCCTTCGGAACAGAAATGATGTTGAGGGTTGCTATCTGTAATGGTACCGCTTTTTTCATGTCATTCTTGTAGTTACGGTTTCTGCGAATACCTAATACAGTACTCAGTTTATCTATAAATTTTGCCGTCAATTTGTTTTTGCCGCCGATTCCAGGATTTCTTTTCTTGCATTCGCGATGACGGGTTCCCATTGGCTTTTGAACGTGTCCCACGCATTCTTTTTATACAATTTCAACCTCATCACCATACGGTTTCCCATTCACTAATCCCGTGTACGTCTTAAAGTCGCCATCCCCGAAGTAATTAGTACACATAAACCCATGCTTTTCGACGGATTTTGAAAGTAATTCTATCATGGCGTCTGCTTACATTTTGCCTGCCGATCCGGCATGGTTTTATCAATTTTCATCAAGATTAGATTTCCATTCCTCATATTGCTCGGTATTTTTTTGTATGTTCCAATAGTTACATTCAGTACAATAAGAAGATTTTACAAGAAAATTAGCGACTTTTCCTGTAAACTGGCCAATGAGAACCGTAACTCCGTACAATGAGGTAAAACCACGTTTTCGCCACGTACCATCTCCTGAAACGGTCGGTTTTGATACACAATATCAGAACTCGAATTTTGTTTTGTTATTTCCTGTTGTTCTTCTTTTAGAGATTGTTTTAACACCAATTGAACAATACTGGAAGCAGTAGAATGAATGTTATTAATTATACGTCGTTTGTTGAAGCGCCGGCGCGGCGGTGAATCCATGAAACCACAAAATTTCATAGCTCTATGCAAACCAATTCCCAATAAGCGCATAACAAAAAAGAATCGTGTATTCATTTAGTAAGCTGTGTTGATGTACGGGCACAAAGGAATGAAAGTCGGTTTGCACGATGAACACGAAATTACAATTTCAAAAGTCCTCAAGTGCTTTCTATTAAGAATCGAACATCACTATCACACTTTTTACATTTTAATCATTCCGATAAGACAGAAAACGCTGTCAGAAAACTCAAAATTCGATACCCCATGGTTGAATTTTCTTGTGTGGATGTCTCTTGATCAGTCTTCAATTTATTGGCACTGGAACTAATATTCTCGTCGGAACGATTTTCGGCAGTATGTCGATTTTTGGGTGAAAAGATCCGGATCGATGAGCTTCTCGAGAACCTTTATCTCTGATATCCATTTTCTTCAGGATATTTATACACAAATGAAAATTCACTGTAACACACAGTTGCACGAACGGCAAGGTACTGACAAAACGTGTCTATTTCTGGCTAATAATAAGAGTCGTATGATATTTCCGTTATACTTGGAGCCGAAGACGCCCAAAAACAAAATAGAATCATAAAAAGGGTCGCTTGCTTCTCTATTCGACGCCGCAAAACTCGTTTCACTCTTTCGGCAGTAACTGGCTAATTTATCGAAACATTGACTTGGCGTTTCCACCAAATATTCTCGAGACCTCAACCTTCAAGAGAATGTTAAAAAAAATAGATTTTTTCGATCACGCTTGGCGTATGGTATATCTACCCTGAAAACAATTTCTCAATTAAGAAAGCGTATCTTAATCCAGCTGTTCTTAGGCCCACTCACCGAAAATTTGACGCTGTGGTAGGTCGTTCGGCTTCAGTTCTTGCTACGTAATATCTTCCACGTAGTTGAGTAACACAATCCCAATTGCTGCGAGCCGCAACGAATGGACAAATTACGGTTTTCATTAACACTGGCGGATAGAGCAGCAAAATTTTCTTCCGTACGCACTGTACATCTGGAGGAGATAGACCCCACTGCGCTTATCAATCCACATAATTTCATTCCCCATCACGCAGTGATGAAGGAATCTAATTCAACTACAAAGCTGCGAATCGTTTTTGATGCCTCCTGCAAAATCTCGAACGGTACGCCACTTAGTGATCATCTTTTCGTTGGTCCAAGATTGCAGGATGATATCTTTGAGCATATTGCTCGATTCAGGAAGCACAAAATCGCATTTGTAGCTGACATCACTAAAATGTATAGGCAAATTTGGGTTCCGCAGGCGGATTCGCTGTACCAACTTATCTTGCGGAGATACGACGAAGGAGAAGAGGTTAAGATATACCGTCTTAACACGGTCACATTTGGCACCGCCTCCGCTTCTTATCTGGCAGGTCGTACCTTAGAACAAATTGCGGTCGATAAAAGGGATCCAATTGCGTCGAAGATTGTCAGGTGCAACTTTTACGTGGACGATGTTATTCATTTAGCAGATTCAGAAGCGAAAGCCATAGAGATAGAAGTGCAGCTGCGAACAATGTTAATGCGAGGAGACTTCCCACTGCGAAAATGGGTAAGTAGCTGTGAGAGGTTGTTGGCATGCGTTCCAGAGGAGGATAGAGAGGTACAGCTACCATTACCATTCGACGAAGGAAACGCGATCAAAGCACTAGGCATCTAGTGGCATCCTGCAAAAGATAGGTTCACATTAAAGATTTCTCTGCAGGACGTAAGAAAAACCACAAAGCGAACAGTCCTATCAGATATTGCGCGGCTATATGATCCAATGGGATGGATTTCGCCTTGCGTCATCGTGGGTAAGATGTTAATGCAAGAGGTCTGGAAAGTAAAACAAACATGGGATGCTGAACTCCCATCAACAATCAGCTTGAGACGGAGCTTAACGCACTCAACACCATCGAGATTCCTTGCTGGATAAAAGAAATCCACGGGTTCTGCGATGCGTCAGAAAAGGCGTATGCTACTGTAATATACCTTCAAGTTATCACCGGAAATACACACGCCATGAATACGATCGAGCTACAATCTGCAAAAATGTTTGCTTGGTGTGGCTCACAAATTACACTTGCGTGAATAAAAACCGCGCCATACATCCAAACAATGTTCGTTGCCAACCGAGTGGCAGAAATTTAAGAGCTTACAGATCCTAAATGCTGGAATACCTTCTAAGGATAATCCGGGAGATCTCGCATCTAGAGGACTTTTTCCAAAGGATCTCCTTAAAAATAATCAGTGGTACATGGGCCTGAATTTCTGCAGTCATTTGATGAGCAACTACATCAGCCATACGAAATCATAACAACGAACCTTGAAGTAAAGTTATCCAAAATGTCAAAACTCAAAAACACTTTTATCGCATCTGGATACCCCATGAAAAATATGTTTTAACTCTGCGTTCACTTCACCGCTTTCGAAAAAAATAAGCTAATGACTCGTTTTTCTTCTCGACATCGTTTACTTCGGACTACGGCGTATTGGCTTCGGTTTTTTACCAACTTGCGATTTAAAGCAAAACGGATGTCGATCAGGATATCTGGATTACTTTCTGTCACCAAAATTTCGTCGGCTCAACGTCGATTGATCGCCATCGTACCACAAGAGGAGATCGCAAAGGTAAGCAAAGATGAGACAGTCACCAACAGAAGCATATTGGCAAGGCTCTCGTCAATCGTAGACGAATATGGGATACTGTGAGTTGGGGGTCGATTGGAAAATGCTATGTACAGAGGCATGCGATAATATCACCTTCATAAACTACCCAAACATCACTCATCGTTCAAGATGCTCACCTTAAAACTCTGCATGGCGGTCAGCAATTAATGATGGGTACACTCCGGTCTAAATATTGGATCTTGCATCTCGAATCTGAAATGTCTAAAATGCTACAGGTACACGTCAACAGAAATGCAGCAACAAATGGGTAATTTGTCAGCGTTACGAGTCAACTAGCGTCGACCGTTTCAGACGTCCGGAGTGGTCGGTGCAGAAAAATGACGAATGCGTACATAGCAATTTTCATCAGCTTTTGTTCGAACATAATACACCTCGAGCTGGTAAGCGATTACACAGCATCAGCATATCTTGCAGCTTCCAAACGTTTCATCGCGCGTCGCGTCATCTGTACAAAAGCGATTGTGGCACCAATTTCAAAGGAGCAGCAAAAATTCTAAACTCAGAAAAGTCGCACATGTCAAAGCAATGGACAGAGCACATTGCCCGACAGATGCAATCGAACGGGCCAACTTGGCATTTCAACCCTCCTGCGGCTCATCATTTCGAAAGGGACTTAACTGAAGTTATGTAAATAAAATAACCTAAACAGATGGCAGCTCATGCAAAAAATTCATCAAGACTTCTGGAGAAAATGGAGATCGGAATATTTGGTTCGTTTATAGCTTTGGCGACTTGGCAGAATAATAAATACGCATCCAGAACCCCGTTATCGATTATAAAAACAGAACACTGAAAACTGAAAAAGAAAATATACATTTTTTATAAGGGAATACGAGGAATTTGAAAACGCAAATATATTCTGCTGTGAAAGTGAAAACAGGCCGAAACAGTTTCCAGGCTATCTAAACCTAAGGGATGTAAGTAAATTAAAATCACTTTTAAACCTATATAAGGACTTAATTTACAAAGAAGGACAAGACTTGAGCTTTACAAACATAATGAAACATAGTATTGTATAAAAACTAATACGATTCTCTAATATCGCTACCCTGAAACACACGCTGAAGAAGTTGACCGACAAATAAATGAAATTTTACGACAAAATATAATCAAACATAGCTGTAGCCCCTACAATGCACCAATTTGGGTGCACCAAATAGTGAAAAATACTGTATCGCAATTGATTATCGGAAACTTAATGAACAGACTACCGATAATCGATATTCCGTGCCTAATATTGTAAATTTATTTGATAAATTAGGTAAATGCCAGTATTTTTCGACGGTAGACTTAGCAAAAGATTTCCATCAAATTGAATTGACCAACATAAAACAGCTTTCTCAACGCGAAACAGTCATTACGAGTTCAGCCGGCCGCCTTTCAGAGATTTTATGAAAATCTTAAGAAACTATGTAAATAAGATTCACTTAGATGATGTACGAGTATTAATATTTTCAACCAGTTTCACTGAACATTTAGATTCTTTAATAAAAATTCTAAACTGATTATGAGAAAGCAATCTTAAATTGCAAATAGCAAAATTTCGTTTTTGAGAAAATGATACTGAGTATTTAGGTCATATTATAGCTGAAAATTGTATAAAACCTAACCCACAAAAAATGGATATACCAAAATATCAAAAAGAAATCAAGTCATTTCTGGGGATCACAGGGTACTATAGGCGATTCATAAAAGACTATGCCAAAGAGGCACATCCAATGGTGAAATTTCTAGAAAAGAATTAATTTAACAGCCTAACCGAACTGAAGCGAATAGAAAACTCCAAAAATGGAAAATCCATCCCAACGAGTACAATTATTCTATAGAATATTTAAAAACTAAGGAAAATCTAGTGGGTGATGGCTTAAAAGGTGTTAATTTCAATGACCATTCAAGTGGTGAAATAAGACACTTATTGGACTTATCAATTTTTAATAGAAAATGGCATTCAATTTCACCAAACAACAGGATCCCACAAGACAGGGAACATGGACGTCGGAAGACTACAAGGGACTTTAAACGAGCACTCACGTATTTTGGCCGTAGAAAACAGAAACAGTGATCAAAATGAAACATTAGATGACAAAATTAACAAAATTGTCAGTATTTACAATACCACTATACTCAGGCCTTTAGATTTCATTACAAAAAACTACGACAACACAGTCATACCAAATTTACATCAGAAGTTTCTGTCCAATAAAAACCGAATAAAAAAACTCAATAGAAGTATTGACCATGTGCATACATAGGAAGCAAATGTTATTCGAAATAGAGATCAGCTAATTTCTCGTACACCCATCACACAGTTAGAGGAATGATTCCTAAAAAAAGAACCGTATAGCAATACGAGAAAGCCAATTGGAGCGGACTTAACAACTTCTTTAGGAATTTTAACTTGTCGTTACGTTTCCTCGACAACGACGTGGATGATCACAGAAACTATTCTCTTTGGAATGAGATTCTTCATCCCTCATCGGATGAAGAGTATCAAACCAACAGAAAGGGCATGGTACGATTTGAGCTATAAAGAGGCTATCAGGGTTAGAGAAATGTTTTCTCGGTTCTTCAAGACCAACCCAATAGTGGAAAACCGAAAAAAGTTTAAACGAACCAGAAATGGCTACAACGTCTTTCTTAAACGTGTAAAATTCCAATACGACCAAAACCGGGGGCAGAAAATACTACAATGTCCCAAAGGTAGTAAAAATTGTTGGGCGTTCGTCAAAACATATCAGAAATTCTGCGTCATCCTCCACCCCAACGCTCATTTACAATGACAATCCAGCTGTCAGCTCTTTGGACAAGGCCAATCTACTTGCCGCACACTTTGCGGCTAGCTCAACACTTCCAGATTGTGCTTTGTCCCCACTTACACTTGAGTGCGTCGAATCTGCATTGGGACAAATCCACGTTCGCACTCGTGTAGTAGCAAGAGTTCTTAAAGATCTAAACATTCACAAATCCGCTGGTTCAGATGGTGTATCTCTTCTACTTCTGAAAATAAGTTCTTCCTCCCTGGCAAAACCACTGCGTAAGCTTTTTCATCAATCCTACTCTATAGGACTCTTTCCGAGCAGATGGAAGACAGCATTTGTCCAGCCCGTCCTTAAAAACGGCGAATTTTCCCCTCTCTCCCCATAAGATGCACTTACGTCACTTCTTTCCAAGGTCATGGAAACACTTATAAACCGTCAGCTCATGAAATACCTCGAAACATGAATGCTTCTCCATGACCGGCAGTACTGTTTTCGTATCTGATGGTATGCCTCACCGAAAAGTGGAACCAAAGCGCACATCAATCTGGCGAAAGCAAGATAATTGCACTTGATATTTCCAAGTGATTTGACAGAATTTGGCATCAGGCTCCTTTGTCGAAAATGCGTGCTTTTGGAATCGATGGCTCTCCTCTTCCATGGATTAGATACTACTTTTCGGAACGCTCAATTCAAGTTGTCATGGATGGCTTCAAGTCTGATATTCACAAAATAAATGCTGGTGTGCCACACGGCTCCGTTCCGTCTCCGTCACTCATTTTATTTTTTATCAATGATATCTTGTCTGCCACTATATACATATATTCCTGTGCTGACGAAAGTACTCTCTGCTTTTCGTATTCGTTTCCAGACTCACGTCCCTGCTCTTGGGGTGTAGAACGGGAACGGCAGCGTATGTTAAGCTCGAAACGGTGTCGTCGAGGCGAAATGTCTAGGTTTCCTCAAGCGATGTAAGAAATACTTTACCTGACCTCAATATATAATGCATTTATCCGCTCGAAATTGGAGTACAATCATGTGGTCAGGTGCGCCTAAACATCTCTACACCTGCTAGACAGGACTCAAAACCGAGCGATAAAACCCATAGCTGATACCAATATCCCTCAGTCCATGGACACCCGATATCGCTATTTCCACCACAAGTGCTCGATAGAAATCGCCAGTAGCATTCCACCCCTTCAAACCTTTAACCATAACATCCGTCTCGCTATGAATGCTCATCAATATACCCCCAAGCCAACTTTCGGACGTACTCTGAAATCCGAACTCTGAAATACGAAAAATTATCAGAATGTCAGACAGAAAAAACGTACTTTCTTAAGTGCAATTCAATAGAGAAAATAAATTTAATATTTGAAATAAGAGGAGAGCTACTGAATATGAAATTCTTTCCACACCGTCCAGATCTACCTATATTGTGCAATCTTTGCAATATGAAGATACGAGAGGATATACTTCAATTTCTTGCAATACGTCCAGTCAATATGTCGAAGTACTTATTTTTCCAAGTATAGTACAAGGCCGTCAGGTAGGCAGCGAGCCTCTTACATTTATCTCAAAACCGCATTTTTCAGGTTGGCCAATTTTCTACCAATTCACTTCAAATTTTAACCAGATCTTTAAAAATATATTGCCTTAATAAGTAGATTTTTTTTACATGGCATAGCTCATTTGTTATTAACAATTTTCTGGCGATTTTCTACGATTTTTGCAAGTTTAATTTTGGAAATGCGCCATTCAGCCAAAAATTAATGTATGTATGAAAAAAATACTACGTACTTCTTTAGCTGTTTTTATGTATAATACAATAAAAAAAAATTTAGGTGACTCTTCATAATTCAAAATTTACAGGAGCTGTTGGTAGGGCCTGGAAGGGTCTACAAAAAAAGAGAGTCATCAGAGAAACGCTGCACAGCCGCCATTTTTAAATATATTATTCTATAAAAATTATGTTTTACAGTCAATCATATGTACAATAAACTTCTATCTTTGTAAACCCGATTTATTTTATATTTTTCCTGAAAAAAAAATCACAAAAAAGCCTACTTTTACGGCCTCTAGAATGGGCTAACCCCATAATGCTTCGAACTGGAGTCCCAGTTGAAGTGGAAATTGATAGAATCTCACCGGTGCACAGTGGCCGACTTCATACATCAGTAGTTGGACAAAAGTCAAAACTGAACATAATTTTTTTTTAACTTTTTTACCGTTTAATTTAGAGCTCAAAACAACAAAAGAGGCTAGCAGTCAAATTTGCAACTATACTTACACCGCAATGATGCAGTTTGAGATCACTTATTATGTGTTCCAGTTTAGAATTTGCATTGTCACTGTAAGTACAAGTATCTACTAAAGAAGAAAACCAAAAAAGCAAATATGTCGCAAAATCCAAATTGTAAGTAATTCCCAAAAAGTGACAGTGGTGTCTACCATATATGCAGTAATTTAATGATTTCTAAATTAAAAATTTTTTTTTTGTATAAAGAACGATTAAAAAAGTCCGACATACCGCCTTGACCACAAGAAGATCAGACAATTAGAAATACAAGTCGATTCATCTAAATCTATATTGTCCCCTTCAAAGAAACTCCCATCGACTGCAACACACTTATGCCAGCGCTTGATCCAATCCTCGAAACATTTTTTTATATTCGGATTTCGGTATGTCCATCAGTGTTTCCTGCGATTTTTCCATTACTTCCTCTCGGCTGCTGAAACGCGTTCCCCATAGTGGTTTTTTAACTCGATTGAACAGAAAGAAGTCACAGGGAGCCAAATCAGTAAATCAGGTGAATTCGGTGGCTGTTGGATGGTAGTTGTTGCATTTTTCGTCAAAAAATTACGAATAATGTTGATTCTGTGCGACGACGGTGCGTTATCATCGTGCAAAATCCACGAGTTTTCTGCCCACAATTCTGGTCTCTTTCGGCGAAATTCTTGACGCAAACGTCTCATAACTCCCAAATAATACTCTGGCAAAAATTCATGATGCACTACACCGTTGTAATCCATGAAAACCGTGAGCATTGCCTTCTTTTTTGACTGAAAACGACGTGGTTTTTTTGGTCTCGGCTCATTTGGTGAACGCCATTCACTTGCCTGATGTCTGGACTGCGTGTCGTACTCATAGGAACACGTCTCGTCTCCAGTGATGATTCTTTTGATGAATGTGGCATCGGATTCAGCCTCGCAAATCATCTCTTTTCCGACGTCAACATGGTCTCTTTTTTGCATGAAATTTAGGTCTTTTGGCACCAACTTTGCTGCTACACGACGGAAACCCATCTCCCTGATGGTTAATTTGCGGTTATTGACCAACATTTCTTTTACTTCATCGATGTCGATGGTCTGCCACTGCGTTCATCATTTTCGATTGACTCACGACCACTTTTGAACCGCTCGTGCCACTGGTAAACGACCATTTTCTTTAGAGAATCATTGCCGAAACACTTTTCCGACATTTCTAACGTTCGCGCACCATTAAATCCGTTTTTTGCGTAAAATTTAATACAAGTTCGTTGTTGCAAATTTGAATCCATTTCTAAAATTGTAAAAAATCGGCAACACACACAGAGATAGATAAACTCTTGGCTACGTAACTTTTGCAAATGTCAAGCTATGACGATAAGATTTAGAGGAAATGTCAACAACAGATTTACGAACTTAACAAAAAAACAGAACTCAATGCCGAACAATGGGAGCGCCACACGGTGGTTGTTCCGGAATTTTTTGATCAAGATGGTAGTCTGATCACAAAAGTAATTTTATTATTAAATTTCAATCTTTCATTTTAATTAACAATAAACATTACATTCCTATAACCACCGTGAAGTATATTTTTTCCTTTATAAAGGTAGCAATGATCTTCCAACAGAGAGGCCGTCACTTACAAGAAATGAAATATTTTTACTTATGCGCGAGAACGCACTTTTCAAATCGTCTGTTTCTGATGGTGCGGATGAAGTGGTAAAGTTTGTTTATTCAAAGCTTTCCATATTGGACGTAAATGAGGACCAACATAAAAAATGTTTCAGTTACACCAATAAGTTTGTGTCACTAGTTTTTCAAAAGTGGGTTGCAAAGAAACGTACGCTTCATGTGTCCGTAAGTTCAGAAGAGAGTTTGCTATTCAAGGAATTTCCAATGCCTATAGATATAGAAGAAAATAAGCAAAAATCTCAACTTGGAAGGCCAGAGAAAACATTTCAAGAAAGTAGATTAAAGTTTAAAAAAAGAAAAATTCGATAACTCATGAATAAGTCTTCAGAAGAACTGTCCGTTGCAACGGAAGCGAAGCCAAGACAAGAAGCTAAACATTCTGTGGCCGAGGTCGTAAGAAAAGCTATTGGCAGCTCACCCAAAAGTCTGAAAAAACTTGAAGTACCCCAAATAACAAAATCAGCAATCACGTATACACCTGAAGAAGCCTTAGCTCTAATGACTGAATTAAAATTAACGAAGCATAAGTATAAAAATCTTCAAAAAAATCCTAAAGAAAGAAATGCGAACATATACCCTAGCTATGGCTCTATACTGGAAGCAAAAAAAAGATGTTATCCACCTATTACATCAATGACGATTTGAATGTACTTAGAAGTGGGGAGTTGATCTTAGTGGGGATACTCCCGCTATAAGCAAAACTTTTTAGTTAATCCTGCCGCAAGTGATTCGGACATATTGTTAACATGCATTGTGCCTTTAGAAATCAAGAAAAAATCTGAAAATGGATGTATAAAATTAGGGATAAATTCAAGAACTTCATCACCAAGATAATGCCGGCTAGTAAGGTTAGAATTTGCTAGGGAAAACTCAGATACAACTATAACAGAGGTCAATCGAATGAAGTCTGAAATAAATATTCAAGGTTCGAGATAAAAAAGTCCATCTTCAAAACCAGCTCAGGAATGAGTTGGAAATATTCGTTGATTTTCCGAAACAAGAAGGGGGTAACACGAATGATAATAACACTGTCCACACGTTTTTCAAGGACCCAGCAAAAACAGCCGGTATAATTGGAATTGATTATGAGCCCGTACAACGTTTTGCCATAGTACTGGTTACTCTTTCATATGGATTGAAAATTGAAACAACCAAATTCCGAAAGTTTTGCAGCCAAACTATTTTTTAGCAAATATAATTGGTATGAAATGCCTATGAGCGTCCATAATATACTTATTCATGGTGCTGACGTTATTGAGAACTTCTCTATTTCTATTCACCAACTGTCGGAAGACGTTTTAGAAGCCCATTAAAAAAACTACAAGTTTTACCGTGAAAGCTTCTCAGGAAAGATATCACGGCTCGCAACCAATGAGGACTTTCTTCATAGTTTGCTAATTTCATCCGATCCTATCATAAGTGGTATAAGGCACCTTCCAAAGATAATTAATCTTTGCCTCCTGAAGCATTAGATATAGCATGTTAATAGAATCATAAATAAATAAAGTCTGCATTACAAAAATTAAAAACATTTCATTAAATATTAAAGTCCAGCTAGCGAACATAAATCGACCAGTGTGCGGTGCCATGAAATAAAGTTTTATGCAAAAAGGTCCAAAGCGTAGTTTCGGACTTTATTGCACTTTTGACCATTTTGCACAAGACTGTATTTCATGGCACCATTTCACCGAAACACGAAAACTTCTCAATGACTGGCAATATGGTTTTCGTAGCAACAGGTCCACTGGTGATTTAATGGCATATCTCACCGAAAAGTGAAACCAAAGCGTTCATCAGTCTGGTGAAAGCAAGACTTGATATTTCTAAGGCATTTAACAGAGTTTGGCATCAGGCTCTTTTGTCGAAAATGCGTGCTTTTGAGATCGATGACTCTCTTCTTCGATGGATTAGAAATTACCTTTCGGAACGTTCAATTCAAGTTGTCTTGGATGGTTTTAAGTCTGATATTCACAAAATAAATGCGGGTATGCGACACGGGCTCCGTTCTGGCTCCGACACTCTTTTTAATTTTCATCAACAATCTCTTATCTGCTACTTCTAATCCAATATATTCCTTTGCTGACGACAGAGCTTTCTACTTTTCATATTCGTTCCCGAACTCACGCTCCTGCTCTTCGGCTGTAGAATGGGAACGGCAGCTCATTAAATTCCGATATTAACAGCATAACCAATTGGGGAACTATCAATCGAGTGGAATTTAATGCTTCCGAAAGTCAATGCAGTCTGTTGTCATTAAAGCGAAATTCAAATACCAAGCCATTATCCATGAATAGCACTTGCATCGTCGAAACCGATAAACTTTCCATTCTCGGTAAGGGTGTCAGTGACAACTTACGTTGGAATGGCCACATATTCGATGTCGCCAAAAATGCTGCGAAATGTCTAGGTTTCCTCAAGCGATGTAAGAAATATTTTACCCCCTTTGATCTGGCACAATATATAAGGCGGATGATATTGATCTGATCAGGTGCTCCTAAAACATCTCTGCACCTGCTAGATAGGATTCAAAATCGTGCGATAAAACTCATTGGTGACACTAATATCAGTCAATCAATTGACACCCTCGAACACCGACGAAATGTCTCCTGTCTCACTTTGTTTTATCGCTATTTCCACCACCAGTGCTCCATTGAAATCGCCAGTAGCATTCGGCCCATTCAAACTTTCAACCGTAACACCCGTCTCGCTATGAATGCTCATCAGTATACCCTCAAACCCATTTTCGGACGTATTCGTGATTCTTTCCTAAGCCATACAACTCGATTATGGAATGCCCTGCCGATCTCTGTGTCTCCTGGTCGTTATAATTTACAAACATTTAAAAACAATGTACATCGGTACCTGTCTTTTCTTCCTCCCTAAATTTCCTTCGTCCGCGCTGTGTACGAACATTTTAAGGGCACAAAACCCCTTTAGCGAGTGCCGATTATAAAAAAAAAAAAGTTGTCATTGGCAGGAACAAGCATGTTAATAACTGGGCTACTAATGTTGTTTCCATATGGTTTCAGCGCCTTCTTTCGGGTAAACAGTTGTTGCTGCTTTTTGCTGTTGTCAAATTAGATGTAGAGTCTTTCGAGTTCCGTTTTCGTTTTGATTGACCTTCCCCACTTCGAGATTTCGGCTCGATTTCAGCTGAGTGGTTCTTTTGTTCTGTAGATTCATTGCCGATTCGCAGGACTGCCAGCTTGCGAGTGGATCGACAAAGGATTCACGATTAATTTCCATGTCCACTTGTGGACAAATGGCGTCGCTTTAAAAAATACTACCTGGAATGATGTGAACCGACAGTGGCGAGTCAGTGCTGAACCTAAATGCTGTTCCCTCGGAACAGAAAAGCAGATATATAGTAGATACATTATTATTACTAATATTATGAGCTTTACTAACCCATGTGAAATTTTTTATTATTTGACAGGAATTCTAAGGTTATCTTAATTAGTAATAAATATACATATAAATAAATAAAAAATCTAATATAATTCAATTTTAATTTTGGTGGGGTCTGAGGCCATCATTTATTTGGCTTAGTAATACAAGTTTAATCTAACTTAAAAACTAACAGAAAGACTCAAAAGCTAGGAATCAAGGGAATGATGAAGGAGATCGTGTTTAAGACGAACAGTCCTTAGGTTGAAATAAAAAGTGGAAGCTTTGGAAGATTGGTTTGTTGGAGCCATAAGAGGTGCGGTAGACCGGTAGATAGAAGAGACAACGGCAACGTAGATTACGTGGGTTGATGTTGAAGGAAATAGAGTTGAAAAGTTATGCACAGTCGATGCCATATTCCTACGTTCTTCTAACGAATTCATATTGAGAAGTTTTAGGCGGTCCTGATAGGGAGGTTAGATTACATATAGGGTCGTTCCAATGCAGACCACGGAGAGCAAATCGGAGGAATCCACTTTGAATACCCTCGATTTGGGAAACATGAACTTGTAGAAAGCTTGACTGTGGTAGTTGATCTGCCTTTTAGAAAACAATGTTGTCTGGGCGACTAGTCTCGACAGTAGCTTAGCCTATGCCCTCATCGAGAAGAGATCCATCCTTCTTTTTCCGATTTTTTGCTTGCTGATTTCAACTTTTCAATTTCATATATGTACAGGGTTTTGGGTATTAAGACGAGTCAACACATCCTTCGTTTCCCTAGAATCCAGAAGATGCCACGCATTAGTATCGATGGCCTGAAAACTTCAAAAGTCTTAGTTCCCAATGGGAGTTTTGGCACTGACTGGCTGGGACTATTTACCTAATAAATGTATATGATACAATAATACACTTAACTATGTACTCGAACATTGTACATATAATCATAAAGTTATTGGATGTCACACTCATCTTTATCCGTAATTTCCCGTAAAAAGGATCCCACAAGGAGTACAATGGACTATTTTTTTGTCCGATTGCTCTGTTCCGACAGAAAATAAATAAAAAATTAGGCATCTGTACTATGACAGCGTAATGCCTTGACGACTTTATTTCATTGCTTAAATTTCCGAATTCACAATTTCTCATTCCCTCGACTGGTATGAATTCCGTCACCTTTTATTATCTGTCAAACTAAAATGGTGCCAAACAAATGTTGTACTTATGCCACTTTAAAAAAAACTCCATCCATCGGCGGAGCGATACTTCAATTTCGAAAATTCCGACTACAAGTCGTTAAAAGGATTTCAGCCAAAAGGATAAAATGGGAAAGAAGAAGAAACAAATTTACCACATAACTCAACCACAGACTGAGCTTTAGATTTGATTTTTAAGTGAATAGTTTCCACTTCTTGATGCTACTTTAACGACTGCTACCAATACCAGACAAATAGAAAAGGTTTATTGCTGAAAGGCATTCGACATAAAAGATTCCCACCACTCAAGGCCAACAAGGACCCAGAACAACAAAAAAAAAATCGAACAAAATTCCAAAATAAAAGAAAAGTTCCATAGAACTTTCTTTACCTCGTATATGAGTATTTGTTCGCAAAAAAGTAAATCGACTTGCACTTGCAACACAATTTCGAACGTCTGTTCTTTTTCGTCTTGTTTTTGAGCCAAGAACTTTAGAGTAAGTCTTAGTGGAAAGTTTCCACCAACTCTCGCTCGACTCACAGGATCTAAAGCTGGAAAAAAAACAGCGGTTTTCCCTTGTTTTATTGCACTTCTCTTAGTGAATGGAAAAAACACTTTGCACAAAGGGGAGAGACGACTAGAAATGATGAAAAGCACATGAAACTCCTTTACACGACTCTAGCTGATTTTATGGTTTTTACGATTTTTTTTTTCTCCGTTTTCATTACTCTTTCCTCTTTCATGTGATGAGTTGGCTGTTTTTCAAAAGCTTTACCAGGTAACATCCTTTATATCATAAAAAAAAAAAAGAGCAAACGAAAACTTCAGTGACAAGCAATGTGTTAGGGATGCTCATTACGAACTTTAAAAACTGCCCTGCAATCCTGAATGCATCCTTTGGATACCTTAAACTCATTCTCCGCACGATCATCCCTCCACAACATTTAGGATGGGTGGTAAAATTCATCAACCACCTCTTTTAGTTTTGAAGCTAATAAAGTTTACCCTTACAAGTCCGGATCAAGTAAGCAAGAAATTCATTTTCGAATTTTCAACTTATTAATAGGCTTTTGCAATATTACCCTTGGGTGGTATTGTAGGAGTGGCAGTTGGTCCACAGCTCACTCACCTGGATATCAAGGAAAAAGACTTTCTTTTTTGTTAAAAGGAAAAATCTGTGTAGGAAGAGGAACAGGGTAAAGTTGGTAATATTTCATTCCCTGTTTCTCGACCGAGACCAATGTCGGTCGGCGCAAAGGAGATACAGGATAAGAGGTTCGCTTCCAGGTTGCGAGTTCCAGGTTTTAAGTTAGGGAGTTGAGGAATTTCCGTTTCCTTAAATTGTTTGTTTATTTGTTTATCAATTTCCGCTTCATATTCCAAAAAGTTTGTTTACACTTTTCCGGAAGAGAAGAACAAAATAAATTTCACAGTTGGAAAGTGAGAGCGAGTCTCAATGGGATACGATACAAGGGTGAACGAGGGAAATAATAATAAAAAGGAAAACAAAAGACAAAAAAAAAAGGAAGAAAAAACGAGAAATTTGTTAAAAGGTTTGGGGCGTGAATGGGGGTGCTGGGTGGCAAATATGATTGTCTTTCATTCTTGACTTTCAATTTGTTGTGTTGTGCTGCGATGCCTGTATTTGCGGGGGATGTTTTCCAATTTGAAATCAATCAATGGTTCATCATTCCCACTTGGATAGAAGTTGTGCTGAGTGGGTGGACTAAAGATTTTGAGTTTCATGTCAGTGGTATAATCTTTGTGATATGTAAATAAACAATTTACGAACTTCAGACAACTAAGTATTTTGGGTTTTTATTTCTATTTTTATCCGTTTCCTAACGATCAAAGTTCCCAAAACAATTTTTTTATGTCGTCTGGTGAATTTTTGAAGACTTCATTTACCGATTAGTCGAAAAACTCTTTCTGTCTTTAAGTAGGTTAAGTCAGTTAACAAGGATTGTGCTAGTATCTAAGGGACAAGCACACATGGAGGCTTATTGGCCTATTTTTATTCGCGGTTGATGCTTCATTGTACTTAATATTTTTATTATTATGTTGGGTCATACCTAGCTTGTGCTGGCAGAAAACTAGCCAGGACATTTAGCAAATCTAAATATATCTATCAGTTTTGCTTTCCTGACGTTCTCAAGGTCGTTTTACATTAGGCGCTTGACACGGCGTGGTTAAGGCAGCCGTAAGCAAGTATGTTAAGGCAGCCGTAAGCAAGTATGTGATAGTTTCTATTTGCTCTTTGTTCCTACAGCTTCTGCGTTAATCTTGAGAAGAGGCTCCTATTGCTAGTTAGAATACTCGTAGCGATACGGATGTTTTCTTTTTTGAGTCCGAGACGGGTACGTGTTCCCCTGCTGTCTAGGTTTGGCCAAAGGGAGCGTGAGATGGCACCGACATTCCTGAAGATCCATGGATTGTTCAGTAGATATAAGTTCCATTTTGCGTTTCAGGGTTTCAATTGGTATATCTAGCGCATAATGTGTGTTACTCCTATGTAGATAGCCACCCTCTCTTGCTAGCTCATCCACTTTCTCATTCCCTTTAACTTTTTTGTATCCAGGTACCCAGCAGATATCCACTCGTTGAGATTCGCAGACTCTACTTTGAGTATGATGACATTTTTGTACCACTATTTATTTGGTGGTTTCACTTGGCAAAGCTTTCATGGCTGCTCGACTGTTCACAGAAATGCAGGGAAGTCAAGTTCCATGAGAGTACAGCCTGTGCAGCTTCACGAATGGCAAATATTTCTGCCTGAAAAATACCACATTCGTCCAGAATTTTAAAGGAGTATTTGATCTGTAGCATTTTGCAGTAAATTCCAGCTTCAGTAACTTTCTCCATTTTGGAGTGTTAGTTAACCAATTATGTCTACTATGAATTGGTGTAGAGAAACCAATACCAAAGTCAAGTCCTGGGACGTTGTAGTCGCTACATATCCTCAATTTTGATGGTTCTTAGACGCGTGCATCTATAGGACTAACTCTATTTTAATCTGATCGAGCTATTGAAAGCCGTGCATTTAAGGAATTCGGATGCAAGAAAGAGGTTAAGCATTATCTCTATTGCAGCTGGAGGAGGAGTTGAGCTTAACGCTGCTGTTATTGCAACACGCGCCAATCCTTAAACTTGTGTGAATATTTTGAGATAACTAGTCTTTTCCGTGGCTTTCCACTAAACCATCCCACCATAGGAAAATTGGATCTATTGGGTCTAATTATGGCCATGTAAATGATGTTTTTTTTTTAGAGATATACAAATATGAAATAAAACACTTTAAGCTAATGTTGATGTCTATAATATTAGTTTTATTTCTTTTACAATTTTCTGCCATTAGTATTTAAGTATAATATTTGGCATATGCGCGCTACGGCTAGCTCGAATGAAGCGCAATCCTGAAGTCCAATTTTCTATAATTTTATCGAGCAATTGGAGCCATATATCAGCAATAACATGGCGATTGGTAACTTCTAAATCGTCCAACGTCTCTGATTTATCGGCGTAGACTAGTGACTTCACATACTCCTAATGAAAGTAATATAAAGGTGTGAGATCAGATCGTGTAGGAAAGTTCACAGGTCCATTAAGCGAAATTATGCGCTGAGCAAATTTTCCCGCAATAAATTGGTGATGTCACGCGTCGTGTGGTATGTTCCGCCATCTTTTTGAAACCAAAGCTCTACCACGTTAATGCCATTCAACTGAGGAATGAAGAAGTCAGAAATCATGTTTCTATAGCGCTCTCCATTGACGGTAACGTTCTGGCCGGCATCGTCCTTAAAGAAATATGGGCCGATGATGCCAACAGCCCATAAAACACACCAAACAGTTAGTTTTAATGGTTGTAAGGGCGTCTCAACAAAGGCTTCCAGGTTTTCTCCACTCCAAATTTGACAATTTTGCTTGTTTACATCTCCATTTAACCAAAAATGGGTCTCTCCGGAGAACAAAATTTCGCGTTGAAAATGAGGATCAAGCTGAATCATGTTTTCGGCCCATTCATCGAACCTACAATGCGTATAATGGTTTGCACGCGATTTCAACTCTTGCACACGCTGGATCATATAAGCTTTTAAGCCAGGATCTTTTCGTAAAATTTTCCACAAGTTGGATGGGCATAGTTTCAATTGCTGTGAACGGTGGCGAATCGACTCATTCGGATTCTCCTCAACACTGCGCTACACAACGAAAATAGCTGCTTCTGTTCGCACTGTTTGTCGTCTTTCGGGATGCGTATTACAGTATTATCCACTAGAGTATACATCGTGTGAAAACGTGTTTCGAATAACTTGCTCAGATGGACGATAATGTCGACCGTAAAATGGACGTAGCGCACGACAAATTTGGCGAACCCAACCACAGTTTTGGAAATAAGTGTGCACAATTTGCACTCGTTCTTCTAAAGTTAATCTATTCACCGTAAAATGGTAAAATGTACTAACTACAAATCAACTTTAAACTGTCAAATTGACAATCTGAAGGGACGGTATTGCCAGTTTAAAAATGAAACCTAAAAAAAAAACACCCATTACATTCAGTGTATTATATGGTACATGGTCTTAGTCTCCAACGTTTACTAAAGGTTCTGCGATTCTCCATTGATTGTGGGGTGCATTGGCATCGCAGCCGATTACTACACCAGCCTTCTTTGATTCGGCGTTCCAGTTCATGAACGGCTTTTGGAGGAGACATGTTAAGCTGAGGATGATATTCTTCACCTTGTTCTCTAATCTTTTGCCACCATATCTCCATTGCTCTGTCTAAACAAAAACAGCTTTTAAGTAATTTTTTTGGATGATATACAGCTTCTCGTTTTACCTGTATATTTTCGATAGAAAATATCGTACTCTTTGGACTTAAATTGGGGGCATTAGCCCCACCAAATTTAATATTTGTAACTTGTTTCCAAGAATCCATCAAAGTTTCCCTCGGACATGAAGAGCATCGAATCAAAAATAGCTGTTTTACAGTGGCGAAAGTTAATTTTGTTTTTAGACAACCTATCGCGTTCCAAGTCAAAATACAGAACCTCAACAATCTGTAATATACAGTGCGGGAACAATGAAACACGCCGGTTGGCGATTGGTGGAAGAGTACGATAGCGGTTTTTGTAGAGTGGCCAAAAACAAACATTTTTTTCTGTGGCAAGGGGGGGTCTATCTCGCTCCATTTAGGAGGTAGGGGCAATTTCAGAAAAAAATTACCTAAAATGATTAAAAAACAACGGCAACACTTACAATAAAGTACTATTACGGTTTTGAAAGCCAGGAACCTGTTCTTTAATCCTAAATTTAAGTTGAATTATTTATGTCATTAGTTTTTGAAAAATTCGCATGCAAACTCAAAGTTTTGATAAAAAAAATAAAAAAAAAAAGTTTAGGCCAATTTTTATTAAATTTGTTATTGGGTATATAACTTAGTTCGTGAGGTTTTTTTCAAAATTTGAACATTTATTTAAAAAAAACATGTACAATAGTATTATTCAAAGTATTGCCCATCTGAAGCTATGACTTTTTCCCATCTTTCTGGCAATTTGTGGATCCCATCCCAAAAGAACTGCGCCGGCTTGATAGCCAAGAATGAATCAAGCCAATTTTTGATATTCTGCTCTGATGTGAACCGTATTTCAGTGAGTGCGTTCTGCATCGACCGGAACAAATGGTAGTCAGAAGGGGCAAGGTCTGGGCTATAAGGCGGGTGGGGTAAGATTTCCCATCCACTGTTTTCCAAATAGTTCTTAACCGGAATAGCAACGTGGGGCCGAGCGTTGTCATGATGGAAAATTATTGCCTCGCGTCTGGTCGCATATTCCGGGCGTTTTTCGGCCACTGCTCTCTTCAAACGGATTAATTGTGTTCGGTAGCGTTGTCCATTGATGGTTTCACCCGGTTCACACATCCATCTGATCCCACCAAATACAGAGCATTACCTTCGCAGTAAGTAGCTTTCCAACGCATGTTCCAATGGAATAATAACAATGGAATAATACAAGTTACGCCATCTCTTAGCAAAACGCACGATTTAAGTTATAGACCCAATATATGAAGTGGTAAATTGGCTTTTTGTGGTCAATGCCTTGTATCAATTCTGAATCAAACACAAAAACCGAATGGTTTTATGCCTTCTAGTTTTTGAGAACATTGACAATTACTAAAACTACTTTTTTATGAGAATTAATGTTGATGATAAGTTCATCTTTGTAAGTAAGACTTGCATTGCATTCTGCGTCCCAGTCAGTCAGTTTGTGCGTAAGTCAGGAGTTAGTTAAATATAGTCAAGTCAATTTTCAATGTATTAAAAAAGTATGTAAGTCTCGTCAATGAAGTCATCGTCCGTACCGCTGTTACTGTCGAGTTCGTTGAGTTCGTCGTTGATGGTGAGGAGCCGAGGTTGTTTTGGCGGTAAAACACCCTCTAAGCGCGCACTGTGAACGGTGGGAGAGTCGAAGTCCTTTAGTTGCAAACACACACTCTCTTCACCATCGATAAAACATGGGTACACTTTTTTTACGTCTAGTAAAAATTCATGATTTGGGAGACCAAGTCGTTCTTATATTCTTTTTGAAGCCAGCGTTTTTGATAAAAGAAAAGTGCCATATATTGGTGAAGGTAGTGCGTTGTTTTCCGTCATAAAATAGTTTTTTTCAGAAGCTTGTTCCGATTCTCCAGATCATTAATAGTGTTGGTTGCATCGGTTTTATTGGCATATTCGCCTTTGCTGTGGTTCGTAACTTCATGAGTCGTGGAACTAGGTAACATTTTCTCAACACCTATGTACTGGAGTGCGCAGTCGGTACAAATACGACTGGTGTTGGGATTAACTTATTTATAGATATAAGGCCACAAACCTTACTTACGCGGGGCGTTCAACATATTCTCGATATCGGGGTGAAGCTGTGGTTGTATATATAAACTGACTTATTTATCAAGTAATACTATTATTTTAATGCATTCATGTAAAATTTCATATAAATATGATTATTAATTCGCGTTTTATCTCTAGTTAAACAGAATCATAATGGCAACTGAGACGATGATGGTGAAAATTGAGCATCGCGCTGTAATTAAATTTCTCACTAAGCAAGGAAAAAGTCAAAAAACTATTCATGAAGAGATGGTGGCTGTTTACCAGGGTTCCGCACCTTCATTATCAACTGTGTAAAAGTGGTCAAGTGAGTTCAAGAGAGGCAGAGAGAGCATTGAAGACGACCCCCGCTCCGGCGCCCCGGCTACTGCTTGTACGGGAGAAAGCATCAAAGAAGTCGAAAAACTTGTTCTTGAGGATGCCCGAATAAAGATGAAAATGATGGCAGAGATCACCAAGCTTTCAATTGGTACCATTCACACCATTCTTCATGATCATCTTAACCTTTCAAAGGTCAGTGGAAGGTGGGTACCACGAATGCTCACAGCGCCTCAGAAAAAAGTGAGAATCGCATGCTGTAGAGAGCTTTTGGAGATGTGTAGTGAGAACGCGGGCGGTGTTATGGATCCAATTGTTACTGGGGACGAAACATGGGTCCACCACTATTACTCTGAAACCAAACAAGAGTCCATGCAGTGGCATAAAAAAGGAACAGACCCCCCAAAGAAGTTCAAAGTCACTCCGTCTGCCGGGAAGCTCATGGCCACAGTTTTTTGGGACTCAAAGGGAATCTTGCTCATTGAGTAGAAAAAAAAAGATGAAACCATCAACGCCACATCCTACGCTTCCACTTTGCATAATCTGCGGGAGGAAATTAAAAAGAAAAGACGGGGTAAACTCGCAGCGGGTGTGTTGCTTCTTCATGACAACGCTCCTATTCACACGGCGCGAGTTTCTAAGGCTGCTGCGCGAGATTGTGGTTTCGAAGAAATCCAACACCCACCCTATAGTCCAGACCTTGCCCCTAGTGATTATTTCCTGTTTCCGGATTTGAAAAAATGTCTTCGTGGAAAAAGATTTTGGATGATGAAGAACTCAAGTCGGTATTTTGCAGAGAAAGAGGAAATTTATTTTTTTGAGGGTTTAAAAAAGCTTATCTCAAGATGTAACAAATGCATTTATGTTATGGGAGATTATATTGAAAAATAAAAACAATTTAAATTGAATTCGCATTTTCCTTCATTGAGAAACATATAGATGCTTGTCTTACTGGGGCCAAGAAGGCTTTAGCTCTGACAAGAAGGCTGTTTCACAGTAGTCAACTTGTTTCCAGAGTGAAGGTCATATGCTATGTGGTCCTAATTAGGCCAGTCATCGCGTATGGTGGTTCCTTGTTGTTCAATGTAGCGCCGTATCAGAATCAAAGTACAAAAAATATTATCCCGACAAAGTCCTTTACGTTGGGCTATTCTGAATAGGATTGAAATTTCCTGATTAAGGTGATTCGAAGACACATTGCAGAGGCAATGACCAAAGATAATAGCCTGATCTTTCTGGGTTATTACCCAGGAGAGCTCACTTGTATCGGGCTTTATCCGGCCAGAGGCTTTTCTCCATATTGATTCGGATCGATGCCGAGAAACAGTACACCGAATTCTGGTGGCTTCAAGAAGGGAGAGGGTTGGTTCGCTCTCCTAGGTCGGTACATTACTAAGGTAACATACTCCTCCTAGTTGTAAGTTAGATTAAGGATAGTTAGGGGGATCTCGTGGAAAGGCAGCGGTCGTTAGCAAGAGGCGGCGCCTCTGGCATTGGTTAAATCTCGATGATGATTGTGCACGATGTTGACGAATGCCAGGTGCTCGAAATCGCAATTGGGATGGTGACCACCCAGTGCGAGAGGCTACGAGTGCTCACCACCCCGATTATACTCGTAGTTAAGATACGTTAAGTAGCTTAGGTTGGTTAGGTAGAATAAGGCCAGAGTTTTAAGTTTTTTTCTTAAACTATTTTTCTTAAAAATGTCATATATTGTATAATTGATAGATAAGATGATTCGTAAGATAGCTTTTAAGGTTGAAATGCAAAATTTAAATGAAATTGTTAAGTTTCGAGCGTACGGCAAGGTAAGTTAAAATAAGTAACTATCATTGTCAAATTAGATTTAAGCATTTTTATCTAGAGTTTAAGGTAATAGTGAAAGAAACAATAAAAATGAATTTAAAAGTAAAAAAAAAAAAATAAAATATTGATTATTCCTGATAGTCTGCCTGTCTACGGCCAGAAGCAGATATTTTCTTTCATTGCTATGGCTCTTTCTAGAGTGGAGTAACATCCACTCTTTTACAGGGAGATCTTGGTTTTATAGTACATCGCGTTTAGTTTTAAGATGTTTGCTACTTCGTGAGTTGCAGGAGTTGGAACCCATACTTTTATGTGATGGCGAAGAGGAAGGAAGGTTTTGGGGATAATCATCAGCAAGGCTCCCTTCTAGAGTTCTTCAGCTGTGAAGATGGTCTTGCTGAGCAACCTCATAGAATGTTCATCCCGTTTTGCCAGCCCGCTCCGTCGAAAACGAATTCTTCCCGCAGCTGGTTTCAAAGTTGTCCATCACGCTCTTTAGTATGTGGTCCTCAAACCTTAATCTTGTTTTGAAGGTCGATTATAGCCACCTGAAACTCCACGGGAGTGCTCTTGTATCTAGATGGCTTTTTTCGCTATGAACTGCCGTTCCGGTGATAGTCACGAGGTTGACGTGAGGTTCAACTCAGCTCGCTTATGCGGTTCTTGGACCTTTTTAGGGTACTTAGATGTGGATTTGCCAGCCTATACGGTGTTAGTCTGTTTTTGTGGGGTTCACAATTATTTTCCTTGTGTCTTTTTGTTAAGAAGTTTCAGGTTCGGAAGTTTTAGGCACTAGAAGATGTTCCTACGCCGTTACCGTCTTGCTATACCATTAGTTCAGTGCACGATCTCGTTCGTTAAGAGCGCTGGGATCCTTTTCCGTCATCTTACTTAGAAAGCTTTGGGAACCTTTGCAATTTCTATTACGTCTGGCAAGTGTGCTTAGACTTTTGCTTCCACCCGCTTTCTGAGTTAAGTCTTCGTCCGTCTCGGAACCTATCTTGTCGGTTGCCTGAGGGGATGAACGGCCCTACCTGGTATCGCCAAGTATGCCAAATACCAGCTCGTCGATCTTCAGAAACTTTTTGCGAAGTTTTTATCTATCGAGGATTGCAAACGCATGCCCATAGCAGTGTAAGATCCTCAACTGCGGATACATTTGTCAAAAGCTTTGGTATTTTGTAGGGCTGTATTGTTGATATGCCCATTATGGCGAATTTCTTGCAAAGTTTTTTGTTTCCTCTTCAATTTTCTCTTACTCGTATGTACCATGGTGCGTGGAAAATTCCTCAAAGCATTTTATCTTCAAAAGTTTGTAAGATGTTGGTACTCGTTTTGTTGGTACAACCCTAGAATTGAGTACCATAGGTCCACATCGGATCTCGATGCTAAACTCCAACAATTTTCCAAATAACAAGTGCATTTATCTGTATTCATTTTAGAGCTATTTACATTTCTCTTTCACCTGCAATTTCTATTTTAATTTTGAATTAATAGTCATTCCAAGGTGTTTAACTTCGTTAGCGAATGGAATACTAACGGAGTTTATGAGTTAGGAAAGAATAGAACGACGCCACAAAAGAATGCTACGAACTCTTCGGCAAAACATATGAACACTGCTCGAAGTATGACATTTCTTTAACATTATTCTTGAAAGAATAATGAAAAACTCACGGCCCACCACAAGAGGCACAACCTTTCAAAAGTTCGTCCAATTACTCGCTTACGCCCATGATATTAACATAAACCGAAGGAAGCAACGTGATGTCAATTGCGCTTTCGCGCAGCTGCGAAGGTGAATTTAACGGTCAATGGGTCAACAAGAAAGGACACCCAACACCGAAGTCTCGAACAGAACGTCACCCTCAACTTTGAGGTAGTTAAGGACTTTGTCTATCTAGGCTCCGCTATCAATTCAGAGTCAGACAACGGCACCAGCCCTGATATCAAGCAAAGAATAACTCTTACCGATTGCTGCGTCGTTACGCAATTGACTGGCAAAGCCCTCTCTCGTACAACAAAAGTGACCCTTTATAAGACCCTAATAATCCCAGGACTTTCTCAGAAATGAATGAGGATATTCTTGTCTGCTCTGCGAGAAAAATTCTTCGGATGATATTCGGTCCTGCCTACATAGATGGTGAGTGGAGGAGGAGATAAAACGACGAACTGTACCGGCTGTAGAGCGATATCGATTTAGCCAGAAGAGCGATGGCCCAACGACAGAGGTGGCTGAGTTATGTAGAGCGGATGGACTTCAATGCTCCGGTCCGAAAAGCCTTCGAATTAGTTTCAAAAACCTATTCGTAATAGGAACAAGGTATAGCCCAGGCACTTAACGACTTTGAAATCGTGTTAACTAGATTTTTTTAGTAAGCGGCAGCAAGCCATAGGTTTCACGGAAGGCAACAAAAAAATTGCGACCAGTGGCTGAGTCAAATCTCAAACCCTAAAGATACACAAAACTCTTGATTTATGTTATATAGAACTTTCCCCAGTCATGCCCTGTAAACTTTATATCCTCACGAAAATCTTTGAATATTTCAATGAGGATGTTCTCTCTATTCCTTTCTGTATGCACTCACAGTAGAAGAAAAGTCTTGGTCATCAACTGCGTTGGAAAATATTTACATTACGGATGTTAGTTCTAAACAAAAGCACTCTATGGAATTTCTAGACTCCACATATCTAAACCAAGGTACCAAGGGCAACTGCCACACAACAACAAACAACATACCATTTTCAAAAATCTATATACACTCGTACAATTGGAAAATAATCTCATTCGGACTACTGACACCAGACATTTACTAGACTTTTGAGGGATAAAGATATAAATTTAACTTCAAAGCTAACCACTTAGAATTAGGGAAACAGGCGCCTACTAGGCACGAGTGCAAGTACATGCTGTTCTCTTCACGGAATTGAGCACAACATCTGGTTTGGAATCTAGATGCAACCACTAGAAATCCATTTGGATTACACGAGTTTGTTTCACAGTTCACTGGAAAGCATGCTGTCCAATTGCTCTGCCACTTGCTTTGATGTGCTTCCGGAGAAATTCTTGCAAGAGGTTTTGCCTTTTTGCCCCCAAACTGTCGTTTAAGGCAGTTCACTTGGTTAGAGCTGAATCTGAGTTTGGGTTTGTGTAAGGAACTAAACATAAGAGAAGAAATTCGAATGCTTCGCATTCTGATTGCAGCTACTGTCCAGAAGGCCGTAGGAAGCCATTGCTTTTTGGTCAAAAAGGAAAACAACAGTGATATTAGCTCGACATGATAATCGTAATAAAGAAAGTACATCTACGAGTAGGTAAAGAAGTGAAGTTGCAAAAGGTTAATGCGGCAAAATAATTGTATTTTGAATCGTATCTTAGAGTTTGCTGAAAGTTGCGAACTTGAATTTTAGAATTACATGAGAGAAGTTCTTGATGAACAGTGAGTAACAGTTACTTTTAAAAGGAATGTTCGAAAATGTATTTGTGAGTGACTATAAAATGACATTTTACCACACACTTTTTGAGAGAATAGTATATAGAATACTATACATAAGCATAACACCACGTCCAACAATTTATTCAGGTTTCTAGAGTTTTTACAGGGACATTCCTTTGCAGTAGCCAGCACAAGGCTCTCACTTCTTAAAATTCAAAAAGGGGCTTGGTTATTCCCTGCACAATCAAAGGCCAACTAGATTGATCACTGCGATTGACACAAGACACTCTTTCAATATTCTGGATATCTGAACTTTCCGAGGAGCCAATATCGACTCGGCTTATTACCTTCCTGCAACCAGGGTACGAATGCACATATCATACGTACAACTAGTCAAGACTGCTAAAATCTTTGTCGATTGTCTAGAACCCATGCACAAGCGGTAGAACTCGAATATAGAACGGTAGGGCATAAAACGATAATGCAAGGGCTAGGGAAGCAGAATAGAAGCCTGGAAGGTGAATATAAGTATGGGCAACTCATAGTGAGTGGCAGTCTGTGCTGAGAACATAGAAGACTACTTCTGCAAAACCATTATACACACCAAAAAAAAGAAAAAAAAATGGTGCATAATATAACCCACTCAGGCTCCTAGTTTAGAAACTAAAGCCATTTTAGTATGGAAGTTCGTACCGGCGACTTTGCAATTTTTGTTTCTGGTGCATATGAGTTTGACTGGCACAATGAACTCTTCACCCTGGACGAAAATGATAGAGAATTCCGCCGTAAGTTAAGCAGATGACCGTTTAATTAGCTATTTGAGGTAATTAGCTGGTTCGGAACATGCACCACCTCTTCTCTAAGAGATGGTCAGAGGAATGTATGTCTGATAAATGGTATCTCAGCATTATTTTCGTCCGATCCTCAAGAAACGAACCCTTTTGACTGCGCCAACTATAATGTGTTAGGGATATATTACGAGTATATAACCAATACAATTCATTAACATTAAACTAAATACTCGCCGCCTAGATCCGAGCGCACACATTTTCGTTTATTTAAGTTCATTACTGAATATCTTATGCGCAGTTTCAATAGTTTTGATAGAAGAACCATCTCCGTCTTTTAGTTCTGCATTGTTCGGCTTATCTTATAAGTGAAATAACCCTTCTAAACCTCGCAGATAAGAACTGTTCAGCCGTACTATATGAGCGTCTGAAACTATTATTGAACAACTACGTTGGTGCATGTCAATGCCGTTTTAGGCCAGGAAAGTCCACCCTGGATCAAATATTCACACGACAGCAGATTGTGGAAAAGATCTATCTTCGACTTCAAAGCTGCATAGCGACTAGCTGTATATTTACAGTTTTCAGATCCCTACCAAACTTGTCAGATTGCGCAGGATGGCTATGGAGAATTTTCGCTGCCCCGTTAGGGTTGGTAATAAATTAACCGAGACTTTCGATGACGCGAAACGTTTAAGACCTGAGATGGCTGGCCATATTGAGGGAATGGAATCCACAGTTCCGGCCTAAAAAAGAGTTTTTAGGTACGGGGTAAGACACCGTAGAGGACGACCATAAAAGCGGGTCGGCATGCCATAGGAAAAGGACCTCGACTAACGCGGAGTGCGGCATTGCAGATAACTGCAGAGAGATCATGCTTGCTAGAGAGGTTTGTTGTTTAAGAACCAGATTCACCCTTGATTGATGCGCCAGCTAAGTAAGTAAGAACAGACGGCTGCGATATCGCCATTACTCTCATATCAAATTTCGCAATAAGTACTATAGTGTCAGTAACACTTTAAGTGCCTTGCAAAAGCGTGATGTTCTGGTTATGCGCCACTAGCAAGTCTACAGACCTCCCTGCAAAATGACATTAGAAATGGCACAGAGTTTTTAGAGACATCCGAAAGCATGCGGTTAGCTTGCCTGCAACCATGAATGTCTTGACACTTACAGTAGGGCTCATATGAGACCCACCTGCCAATGAAGCCAATGAAGCCAGTGAAAGCCCTAACTGAGGACGCATACAATCCTAACACTTTCTTCTGAGCTTAACCTAACATTTTAACGGCGGTCTCTTTTTCCACAAACCGAATTTTACCTTAGTTTTTAATTTTAATTTAGTTTTCAATTTTTAAATATTGATTTTAATAAAATTAAATTAAAACTAGCTTCGAGGTAGATAGGGAGCGTAGTAAGGCCTTAAGGTTTGATATACACCTAGGAGTCAGAAAAAAAGGACATTTTTGTGTATTTTTTTAAGGAAAACTATTTGAAATTTCCGATTGGGAGTTTAACTATCTAAAAGTATTCAGAAATATGTTTAATATTTTTTATTTATAAATATCAAAAATACACAAGGATATTGTATGATTCTTGGAGCGTCGCAAAAAAATCTACGTAAACGGTACCCATAGGCGTTTCTTCAAAAATCATCTGAAAGAAAAAACCCAAAAAGATTATTAAATTAACATAGAGACTACATATAATCTAGCACTTGTCATAGCCGATTGTGAAAATATTGATTTATGAGAAAATGGTGGACGTTTGTACATAAATAGTGATTTATGGCAATCGGTTCATTGGTTTTCGAGAAATTTTGGGTACCGATTGGAAAAATGTGGTCTTGAGAAAAACGCGTTTGAAAATTGGGGAATGAATAAATCATGAAATTTGTCAACTTACATGGAATCCAGGCCCGTAGTGTAAGTCTTCTACGGTAGACGGAATATTCATAGCTTCTAAATTTAGTTGTCGTCGCCGTATTCGACCGTCTTTCGGCTGTCATTCCGCTTGCAGCTCGACTTTTACTATGCGAGTTTCGTCTTCTTGCGCAGCGTACAAGTGCGCACTCGGTCGAACCGATATCCCTAATACGTTCATGACTTCCAACAATGAGGGGACACCATTACTGGAAGTTCATGTTGCAAGAAATACAGCAATGTTATCGATTTTGGCCCCGCTGTTCATCGTTTTTGGAGCTATCTTCCAAATAAGTTGGTTGCAGTTCTCATTGCTGTATTGGGTATATCCGCCAACAATTTGTCATTGCTGAGGTCTTCGAATATTGGTTTGATGACATGTAACACCATTTTTGGCAATGCTGAATAATAGTGATGGAAATTTTTCAGTTCTCTTTTAGCTATCGCTTGTTGCCACTCGCACTACGATTCGGGGCTTTCGGGACAGAAATGATGTTGAGAATTGCTGTCTGTTGAGCCGTAATTGTAGAATGTTGCCCATACCGCAATTTTCACGTCATCCTTGGAGTTACTAGATGAAGTAAAAAGTGACCTCCTTGGGAATTAAAATTTTTTTTTTATATTATTCAACATAGTCCCCTTTTAGTTTGATACACTTATTCCAGTGATTTTCCAACTTTTTGATCCCATCCGAAAAGTAATTTTCCGGAAGGTCTGCAAAATACTCCTCCTTGGAGTCGATGATTTCCTCGCGTGAGCTGAAGTTTTTATTGATGGGCCATCTTTTAAGGTTTGGGAAGAGATAATAGTCCAAGGGATCCAAATCCAGTTACCAATCGACGCCAAAAGTCCGCCCGATTCCGCATCAGCAAGTCCAAACACTCTTTCGAAGTGCTCTCGCGTTCATGTTTTTGGTCAAAAGTGAGAATTCGCGGCACCAAGCGGCAGGATAACTTTTTTATATGCAGAATATTGCCCAAAATATGGAGTGTGCGCTCAGTACTAATCTTTGTGGTATCCGCTAGCTGGCGCACCTTCACTTTCCGGTCAGCCAACACCATTTCATATATTTTTTTGACATTGTCCTCTGTAACTGCATCGGAGGGCCTGCCGCTGCGGGCTTGATCGGTAGTGGAGTTGCGGCCACCAAGTAACTCTCGAAGCCAATATTTGACGGTGTAATCTGACAGAGCATTAGCCCCATAATATTTATGCAACTTTTCTTTTGTTTGCTTCGCCGTTTTGTCTCTCAAAAAATAATGTTTTATAAGAGAACGAAAATCGTTTTTGTGCATACTCAACATGATGCCAAACACGTCAACAACAAGCAGCTGTCAAAACAAAACTAAAGACAGTATCGCACTGAAATTTCGCGTGTCTGCCTAAATATGAACGGACTTCAAAGCACCATAACCTTTTTTGCAGTAGCAGCGCATTCTGGCGGTCAAGGATGTCACTTTTCACTCCATCTAGTACAGATTCTGCGAATAGCTAAGCTATAGTAAATGCTCAGTCTATCTATAAATTTTGCCGTCAATTTGTTTGTCGCGAAGACGGGTTCCCATTCACTTTTGAACGTGTCCCACGCATTCTTTTTTTACAATTTCAACCTCATCACCATACGGTTTCCCATTCACTAATTCCGTGTACGTCTTAGAGTCGCTATCTCTGACGTAATTAGTATACTTAACTCCATGCTTTTCGACGGATTTTGAAAATGATTCTTTCATGGCGTCTACTTCCATTTTTCCTGCCGATCCGTCATGATTGATCTGGCAATTTTCTCCTCATTCCTTATATTGCTCGGTATTTTTGTGTTTATTCCAGTAGTTACATTCAGCACAATAAGAAGATTTTACAAGAAAATTAACGACTTTTCCTGTAAACTGTCCAATGAGAACAGCAACTCCGTACAATGAGGTAAAACCACGTTTTCGCCACGTACCCTCTCCTGATACGGTCAGTTTTGTTATACAATATCAGCACTCGAATTTTGTCTTGTTATTTCCTGTTGTTCTTCTTTTACATATTGTTTTAACACCAATTGAACAATACTTGAAGCAGCAGAATGAATGCTATTAATTATCATAGCATACGTTGTTTGTTGAAGCGGCGGCGCGGCGGTGAATCCATGAATCCATAAAATTTCATAGCTCTATGCAAACCAATTCCCAATAAGCGCATAACAAAAAAGAATCGTGTATTCATTTAGTAAGCTGTGTTGATGTACGGGCACAAAGGAATGAAAGTCGGTTTGCACGATGAACACGAAATTACAATTTCAAAAGTCCTCAAGTGCTTTCTATTAAGAATCGAACATCACTATCACACTTTTTACATTTTAATCATTCCGATAAGACAGAAAACGCTGTCAGAAAACTCAAAATTCGATACCCCATGGTTGAATTTTCTTGTGTGGATGTCTCTTGATCAGTCTTCAATTTATTGGCACTGGAACTAATATTCTCGTCGGAACGATTTTCGGCAGTATGTCGATTTTTGGGTGAAAAGATCCGGATCGATGAGCTTCTCGAGAACCTTTATCTCTGATATCCATCTTCTTCAGGATGTTTATTCACAAATGAAAATTCACTGTAACACACGATTACACGAACGGCAAGCTACTGACAAAACGTGTCTATTTCTGGCTAATAATAAGAGTCGTATGATATTTTCGTTATACCTGGAACCGAACCCGCCCAAAAACAAAATAGAATCATAAAATGGGTCTAGGGACTCTCTGTTCGAAAGGTAGCTTGCCGCTGCCTGCCTTTCGGTTCGATGCCGCAAAACTTGTTTCACTCTCTCGGCTGTAACTGGCTAATTTATCGAAATATTGACTTGGCGTTTTCACCAGATATTCTTGAGACCTCAAGCTACAAGAAAATACAAAAAAAAAATAGATTTTTTTTTCGACCATGCTAGGTGTATAGCTCCCCTTAAGCAAAGCTTGGCTGTCGCTGCAAATAGGGATGGTTGGAACCCATTACTTGTTTCTAACAATAAAACATAATTCATTGCCAATGGAATTACGTTTATCTGTCACAATTTTGTCTAATGGGTAGCAGCTGTCATTCTCCATAAAATTGAGATGAAAAGATACCTAGTTTTGTTGGCATCGGTCTTCTCTTATATTTTGAAGATGAATTTATCTTTCTCAACGATTCCTTTAAGTATTTTGGGGATCGATTTCAGCAATTCTAAGAAATCCAAGCGTAAAACTTTCAAGTTATGCTTGACGAACGATTTTGTGTTTTTTGAAAATTGGAAAACAAATCTGCTCACAATATATTTTTCAGCATACACATTTTCAAACGTATCTTGTCGTTGGTCCAATTTTTTTTTCGATAGCTGGAGCTGCCACCAATGTTAAAAATTGAGTTTTGCTCTAGCCCAGCAATTTCTCATATTGCTGTTCGACAGATTCGCAGAATGATTTTAACTTTGTGACTCGTACAGTGTACAAGTAAAAGTGCGACCACAATTAGCTCAGCATCGAATAGCATTCCATCGCATGCACATTTCAATATGTTTTGCACAATGTGTGCCGCACATCCAACACCAATAATTTTTGGGTTGATAGATATCAATCTACAAACCACATTTTCTTGACCACAGCGATCAATTCCAAAGAAATGTGTGTTTTCAGTGTCGCCACAAAATTCAACCAGCTTTCCCTCAATGTTATCAATGGAATCCTGCAAATACGTACCATATATACAATACCGCTTAAAAGTTTGGGGTCAAAAAATATTTCACAATTTTAATCGATATAACTTATAAACTATTAGAATATTTAAAAAAAAAATTTGTAAGTGTAGGGGTGATTTCTATTTATTAGAGGGAAGCAGAAAATTATTGAAAATTTTTTTAATGATAATACTCTACATATTTCAACTTCTTTTTATCAAAAACCAGAGATATGGTTTTGATTTAAGACAGCCTTCTCGTACTGGCCATATCACATTCCAAATCAAACAATGTGCTGATGGAAGAGCGTGCTCCATCAAAATGAGTCTATACCCTTTGTTCAATATGCTAGCGATTTTTACCAAGTTTCCGACTCCTCCATAACAGATGGTCAGACCATTACTGAAGTGCTATCCACTCTGGGTAAAATCGACGGACAGAAACTCACCTATTTGACCCAAACTTGAAATTTGGTTTCATTGGTCCATAAGGCTTTCTTCCACATTTCAATAGACCAAGCTTTATGCTGACGAGCCCACTCTAGCCGTTTTTTGCGATTTCGTGGCCATAGAAGGAGCCACAACTAAACGGCGTTTTACAGTCCCAACAGTAGATAAGCAGGATTTCCAAACAGTCATTGAATTTTGTTCGGATTTCAGATAAAAATAACTGTAATATTTAAATCATCTGAATTTGTTTTAAAATAAAGCAGAAGTATGTTGTAAGAAGTAACTCCAAGAAGAATACTAAAGGGTGACCAGATAAGAGCGATCGAAAACAAATTTAAATATAACAACAACGGTGTGAGATATAAAATTGACTCCAGCTTTATTTTGAAGCTATGAACGTAGAAATTATGTGTGGAATAGCACATCATTTAAACGGGAGCCTCGGCTTCGCTGGCAGAGCTTTAAGCAGTCGGGCTCAATATGTGCGGCATTATTCCAGCTATAGCGTGCCGAATGTTGGCCTCGAGCTCATCCAAAGTGGTTGACTTGTCAGCGTACACTAAGGACTTGACTTAGCCGCAGAGAAAATAATCGAGTGATGTCAAATCGCATGATCGCAGCGGCCAATTGATGCTCGCTGTGAGATAACCCCAGTCCACCACAACAAGTCCTACTCTTTCCCCCCTCCTCTTGGCCTCACTCTTCCACATTCTTTTCCGTGGCTCTTCAAAATTCTAGAAGGGTGGTGGGCCGCCATGGGGTGTCTGTCAAAACAACAAATCTGATCAGCTTTGACTCATCGTAAATTTCGCTAATTTTTAACCGAAATCGATGCAGCGTACGGAGATTTACTTTTACACTCGGACATCAGGTGGTTAAGTGCTGATAAGTGCTTGCAGCGTTTTTACCCTGCGAAAGTAGATCCTAGTATTTCTGAAAGACGAAATAAAATCTGATACCGCAGAAATAGAAAACAACCTGCAAGATCCCCAATTCTTCGCTGATCTTGCATTTTTAACGGATACGACCCAACACAATAATATCTCGAACTTGTACGGATATGTAAATAAAAATAAACTTAAATTGTTCAAAATGTCTTTAGGAAAGAATGATCTTTCTTGCTTCCCGAGTTATGAAGAACTTTGCATGGAGATGGGAAATTTCGGAAGATGCCGCTTTTCTGAGCACATAGAGTACATTGACGAGGTAATTTTGGAGTTTGAAAATCGATTTATAGATTTTAAGGAATAGAGAGCGATTTTTCACTTTTCACTCATCCATTAACACTGGTCATTAAAATTGTAAAGACTGGATACCAATAGGAGTTATGCGAGCTAAAAACCGACCACTTCTACAAAAGCAGAGTGGAAATTGGAATAGATTTTTTTAAGCTCCGAATTTAGCGAATTTTGGTTTGAAAATGGGTTCGATGATGGGGAGTGAAAGTGCTTATTCAACTATGAATTTTATTAAATCGGATAAGTCACTTATTAACGCAAAGCGCTTGGCAACAACGAATGTTGACATTGATAACATTATTAAAGAAAAAAATAAATAAAGAAATAAGAAAGAAATAAACAAAAAATAAAATAATATATATGAATGATTTTATTTTTTTTTTATTAAAAGCAAATAGTATTTTGTTTCGATGGCCCACCAGTTCTTGTTGAATTTCCATTGACGGTAATGGTGTGTCCTTCTCATTTCAAAAGAAATAAAGTCCGATGATACCGCCATACCATAAACCGCATCAAACAGTCAATCCTTGTGGATGCATTGATGCTTGGCCGAATACTTGTAGATTATGTTCGCTCCAATAAGGGCAATTTTGCTTGTTGACATAGCCGCCGAGCCAAAAATGGGTCTCGTTCGAGATGATGATTTTTTGGCAAAATCCCGATCTCAGACCAACATTTCCATCGGTAAATTAGCGAGCTCACGGCCTTGTCTATGGTCGTCCGGCTTCAATTCTTGCATCCCCACAATCTTATGTGGATGTAGGCCCAAGTCCAACAGTAAAATAGGCCGGGTTGACACTCTGGCGATGCCCAATTCAAGTGATCGGCGCCGAATCGACATTTCTGACACATTCGACAAGCGTAAGACGATGCAAGATGAAATGGCAAACCTTACTGAATATTTTGTCAGCAGCTGGAACATAGCAATTGGAAAAACAACCATTGCTATGTGGTCACCCATTATAATAGAAATAATTTAGTAAATCCATTGCCTCATAAAAAAAAGAAGCTTAATAATTTTTTTTTGTCTGCTCTTGTTAAAATCTAATTTCGAATTAATTACTATATAGTCAGACATTATTAGCACAGTATAAAAAAAATTATTTTTTAAAAGAATTTCGTAGGATTAATGCCATCCTAATCGGATTTCTGATTGATCCCGAAATTTTGTAGGTATATACTCCTAGAAAAATATTTCAAAATTACTCTCTTGTACTTGACCCTGTTTCAATAACAACTTGAGAACAAAGCCAGTTTCAACCAACTGAAATATTTCCCTTGAAATAATATTGCTATAATATAAATAGGTTTCCATATATGAACATTTTGAGTTGTATTTCACTGTCTGTCTTGACTTCTTTAATAATACATATATTAAATTAAGACTTCATGTTATTCACTATGGACTTAATATTGAATAAAGAAATAATAAAAAAAATAATTTCTTCCTGTTACACAAGTTAATATGGGATTTTGAGTACAAAAAATATCCGCCAGAATTTTCGTTCCGTGTCTCAATTGATATTTGGCAAGCAAAATATTTGCGCAAGAGGACTATCTGTTCGAAATGAAGTACGTGAGATATGGGTGCATTCAGCAAAGTTAAACACACGGAATTTTATTGAAGTAGATACTCAAACATCGGATTCGTAATATTCGTATTAAAGGTATATGGATTGTAACTAAAAATCACATTTTGATTTTATACCACGATAAATAAAACTTATGATCACTCATGCCTATGAAGAACGGCGGTCGAAAGTCAATCAAAAACAACTTCAAGGTTTTCAATGATTAGTATGTCTCAGCATATAAAATTGTCTCACGCAACCCCACAAGCCTAACCTGAACTCGTTTCGCTGCATATACATATTAGTTAATTTATTAAAAAACTGGTAAGATTTATTCGGAGAAAATCTCGAGTCTACCTGAGATCGAAATGGTTTTCAAATTCATTGCGCATTTAAAATTAAGATCTAAGGAATTCCCTGTTGGATTTTAAATTTCTAGTGCGGCAAACACCCCGAGATAGGCATAAAAGTTGACACCATTAATGTATTTACGACACTGAAAGCATTGGCTTCACATTACATGCACTGGAGCATACTGCTTACATAAGTCAGACTTTGGTTGGTACAAGGTACATATGTACATATGTTGATATCAAGCATTTTCGCGGTATCCCAAACTCTAAGCTCTAAGCTTAACCAGTCCAAAAAGCAGAACCCCAACACCTTGGAGTAATGTTCAAAAAAGCGAACTGGCGACTTCAAAAATGTCCTCAATTTGTACAGCAATTAAAAGAAGATTTTCAAACCCTTTCTTCGGACACTATGGTCCCAGATATTCCGAAACTTAGCACCAAATTTATTTTGGTGATGAAGAAACCATATAATTCATACTGTGCAATTATGTAGCTCGTCACCACCTTATGGCAAGTTTTATCCTCTAGATTACGTGATATAACAATTGTGGATATTTCCAAAGCCTCGACTCTGTGACCTTCTCAAATTCACTTCAGGAATGAAGGCTTTATAGTCTGCGCAGTCGCATATTCTATTACCATTTCCCAGCAACTGCAAATTAAAAAAAAAACAAAAAGTAAAAATATAGATTCCTAAGGCACTTCAGCACACGTTTTTGTAAATATTCGAGTGAAACGTTCCTAAATCCTTAACTAGTACAATTTCACACATAATTTATTTCGTAAAATTAAATAAATATCTGCAGCCGATAGTTACCAGCAGCTATCCTTTAACCCGGTATACTCGCACAACGCATTAGTTTGATTTATCGCTGCGAAAAAACAGAAATCCTAAAATGCTCCTTTCTCCAGCGGCCCCCGAAGCAAAATTATAAATTTTCGCTTTCATATTTCCTTCTACAATATTTTTTGTAGCTCTCTGCAGGTATTAACTACTTCCGTGGTATACTTATCTTTTAATAGATACAAGTGGAACGACTGTAAACGCTTGGTTCGTGAATGCACAGAATTCAACAGATTCAAACAGCTGCAGTTTCACGCTTTATCTTCTCGGCCATTCCTTCTCCATTTATCTGGTTTCAAGTTTGCCGTCGACGAGTACCTAACAGGCCATTACCCAGGAGTTGATGCGGTTGAAGTTGGAAATAGAAACTCGACGCCAAATTCAATTCAAAAAGGTGGTGAATTTATGAAATTCGAACTATTTCTAGACGAGGTAATATTTATGAACTACGAATATTTGGCCTCGTTTTCCAACGCCAGAGCCTGATGGACGAGGCTACAACGTCGACGTTGTGGTTATGCTTTGAATTTAATCAGATAAACCGGAAACACGAACTGGAATCTGGACAGGTATGTATAATATATTTGAACTTGTATATCGTTATGGATTTCTGCAGTTCAATATTCGGAAATAAGCAGATTGGTGTGAATTGATACTATTTACAATATTTAGTGAAAATTTGATGGAGAGATATTTTTTTAAAATTCCCTGGGCAATGACGGATAATTGCACTCCTTGTTGAGATTGAATTAATATTACAGAAAAGGTCACGGTAATTGGATTAATTTCGAAGAATTTATGCCTATAATGCAAAATGAGTTCCCACTATCGTTAAGCTATTGGCAAAAGGAATAGAATCACTAGAGGTGAATGGATTCAATTCCATCGGAATGTCATTTCCTAGTGGATTGTCCGAACATTGCCATTATTCGAAGGGACACTGCTAAAACACCAGGTTCGTCGTTCTGGCGACTATTACTAGTGGAGGGGCTGTGACTTGCAATAGCAGTAGTAATATACTATGTATATGTATGTTGCATGTGCTATGCTTTTTGTGAATGTGATTAGTCTAAGAGCTCGCACAACTTCACGCTGCCTTATGGTGCAATCGGTCTTTCTAACTCTGTGATATCGAAGGGAATGAGTCATATTGAAAGCCTTCTGCGCCAAACAACAAGATAATTTTTGATTTACAAGGAAACCAAAGTTAAGTAGGCTTTCAACATAAGCCATCCACAGTTCTCAAAATCTGTTCCAAAAAGAAAAGTCAGTGAAATTTATAGCTCGATTAAAAGTTAAAAAAATAATTACTTAAACCGTAACAAATTTAAAAGAATATAAATTTTTAATAAAGGAGTGTCTCATCGGCAATAAAAAAAAAAAAACAAACCTGGGTGAGTCTTCTTATAAAAGCCTAAAAATGAAAATCTCGGCATTGCATATCAGCGCTCAATAACTAAAAGACCTCATTCATAAATGTCACCAAAATCTCCTTTATCTGAAATGAATGAAAATATAGTAATATTGCCGGTTGCGGAATTAAAAAAAATCTTCCAACGTTCTATGGGAGAATTATTGGACGTAAGACTGAAAGATATAGCAACTAAGGAGTAAGCGCGGAAATTTCTATTTTGCATCAAAGCAACAAAGGATTAGAAACCCAGCTTCAACCGATGGAGTCTCGATGTGTCTTGCTCGAGAGACAAGAGGAGTATCTCGAAAAAAAAGCAAATGAGAAGAATCTGGTTATCCATTTGCAACCTGCAGATAATCCTCAAAATACGGTTGAGAAAACTAAAGCGATTTGCTTGGATCTTCTGCAAACGAATGACAGCTCTAAAATAACTGCAGCACGTCAAATAAGTGTTCTGGGAGTAGAACTGCAAACGTTATTGTAGAAATGGCTGTTCATTTTGATGTTGTTGCTTCGAGCTAAATCCAAATTGCATAACACTGGTACTTCTATCCACAATGATTATCCAGCAGCAGCAAGAGAACAGAGAAGGCAATTCAATAAGCTAAAAACCGACATAATTTCACGAAACAAGGGCATAGGAATTCAAATACGAGGCGAAACTCTTTAAATAAATGTAAAAAAAAAAATATTTTGATGGGGGAGGGAAACTGACGTCGGGCCATCAATGGTTTGTTATTGATTCAGAATGACACAAATGATACTAATGGTGGAACGACAAGTGATGGAAGCAGCAGTAGCTCTCAAACGGCTTATATGAGTCGCTTTTACTTGTAATGCCGTTTGCCATAATTCAATCTTTGTAGCCCTAGAAAGATAATCATATTTTTTATGACGTAAAAGATAATCATACGTCTCAGAGACGTATGGCACTTTGTTAGTGTATTAAATGAAACCGATGAACTTTTTATAAAATGTTAATGTTTTATTTATTAATGTAGTTCATATTAAGAGAAATGAAGTACTGATTTAGTAAAAATAAATATTAATTTTAACAATAAAAACAAAAAACTTAAACTCCATTACAAATTAACAAAAAAAAAAACTTATTTTTTTAAAAGAACATTAAAATTGACTTTAAATCTTAATAGTTGCATAATTAGCATTCTTTGCTTAAAAATAAGTGTACTAATAAGTCTTAGTAATTTTGAATCGCATACGATTAAATTAAATACAAGAATGACACATGTAATTTTTATGTTCGCCGCAAGCCGCCTTTTTACATACCACACATGATATTTTTGACATTCTGCGAATTTTTGATGGACAATACGAACAATATCTCTTCTGTTTTGTAATAGGCTCTTCTTCATTTGCCTGAATACTATTTCCACTAGCATTAGGTAGCGACTCCGAAGTATTTTGGCGAAGAGTCCTCTTCAAAGTTGGAGCATCTAGCCTTTTTTTCATATGAGGTGAAGTGAGGTTTGTACTTAGTTTTGTCAAGAAATTTTTGCGGCTGAGAGGTTTTTCATTCCTTGACTGCATATTGTGACAGTAACTGACATATGCGTTAACGAAATCTATGTTAAAAATGCCATAAAGTATTGCCATTGGCCACCTGTTGGTTTTTCTGGAGCATGACATATACGAGCACATTTGGTCGAATGTGTCGACACCGCCCTTCGTCTGATTGTAGTACTTGAGCATTTCTGGTTTTCCATTTGTTTGGTTAATTGTATCTTCTTCATCGCAAGATGAAGGTAAATATACCATTTTAGATGGCTTTGGTTTATATGAAACAAGTGTCAAAGGACCGTCGTAACAGAACATTGAACTGCCTACAGGATGTGAACTCGTATTTTTCATTAGTTATGGAATCTCTCGTTTGTTGGAACGTATGGTGCCCACCAGTGTAAGCTTATAAGGTTGCTGAAGTAAGGATTTCGCCAGGGGTACAGAAGTGAACCAATTGTCGCAGGTGATATTACTATTGGTTCCATGCTCTGGCTTTGACAGTTCTTTGATATAGTCTTTACCTTGAGGAATGCCATTGGTATTGGTTGCCCGACCGATGTAAGGAATGGTATTTATCCTGTACTTTGTGCCGTTGTCACACATCATCGGAATCTTTATTCCATACCTATTCGATTACTTCGGAATGTACATCCTAAAAGGACATCTTCCCCGGAACCCCAATAACTGCTCGTCAATAGTTAGATGTGATTCCAGTGTGTTATTGACCAAAAACTGATTTATGAATACGGTATGTCCCAAACTCTTCTAATAGGTATAAATGGATCCGTATTTCTGAATGATGGACGTAGTGATTTATCATTCATGCGCATACATCTGGCAAGACAGTCGAATCTGTCACGACTCATAACTTCTACATAACGAGTTCCCGAAAAAGAGCTGTCAAAACGTTCTTCCGTTGAAAGGTGATTATCTTTCATAGCAGCGGATAATGTAAGGATCCCAATAATTGCATGGACTTCAGCGTCATTGGTGCCCTTAAATGTAGCACTAAACGTTGTATTCTCATTTCCAGTTTCTTTGTTCTTATCTTCTTTTTAAATACATTAGTTTGCGCTTAAGTGGAATAATAATACGGGTATCTGAAGATGAAGTTAAATTACTTCCTGACGCTGATTGTTCTTCACCAGAGCTGTCCGGTACATCCTCAACATCGTCCATAAATTCGTCTTCAGTGTCATTCTGCACGTCGGCCTCTAAGAGGAAACCTTCACAATCTCTTTCACATTCTGACGATATAACTTCTTCATTTTCCATCACCACAGGTACTTACTGTCGCACCATGACCGTCACGGGCAAGCTCCGACCAGCGACTGAGCATATTTACGCAGCCAACCCGATGCGATTTTCAGTTAAAAGGATATTACGCTTTTTTTGCGCGCCATACGTCTGGCAAACGTAGATTATCTTTCTAGGGTTAAATAATGATAATATTAAAATAAATAATTTCAAGTTTTCTTTTCTTTCTTTCTTATAATGTATATTTCATATTATTTATTTATTTACTTATATTTATATTTAAATCGCTGTTCATGTTAAGATGAATCTTATAAATTAGTGAAAGCCTTAATATTAAATTAAAAAATGTTAAATAGCAAGATGGAACCCTATGAAAAATTACAGAACTTACTCGTAAATGATAAAGGGTTCCTAATTTTACAAACTGGCTAAGTGCCTCAAAAGTAGAGCCTTAAAGTTTTTCGTGTTTCTTACTCCTCTCATTTCAGTCGGCAAAAAGTTCCACATGCGGACAGCCTGAACGAAGAACTGGCATTCCGAGGCTAGGCATGAGTATGTTGTTGGAAACAAAGCGAAAGGCCTTTGCGGACGCGGAAAAGTTAATTTATAATATACATAGGTACTCAGGTTGATGTGTCTGTATTATATCATGCAAACAAGAAAGAGAGCAGAAAACTAAGGGGTTGTCGAATGAGCAACCTACGAGACCTTTTGAATAAGCTGATACGTGATCTAATCTTCGAAGTCCATACACATACACATACATACACAATCAACCTTACCATAAACCTTACCTCCATATAGTAGAATTGGCAATAATAGCGTTTTTCTAGCATTTTCCTAATTGTAGGTGGTGTAAACAATTTTATTGACCAGAGCAATCGAAGACTTCTCCAAACCTTTCCGATATCAGCATTAATATGGTCATCCCAGGTAAGGGTGTCATTAAAGATAAGTCCAAGGTTTTTAGCAGTTCTTACATATGGTTCTTGACCAAGTTTGATCGGCGGCAAGGGTGAAACGTCTAGTGCCTTCCTATTTATGGCGTGGACTTTAGATTTTGTGGGGTTAAAGGTCAGGAAGTTACATTGGGCCCAGAGCAAGACATCATTCAACTCTACGTTAATTTGTGCAACGACTTCATGCAAAATATCAACAGGACCAAACAAAGACAATTGGGCATTATCGGCCTACATATGGATCTAGGAACGTCGAGAAATAAGAGGCAAATCGTTGATGTACATAGAAAACAAAATTTGCCCAAGTATTGATCCTTGTGGAACGCCGCACGAAACTTTAAGGAAGCTGGAAGACTGCGTTAACCACAACACATTGCAATCTTTTTAGAAAGTAAGAGTAGATCAGCTTTGCTGACTCCTTTGAAAAATTGTACATGCTCTGAAGTTTTCGACATATCAGAACGTGATTCACCGTATTGAAAGCTTTGGAGAAGTCTAAGAATATCAAAAAAGCTACTAATTTTTTATCCAGCGACTTCCTTATGTCGTCAGCTACAGACAACAAGGCAGTTTTGTAGATGTGTTTAGGATGAAATCGCGACTGACAACTGCTAAGAAGTTTTTTCGATGTCAAATACGTTTGAATTTGTTTTAAAACTACTTTTCCAAAAACCTTACTCAAAAAAGTCAGAGCTGCAATGGGTCTGTATTCACTACTTCCTTTTTTAGGGATTGGAATAATTTTTGCCTTTTTCCATTCAGAGGTGGTAATGATGTGATTAAAAATATGAATCACGGACGGCAGAATATATGGAAGCAGAAGTTTTATGAACCTGGGATCGATTCCGTCGATATCTGTTGCATTAGACTTTATTGACAATATAGCCCCGACAGGGTCTGACTCACTTACGCAAGTGAAGCCAAACGATTCATTATGGGCATCAATTTCTGATGGCTCAAAGGTATTTTTCCCGGGTTCAGTTGCGAGAGATATAGGCATTGTTACAAATTTTTTATTAAGAAGGTCGCAATCAATTTCGTCAGGCACTTAGGGTTATTTTTTCCAATTTTTAGCTCTTTGAAGGTTTTCCATGTCCTTTTCGTCGACCTACTTTGACTCAATCTATTTTCGTAGTAGATCGTTTTCGCGGCTCTTATCTCTGACACTACTTTATTACGCAGACTGCAATACACACGATGCAATATTTCAGGTTTGTGTCGCTTTCAAAGATTAAAAGATCTATCTTGCTGTTGCATCAATTGTATGATACTACTGCTTAACCAAGGTGGCGATGATCTAAGAACAACCTTAGACTTCACAGCTACGTTTTTATCAAAAAGAAATCTAATCTGCTCTTGAAGAGATAGTACTTTATCATCAACTGACTTAAGGAAGCAAATATTATTCCAGTCAGCACGCTGAAGGTCGTGCACTAAATCTTGGTAATTTAGATTTTTAAAATCTCTGAACTGGTACCTAAACTCCGTCGGTTTATTTTGAAAACCTAAGGTTAAAAAGATCATATCGTGTGTAGACAAGGCAGGGGCTGAGATTTGATTGTAAAGTATGGCCTTATTTGTGTAACCTTATATGTATTCACGAATTTCGACGAAACCCTAGCTTCAATTAAGTTGCAATTAAAATCACCACAGAGAACAACATGCGAGGCGCTGTAAGAGTATTGCTCCAGGAAAATAGCCCACATGTTAATCTGGTCTGTACGCGGTACCCAATAATATTTTATCACACTCGCACAGGAAGTAAACGAATCAATAGTCAAGCCCGGAGTCCTGCGCTGATTTACAAACCGGTGTTAATTGTAAACCTTCGCGAACATTAATAGCAGAGCCTCCCCCAGCACGACCTATTCTATCACCACGGTGAATCTTAAAACCTGTCACATCATACACATTATGTATATTCAATATTAGGATGGAACCAAGTTTCAGACATACAAACAACATCAACCTGAGATCCCCTAGTTTGAAACTATTGTGCAAGCTTTAAGATAACAAATTTTTAAACCCTTTCTTTGCGAGCAAAGAATACGAACCGTGGAATGCATGTTGTCGTCCCTATCATCACTCACGGGACTCACTCCAATGTTATTAAAAATGTTGCTCATTTTTGATTTTAAAAGCAAGAGAAATAAGAAACAAATTATAAGAACATTCGAAAATTTCATCGGCCAGTAAATATTTACAAATGAATGTTGAGAATGTGACAGGAAGATTAAATATAAAAAAGAATAAAAAAAGTAGATGTATCAGGATTTTTGTGGATTTTGAGAATTCAGTCAAGAGGAAGAGCCTGTGGAGGATGTTTTTTTTTTGGGTATAAAAAGGATCTTCAAGGTATCAGCTGTGAATTTCGAGTATTTCAACGAGTTACATACCTAAATCTCAATTTTAATAATGCGAGTTTTCGTACATTAACTGCAATCATTGGGACAGTGATTTCGAAATATTTGAAGAACTTATAGCTCGAGAAAGGAGCAGTAATTGGTGATTGGTGACCTGAATAAAAGGAACTCAACAAAAGTCAAAAGACACCGTCCTTAATTCAAGAGCGGTAAAGTTAATAGATTTTTGTAATTCTTATGGGTTGAGGATCCAAAATGGAAGTAGCTTGTCAGATATGGGTGGTGAATTTACTTTTGTTGGTAAGCAAGGAAGCTCGGTAATATATTATAGTCTCGTTGGTGGAAAATGAAATGATAACGTTATCGATTTCAAAGTTGAACATATCCCGTTTTCGGACCACATTCCTATAGTTGTGACTGTTAGAGAGATGGCGTTGGAACAGGAAGAAAGCAGACCTATGATGCTATTCCCTAAACTTAAATGGAATCCGGTTAAGGCAACAGAGTATCAAGAGAAGCTGGACATATCTCTTCGAGGCCAACACGTATGTAATTTAAGCCAGTTAGAGGAAACCATCAAAGCATCTTATTCGATCTCTTCCTCAAGGAATGCTAGGAAATACTATACGGCTCCTTGGTTTGACTTCGAATGTAAAAAAGCCAGGCAGTTATCATTTGCTTGGCTAAGAGCATATCATAGTTCAAATGAGGGTTATTTCAAAAACTTTTATTTTCAAGCAAATAGAGAGTACAAGGTATTGTGCACACCGAAAAAATTAACAATATTTGAAGTAGAATTGAAGCGCCTATCCCATTGCCAGAATGCGAGAGAATTTTTGAACTTGCTTAGGAAGCTGAATGGCAAGAACTTAAACATTCATCAGGGACTATGTTCTAATCTTCTAGCAACGCATTTTAAGAATTTATTAAATCCAGTACAAGAAAGAATCCATTCTCACTACGCATTCCCTGGTTCCGCTAATGAAGTGTTGGAAGCGACCATAATCCAGCCGGAGGTTACTGAAGCATTGATTAAGCTTAAGGATGAAAAAGCAGCTGATTCTGATTGGATCCCAGCCGAATTTTATAAATATCGCACCACAGAGTTCATCGATAGCCCCACGCCTATATACAATAATGTGTTGAAAACAGGATCGATACCGCAAGAATTCAAAGAATTCATAATTTTCCCAATACATAAAAAATGAAGTTTGTCGGAGCTATCTAATTATAGTGGCACGTCCTTCTTAAATGACTGCTACAAAATCTTTTCGTTAATTCTATAGAGATGTCTCAACACATGGATCAAAGATAATAAGCCCTTGCAAGAGTATCAGGCAGGTTTTAGACCAGACTATGAAACGATTGACCATATCTTTGTTTTGAAAAGTATTGCGGATTCATTTCTCAGTTAAATGAAGAAGCTATATGCGTTTTTCGTGGGCTTCAAGTCAATATTTGACGCAGTTGATAGACAGGCTCTTTTCTAAAATATTGGTATGTCAATAAAATTTGGCAGAGTCATACAAATCTTACATATTGACACAATGGCGGCAGTTTTTAAGGGTGAAAAGAGGTCTGAGTGGTTTAAAACTCAATTAGGCGTCAGACAAGGTTGGCTTTGTATGAGGCCAAGCTTATTTGCTTTGTTCATTGATAATCTCGTAAGCAACTTACCATGTGGCATCAAATACACGGGTCATATAATCAGGCACTGCTATTCGCAGACGACATCGTGTTTTTGGCGTTTTCTCCTGATTCACTGCAGCTAATGATCAACCGGCTTTCTCAATATTGTGAGCTTGATAATCTGGTAGTGAATTTGGGGATATCCAAAATTATGATTTTTAAGAACGGGAGAGGCCGAAACTCTGTAAATTAAAAATGGAATTTCAATGGTGAGGCCGTAGAAATTGTTAAGGAATTTAAATATCTCGGAGTTTTTTTCACAAAAAGTTTAAGTATGAAGAAGCATCTGACGGATGCCTGATAAACCGTCAGCTTGTGAAATATCTCGAAACACGAAAACTTCTCAATGACTGGCAATATGGTTTTAATAGCAACAGCAACTGGTGATTTGATGGCATGTCTCACCAAAAAGTGGAACCAAAGCGTACATCAATCTGGCAAAATCAAGATAATTGCACTTGATATTTCTAAGGCATTTGACAGAGTTTGGCATCAGGCTCTTTTGTCGAAAATGCGTGCTTTTGTGATCGATGACTCTCTTCTTCGATGGATTAGAAATTACCTTTCGGAACGTTCAATTCAAGTTGTCTTGGATGGTTTCAAGTCTGATACTCACAAAATAAATGCTGGTGTGCCACAAGGCTCCGTTCTGTCTCCGAGACTCTTTTTAATTTTCATTAATGATCTCTTGTCTGCCACTTCTAATCCAATATATTCCTTTGCTGATGACAGCACCCTCTGCTTTTCATATTCGTTCCCGGACTCACGCCCCTGCTCTTCGGCTGTAGAACGGGAACGGCAGCATATGTTAAGCTCATTGAATTCTGATATTAACAGCATAACCAATTGGGGAACTATCAACCGAGTGAAATTTAATGCTTCCAAAACGCAATGCTGTCTGCTGTCATTAAAGCGAAATTCAAATACCAAGCCATTATCCATGAATAGCACTTGCATCGTCGAAACCGATAAACTTTCCATTTTCGGTATGAGTGTCAGTGACAACTTATATTGGAAGAACCACATATTCGATGTCACAAAAAATGTTGCGAAATGTCTAGGTTTCCTCAAGCGATGTAAGAAATATTTTACCCCCTCTGATCTGGCCACAATATATAAGGCGGATGAATGCCCAAAATTGGAGTACAATGCCCACATCTGGTCAGGTGCTCCTAAAACATCTCTGCACCTACTAGATAGGATTCAAAACCGTGCGATAAATTGGTGATACTTATATCAGTCAATCAATTGACACCCTCGAGCATCCACGAAATGTCTCCAGTCTCACTTTGTTTTATCGCTATTTCCACCACCAGTGCTCCATTGAAATCGCCATAGCATTCCGCCCATTCAAACTTTCAACTGTAACACCCGTCTCGCTATGAATACCGTGATTCGTTCCTAAGCCGTACAACTCGCTTATGGAATGCCCTACCGAGATCTCTGTGTTTCTTGGTCGTTATAACCTACAAACATTTAAAAACAATGTACATCGGTACCTGTCTTTTCTTCCTCCCTAAATTTCCTTCGCCCGCGCTGTGTACGAACATTTTGAAGGTACAAAACCCCTTTAGCGTGCGCCGATTATAAAAAAAAAAGCAAAGGCTAACAGCGCGATCAGTGCATCGTGGAGTAGATGTTTTTGTACAAATTCCGGGTTGTTGAAGCGGTATCCGAATCAATTTTATTTTACGCGAAATATGGAGATTGAAACAATGTAGAGAAGCTCCTCCGCTACTACATAAAGCGAATTTTTCGACTATGCCAAATTATATGATAATGCTGGAAACTGGATTGTCACCTCTCTTTATTGACGATGGAAAATCACCGGCTTCTAAAGATAGCGGCTCTCCAAATCATGCATAATGAATCGAGCTGTTATGCTGAATGGATGGATTTAGCTGCGGGCTACGGCATGGATTTAAGTCTAGATAGTTTTGACTGTGTTCGCTGGAAGGCTTTACTATATCAGCTTATTTCTTCAGTGGATTTGAAGTGCAGAGAGAGATTTTTGAGCACCGCCAAAGAATCACTCCCCAGAGCATATATTCCCAACTTAACCACAATTTGAGGGAAAGGAATTATTTTCGAGATGAAAATAGCATCGATGAAATAGCAATGATGGTTAGGCTACGAGGAGAGCTGATACATCTAAACTTTATTCCTCACAGAGAAGATTTACCCATCTTGTGCTCTTTGTGTAACTTTAAACATTACCCACTTCATGGGGAAATGTCCTATTTTAAGGGAAATAAGAAGCAACACTTTGGGATCCAGTTTTTTTTTACGGAAAACGAAGTTATAACTCTGCTAATCCAAATAGAAGTTAAAAAAAATATATTCCAATATTGCAATCTGGCTCGAACCTATAGGGACCATATAGTCAGCAAAAATTTTTAAATTTCAAGAATTCTTGTTGATAAAAGGCAGAGAAACCACAACACATGTCTATCAGGGGACACTTTCAAATTTATTGGCCTTTTGTTTGACTATCACTATTTAGAAGTGGTTGCCGATCATCAATCACGTTGAATGGTTGATTCGCCGTTAGAAAGTCTGCAGATGTAATCCTTCTAAATTTTCAGAAGCGACTAATACTCTACTTGTATGTTTCTATCCTTATCTCTGCATGCTATGTTCACGATCGAGCTCCTCTCTGCTTCTTTCTTTTTCTTTCTGAGAAGCCGGTAGTCCTGCCGTCTTGTTAAATCATAAGTTTAAGCAAGCAAGCATTGCCAAGGCCGTTGTTTTCCTCTATCCTGGCTTGAATGCATATCACGCTCAGGTTGGCGAATTAAAGATGCAATAGGCCAAGAGAAAGAACTAGACAGCAAGAAACGCGCTGGTGGGACGACTAGGTAAAAGTGGCGGTAAAGAACAATAAGAAAACCTTTTCAACATCAACTAAGTGTAACGGAAATAGCGAAACCGATAAAGCGCATGTTGGGTTCAACTACGAGCGGATCAAAAATGAGGCGAAAAAGGCGGTACCTTAAACATAAGTTACAGCAGTAGGGAATTAGTATCGCGAATTAGAAGGTGTATCCTCCCAACTCAAAAGCAACCCTGAAATTCGAGCAAACAAGTTAACATTTTTCGAATCGCGTTAAAATGAAGAACAAACTCGAAAGAGATTTTATCGCCGAAATACAGCGAAAATGAGCAAGAACAACTGCTAATGGGGAACAACCAAAATTTCAATATATGGGTAGAGCACATCAACACGTTATTATCATCATTTCCTCAACTGTCGAGCTCGAAGAGGAACCAGCCGGTTTTATAGGTGAAAATCACTGTTTTGTTCAATAAAGTAATGATTAGATTGAATATCTAAGCAGTGGAGGGTGGGCTTTCTTCTTCCACTATATAGAGGCAAAAGCGACACGAGAATTTACAACAAATATCAATGAGTGAAACTAATGTCGCAAACTATTAAAATATACGAGAGATTGTGTATAGTCACCCTGTACTTATAAAAAAAATCTAATAAAAGGCATGTAATACATACCATACATATGACTATACATTAATCATCAATCAAACATACGTATGATTGCATCCACTCATGCACATCACAATACGTATATATTCGGATATAAAGGGTGTTTCAACAGGAGGTGTGCAAATCGCAAGGTCTACCGTTTTACAGCTGGTGCACGCAGAGTTGGCTTATGTGATCTATATGTGAATTTGAGAAATTCACCACGAAACGCTACACAGTGAAAAAAATAATACAAATCGTTGAATCTTTTTACAAAAATTCACGTTCAATCGGGGCAACGATGCGAACAATTCGTGCCAAATTTACAAGTGCCTTATGAGACGTGTGTGCACAACATAATCAAACAATTTCAAAAGATGGGCTCTATACAAGAAGTGAAAATATCGCCGCAGTAAAGGATAATGTCGAAAAGGACCCAGACGCCTCCATTCGTCACCATTCAGGAGCTTAACCTCTCCATAGCCACACCGCAACCAATTTTTTACGAAAGATTTGGCACTTCATGCGTACAAGGTCAAATTAACGCAAGAACTGAAGCCGGCCGACCACCTGCATTACCGTAAGTTCTCAGATTGGATCCTGGAAAACATACATGCTGACATTGATTTTTGCAAGAAAATCATGTTTTCGGATCAGGCCCATTCTCACATTGGCGTCTATGTTAATAAGCAAAATTGTCGCATCTATGGAACCGACAATTTACGACTGATCCAAATCAAAATGAGGCCCGAGAAGTCATTACGGTCAATAGCGCGGACTACTGAAATATAATAATAAATAAGTTTTTGTGGTCGGAGCTGGTGCCATACAAGTCGCGAAACAATCGAGTTATTACGCGCAAAGTTTCCTGGTTGCGGAATTTCGCGTTTCGAAGATAACCATCGGCGCTAAGATCGTGTGATATAACAACGTTAGACTTCGTTCTTTAGCGCTATGTTAAAAGCAAGGTCTACGCCAACCATTCGCACATAATTCCAACTTTGAAAGCGAGCATTGCAGCCACCATTGAAAATTTCGAAAAGGTCTGCAAGTAGAGCCGAAGAAATCATTTGGTAGATATTGTGTTCTACATATAAATAATCCCCATATATCTATTCTACAAAGCAGTGAATTTGTCAGAAATATCTCAGCAATTGTTCGTTTCATTCAAAAAAGAAGTCCTTCACCTCTCGTTATGTTCCACTCACTTCAATTAAAAAAAAAAATTGCCAGAATAGAAAGCTAGGCGATTGAAGTGAAACTTCATTAAGCTCGGTAAATAGTTGCTCACCCTTTATCAAATCAGCATCTCCGAAGGCACATCACAATCACTGAAATTATCGTTATGTTCAGTTTCCTCTAAAGAATTCGGAGGTGGTTGTAAATTGACAGCTCTATTCCTTGCCTTTGTTCCCGGACACGTTCGGTACTAGTTTTTGTTTTCAGCATACAGTCGATCCCTGTACTCTTTACACGACGGAGCACTTGATTTAAACAGTATTTTTCACTTCTTTATAACTTCAATAACTTCAGCTCACTATATAAAATCGATAAATAACAAATTCTAAATGAATGATGACACGTGTTACGGTTACACTACAACATTGCTGATTCCCATGTAAATTCTCCGTTTCAAGTCTCTCTCCCAACGAGCCATAAGAAATTTCAATTCGTTTCATTTCCATTTCATCAGAGTTCGGATTCATTTTATGTTAGTTTTTCGTTTCATCGGAGCTCGGAATCACTTCATGTCGCTTTTTCGTTTCATCGGAGTGCGGAATCACTTCATGTCGCTTTTCATTTCATCGGAGTTCGGAATTACTGGCCAACGAGCCATAAGAAGTTTCACTTCAAAAATGTAATCATGTACTTCATCATTTGAAGTTAAAATAAGTCTAGACAGTAAGTTGAAGATAAACAGAATTATCAACTTTTTTTTAACACTAATTCTGCAAAATGTTTTTAATCATGGCAGATACTGATCAAGCAATCCTGATGTTCAAACTTTTCGAGCAGCCAACTTCGACAATTACCTTGTTGCAGCCGGGAACGAAGGTCGATATCACATCACAGATACAAGAAAATCAAGTAAGACCAGAAGTTTGACGCGTCAATCAAAAGGGCCCGCTAGAATTTATGCCGTTCGGATTTCCCTCAAGCTCCCTTGAAATCCAAGCTCCCATGCACAAACCGTAGTGCCAGAACAAAAAGAAACTTTTGGTCTGACGACAAATGTAGGCAGGCATATAAAGTGAAAAGAAGTAGGACAATCAGGGAAAAAAGAAATACTACGCGAAGAGCTAGATCGAGTAATTTATTTGAGGGATTTTACTGCAGGAATAACATTCGAAAGTTTTATCAGAAAGTAAAACGGACATATAAGGGCTACGAAGCTAGAATGGAAGTCCGCATGGATGAACATGGAAAACTAGTAGTAGAAGCGCAATCGGTGCGGAGAATATGGAAAGATTACTCCTGCAGTCTGTATAACTGCGATGAACGAACGAATAAACGGTCATTCACTCCAGATGAAGACCATACTCTATTGTACATATGTAACCTAGGCGAAATTAAGGTAGTAGAATCGAAGTTGCTGGCGCAGGCAAACTACAAGCTAAACAATTTAAGGCAGCGGAAGCCGGCCTGGTTGATGATCTCAGCTTCGTTTGTCCGATCCAAAAGATCGAAAGGCCATTTGGCATGCCAATTTGACTACTTGTCGAGATTTAGGTCGCATATGACAGCGTGCATAATGGCAAGCTGTCAATGCCGTGTTTGACATTTCCGCCTAACTCGTCATGTAGAGTAAGGTATCTATAGAGAATCGCTGCAGCTCTGTCAAGTTCGGTACTGAATTAACATCAAACAAGGATGTGAATTTTTTAACATACCCCTAGAAAGAATCATGCGAAACTTATTGGCAATTGCGTACACGGATCTCATTGATGTGATTGGACGAATACAACGAGCCGTCAATTTAGCTTTCAAAATGAGTTGATGGTAAATGAGGGGAAAACAAAATATGATACAAAGACGGCTTAGCCTGAATGCCATTTTTGGCAGTTTTATGTTCCCTGTAGTCAGGGAGTTGGTTTACCTTGGGTCCGAACTTTCAGGCAACAACCGACATCAGCGCAGAAATTAGACTCAGAATTTCACCTGCCAATGGCTGTTTCTTTGGTAACAATTAAGTAACAGAACCGTCTTTTGTAAGAGTAAATTGGCCATATACAAAACTTCATCATCACGGTCTCGCACTATGGTGCCTATTTTTGGACTTTGTCGAAAGGGGATAATGAAGCACTTGGCCTTTTCGATAGTAAGATACTGCTCGTGATTTTCGGTCACGTTTGTATTGATGAAAATGGAGTGAGAGGTTGAACCACGAGCTATACGGCCTGTACAGCAACATCTAGCCTAAAGAGATTTCTACTCTAACAAATGTGGCAAGCTCAAGTGGACCTCAACCAAATCGCAGCGCGGCACTGGAAGCAGCTGACAAGAAATGGTGCTAATTGGAGGGGCTTATTTGTACAGCCCAGACCAGCTTGATTGCATTAAATTCGCTCCAAGCTCATCCCATGTGCATATAAATGAATCGCACATTCTATTACTATGGACCAGATCATTATATGTATCAGCTAAATCTTTTAGTTCTAAAAGATCCAAAAAATTTGCTGCATAGCATTACTATAGCTAGAAGTTTTCTAAGGGGCTGAAATTGGTTCGTATTCCCAAGTCATGCTTGGAGGTCAATGCATTTTTCGTTCGTTAAATAACATAAAACCTATCCGTTTGTCATCTCTTTTTTTCGAAAATCCGGCAATACAAGAATCCGTCTTGGAACTGCACTTCCCTTACTACCACGCCTAATATAGATAACTTTTAGCCTCAAGGAATATGAAAAGATGACTTTCCTCGACAATAGTGGTAATAATGTGAAAGAAGCAGGGATAACAGAGGTGTCAGATCTGAAGGTAGAAAGTCTGTTGGAAGGGTCGAAAAATCTTCTTCTGTTAAGAAGGATCATCGACACAAAGTACATAAACTGCATAAGAGTCACCCTCACATTTTGCAACTATGAGTGTTAGAAGGTTCAGATCCTGTTGGATCAGATGGTTTTTATTCAGAAAAACTCAGAGGATTTCTAAGGGAAAGTTCTTCAATTTCTATTTTATATCGTCTGCCTTGAGGGGCTCAGTGTCGTTTGCTATTTGTATATCCTGTGTGTCCAACAGTATTCCCTGGCAATCCCGGATTTGCAGAATTTAATAGAATCTTTGACAGGTAGGACGAATAGTTGGTTTCTTTTTTTCCTACACCACACACACAATATGACATCTTATGGATTTGATTTTCCCGGTTGTATTTTTTTTAGCCACCAAATATCCGGTTTTGAATATACATATGTTGAGAGTTTAATCTTCTCCTTTAAAAGAAAACATGCTTAAAGCAATCGCAATTAAAATTATACGATGCAACAAAAAATCTCAAGGATTACGATAGTATTTTGCAAATTGCTCAATTTCACTCCGCCTTCCATTAAAGTATAATTTCCCTTCAACACTTAATCGGATTAAATTCAAAATTCTGAATGAAAACACTTTGGAAAAGTCAAGAGATTACTTCTAATTATCGCACCAGGATGAACGAATAAATAAATGACATTCAAAATTGCAAGATATCTCCTTGGTTCTCCTTATTACGACCTCAACTTAAGTTTTCTACCTCCAGACAAAATACTTGTACAGGATTCAAGTCTCTGTCAAAAGAAAAAAAATAAAAAATTCATCCAAATCCCTGTAAGTGTCTATTCAAGAAATCTCAATTTCAGATGTGCAAAGGAGATCCTGCGGTTTCCTAATGAGATAATCCCAGCGTTCATGGGCGACATTTAGAAATGAAAGTTTCAATGGAAGCGCAGTCTTGCTTTTTGGAAAATATGTTAAATTTGCAGTTTTGTGTTGTTGATATCGGTTCGGGTAGACGGACGAAAGAGGCAGTGGCTATTAGATACTATAGCCACAACTTCAGTTGCACGGTACCGGTGACATAGAAGAATGTCCTTTCGAGGTTGGTTATCGAAAGGGAAATCTGCTAAATCTGCCCACAAAATGAGATTTTCATTTAAATTAAATGATTAAAGTCAGTGGGGTACGGATACCTCAAATCTGGTATGACGACGCACATCTTGTCGAGGATGAGAGGCGGAATAAATGGTTATGCTCATCTTTTGCTGGCGATGGGTATAATGTCCACCTTTCTATCTGTATACCTAGGTTAGTGTACCTTAATTGGTCTTATAGTTTCAATGGCAAAGTAAAGCTATAGCTCTGCTCTGTCGCATTTTTCTTTTGGGGATTAAAAATTAGCGAGCGTTTGCACCTTAAGGGATGAAAATTAACCGATGAATGAACATGATTCTGCCATTGGACTTGGACTGTGGGGGATTTTATAATTAATGCCACAGTGGTTGGGCTGTAATTTTAAATTAAAAGATAATAGTTTTGCCTTTAAGTTTTCCACATTAATTTTGAGGTGGTTTTTTTTAGAAAGAAGTGACTACAAAAATATTTACAAGTTTGAGGTTCTAGCATGGATATGCTTGGCATTCATGAATACCATATATGCGATTCCTTTCACAGGAAAGGACTAACACTTTCGCAGTTGGCGATCGATCAACTCAGTACCGGCACGTACCCTACCAGCAGCTGCAGCCCTAGTAGCAGTACATATATACCAACAATTTCACCAAGAATCCCAAAAGGTCTCGAATATGAATCTATGAATGAATGAAAGTCTCACACGCTAAAATAATTCCCTTCTACGTCCCGTTCTTCGTCTGCGGAAAGAAGAATTAGTGCACACTGTAAAAACTCACAATAGTTTCGTTTAAATTAAAAAGAGCACAGATGACATCGATATGAAAGTTTTAACATCAACAAGATTCATATAATTGGTAATAGCTTTATCCATTTCCTCACACCTGATGTCAATCGGAATAATATAACAATTATATGTTGTAGGTACCGTAAGATAATAAGGAATTTGAATTCTCTTTTTTGAAAATTAAACTACTTTCGTCATATTTTTGTTGAGTCAGGTGTGGATACAATGTGTGTCACCAAAATCCGGTTTCAGTTACCAGGATATAAAATTGAGCATAATGATAGTATCCATAACACAACTGCCCAACCAAAAATGTAAAATACATAACTGCCGAATCGTATAGCAGTGACATAGAATATTCTTCGCTAGAGATCACCGATGGTAACACTACGTGTATAGTGGGCGTCGCATATAACCCCAATAAAAGTGGTTCTCCGCGCCTCCTGAGAAATTACACGATTTTGTGCTCTCTTCGAGTATATCATTATATGCGGTGAGTTTAATGCCGATCTTCGTAAATCTAATTCTAGACCACGACGGTTACTAGTATTGAAAGCATTAAGCATTCAGTAATACTTATTTAGTACAAATTTGAAATGCGAGCCACTTGTTCTATTTTCACAGTTCACATTTTTAGACAAAATAAAATCTTTCAGAATTACACATTCTCATTCTCATTTCAGTAGCCGCCGTAGAAACATTAAACTCAGTAAATTGAATAAATCGTAGTTGTCTTTCATTTATAAATAATAGGAACAAATATTTCTAACAGGTTATGTGCCCAGTTCACTTGAAAACAGTAAAAGTAATTTCTATTAAAGGTATTGTGTAATTCGATACTAGATGGAGTGAAAAGTGACCTCCTTGAGAACTAAAAAAAATTTTTTTTTAAATGTTTTTTGATTCTTTTAGTTTGATACACTCATTCCAGCGATTTTCTAACTTCTTGATCCCGTCCGAAAAGTAATTTTCCGGAAGGTCTGCAAAATACTCCTCCGTGGCGTCGATGATTTCGTCGGGTGAGCTGAATTTTTTATTGATGATCCATCTTTTGAGATTTGGGAAGAGATAATAGTCCTCTGTCCTGAGCATTCGCGGCACCAAGCGGCAGGATAACTTTTTCATATGCAGAATATTGCCCAAAATATGGAGTGTGCGCTCAGTACTAATTTTTGTGGTATCTGCTAGCTGGCGTACCTTCACTTTCTGATTAGCCAACACCATTTCATGTATTTTTTTTGACATTGTCCTCTGTAACCGCATCGGAGGACCTGCCGCTGCGGACTTGATCGGTAGTGGAGTTGCGGCCATCGCGAAACTTTCGAAGTCAATATTTGACGGTGTAATCTGACGGAACATTAGCCCCATAATATTTATCCAACTTTTCTTTTGTTTCCTTCGCCGTTTTGCCTCTCAAAATATAGTGTTTTATGAGAGAACGAAAATCGTTTTTGTCCATACTCAACGGACTTCAAGGCACCTTTTTTGCAGTAGCAGCGCATTCTGGCGGTCAAGCAGGTCACTTTTCACTCCATCTAGTACAACACAGGGTATCCCAGTTTAGGTTTTCATCCTGATAGCTGAAGATTCCTGAAGATATAGCAAACAAAAAATTTTATTGCAGGGGGTGGTCTATCTTAACCCTCCTCCAATTTATAGGCCGTTAAAGTAAGGAACCTTTGATTTCGAGGTAAAACTCCTTAAAAGGCCGTAGCTTTCTAAGGGATTCAGCTTAAGAAACCGTTGTACACGGTTTTGAAAGGGAATTTCAGTGTGCATAAAATACTAAAATTTTGTTGAACGCCAGCCAAAATTATGGCATTTGAAGCTAACATTTTGAAAAATGCGTTTATCTCGAAATTTTCAACTTTTATGTTCACTTTTTTATCAAAACTTTTGTCTTCTCTTCATTATCTACGATTTTTAGGTATGACTTTTCCACCTACGAACAACGGAAGTTATTGCAAACCACTATTTTATTCAGGCAAATGGGTCACAAAATCAATACTTAGTGTGTTCAAATAAAAAAAAATTGACTAAAAGCTGTCAGTTAATAAGTAAAACAAAGTTGGAGCATCAAACCAACAGTAAATTTTCCCCTATTTTCTGGAATGTTTTTGTATAATTCGGTGACAACTTTTGAAATGTGCCGATGTTACTTTATTTACTGATTTAGAGTGAACGAGTAAAGTGTTTAGCAAATATTTAAAAAAAAATGTTTTCGATTCGCGAATACGACGATATAATTTTCGTTTACAGGTTCTGTACTTAATGAGGATAGTCTCTAGGTTTTTAACGTAAGCCCCTGTCGTGTAGACTTAATTTTACGGGATGCCCATACATCCATGGGAACAAGAATACGCATTGCCATCGCTTACCTCGCTGTCTAATGTTAACCCTGACACGTAAACTGTAATTACTGACCTGCGATCACAAATCACTGAATTAAAATCCGCTCAGGAGGAATTTGAAAACAAAAATGTTTCACGTGGCGCTGTTTTGTTCGGGATCCCTATCAATCAAAATGAAAACATTAAAAACTATTTCAATTATTTATGCCAAGTTATTAATGTAAAACCGCCAATTTTAAATGATATTTTTCGCACACGTCCCCGACCAAAGGGTGACACCTCTGCGATTATTATTAAGTTCCGGTCTGCTTATGGTAGGAACTTCGTACTAACCTCGGTCTCCAAATACCGACAAAACACAACAATCAAATAAATTTATGCGAAGTTGGATTAAACTCGCACTCAAACAATAATTTACTGCATCGTGCTCTCTAGCTAAAGAAAAAAAAACAACTCTCATCAGTTTTTACGATGCGCAGACTTGTGTTTGTAAACGTCAACCCATTTATGAAGCTGTGGAAATTCATAACATCGCTAAATTGCATAGCATTGCCAGCCCCTAAATATATTATTTATATACACCCTGAATGACTCGAACTGCAACCAATTCCAGACTGCTATAATTTCCAAACCGTTCATGACAGTGAACTCATATTTTGACACATGACACATAATTTTATTATTTTGCGTCTCAGTTGTGTTGAAAAATTTTTATCCGCGATGGAATTCAAACGTGATTGTGTGATTGCTTTATATTTGGCTGGAAAACTACAAGTAGCTATCGTTAGAGCCCTCCAGCAGCTCAACGTGAATAAATCATTTGTGTCTCGAACCATAGCTCGTTACCGTGATACTGGCAGCGTTGCAAAACGCATTGGAGGTGGTCATAAAAAAACTGCAACATAGGCAGAAATGTTCGGAAAGTGAAAGCTCGAATTGAGCGAAATCCGCGTCGAAATGGAAGAAAAATTGCTCGTGAGCTCAACATATCATTGGAACGGATGCAACACATATTGGAAAATGAGCTTGGGCTCAAGCCATTGAATCTCCAAAAAGCACACGATCTTACACCGCAACAAGAAAAAGTTGGAGTCGAAAAAGCGAAGTTGCCGAATTTGTTTTTTTCCGATGAGTCGCCATTTGTTATCGAGCAATATGTCAACAAACAAAATGATCGAGTTTACTTGCCAGAGAGGTCCTTGGAAAATTTACACCTTCGGACGGCCACCAGAAAGCAGGCAGCACCAACGGTGATGGTTTGGGCCGCCATAACCACCGATGATTGCTCTCCGCTCGTATTTTTGGACCGTGGCGCCAAAATTAATGCGATCGTATACCGTGAAACTGTCTTAGAGGCAGTACTGAAGCCTTGGGCAAACAATCATTTCAGCCGGAGACCGTGGACATTTCAACAAGACTCGGCACAGTCTCACAAAGCGCACGTCAGCCAAGATTGGTTAAAAAACAATGTTCCACACTTCATTTCTTCGACACAATGGATTGCAAATTCTCTGGATGCAAATCCGCTGGATTTCTCTGTCTGGGGTATTTTGAAGGCGAAGGTTGGCACTAAAAAATACCAAAGTTTGGAACCAGCCTCAAACAAGTACTTCGCCGGGAATGGGACAAAATAGCGCAGAGCCATTTGCGTGTAGCGTGCGATGCTTTCTTTGGCCGTCTCAAGGCCATTATTTGCGCCAAAGGTGGACATATTGAAAACTACTGATACAATTTGAAAATTGATGTATTGTCCAACATTTTTTGCTTTGGCACAATAAAATTTATCAAAAAATAAAAAAATTATAGCATTTTAAAAAGTTGGAGTTCGAGTCATTCACCCTGTATATACTCGTATATACGAGTACAATTTAAATCTTTTTTTTTTCTTTCTTCATATTTTATTATTTCTTTTGTAAGTTCTGAAATCTCAAGTAGTTTTATTTAAACTTGCTTATTTTTCATCTTTTTAACGATCTCCAAATATTATGGAGTGTTTTTTGTTTTTGTTCTAATAAATTTTTGAAAAACTTGATGGAAGGTGTTATTCTTGAGCCTAAGCCTGCTGTGCTTCCTGCCGCCTACCACAAGCCCTTCCCATTGTTTTTATTAATTTACCCTTGATATGTGGCCGAGTTCTAATGTATTGAGTCCCACTGGCGAGGGTCACACTGAAATCTGTCGCTTAATGATTAATGTTCTGTGTAACTGGATGGATGGTTTACGTGTGTGTCATTTAAACGCGCAATGTCTGTTTCCCAAGCTTGATGAGCTAAGAGATTTGCTAATGGGCTCCAAGGTTGATATTGTTTACATTACAGAATCGTGGTTTAAGGATTGAATAGGGGAGGGGATGGATACAGGCTTTTTCGAGGGGAAAGGTTAGGTAAGTCAGGTAGTGGTGCTGCATGTATGTCAAAATTAGTTTGAGGTGCTACCCGGTATTGAAGTCTCCTGCCGATAGTCTAATTGAATATGTGTTCGTGGAGCTAATATCGACCACAGGCAAACTTCTCATTGGATCTATTTCAAGGCCAAACAAATATATTGATCCATCTCCTATATTCTCTGTGTTGGAATCTATCTCAATTCACTACCAAAAAGTTTTAGTAGGCTGTGATTTAAACAACAACCTTTTAGTTGACAATGATATCATTGATAGTATGTACTCATTTAATTTGTTCCCAGTCAATACAAGTAATGCTACACACTTTTCCGATGAAACCTGTACTCTTTTAGATGTTTTCTTTGTGAATAATCTCAACGATGCTCTCTTGTATGACCAGTTGTCCGTACCAGCTTTTTCTATACATGACTTGCTATTTCTGATCTTCGAATTTGCAGTTGAATATGCAGTTACAACCTTCGAATTCAGAGATTATAGCAACATTGATTACCACCAACTAGAGATAGATTCACGGCATAGTGATTGGGATCTTGTGTATTTTATGTCTTCCCCTGATGACCAAGTTGAGTTCTTAAATGAAAATACATATATGGACCCTTTTTAACAATCATGTTCTTCTAAAAACGAAACGTATTCGTTTTGGCCAATGTCCTTGGTTTACACCCGAAATTCGACTACTGATCCATAAGCGAAATTATTTCTACGCGAGTTGGAAACGTTATAAGTTAGATATACGCCTGCAACTATATCGTTCTATACGCAATCAGGTTGTCGGTAAAATTAAAATTGCCAAAAAGAATTTTTTCAGGATCAAAATTGACCAATCAACAACAGGTCGCCAACTGTGGAATAATATCCAGAAATTTGGAGTACGTGGAAACATTAAACATATTGATTCCGACTTGGATCTAAATTCAGTGAATATAGGTTTTGTTACCCTCCCTTTTTCTGACATTAATGCTGTTCCTATAAATCCGCTCGATTTTAACTTGTCTGATAGTGCTGAATTTTCCTCTATTGATCATAATGAAATGGTTGCTTGTTTGTTGACAGTCAAATCAAATTCTGTAGGTTTTGATGAAATCCATCCAAAATTTGTGAAAATAATCCTTCCAGTTATTCTTCGATCTCAGGTCCATGCCTTCAACCTAATAACAACAGCCGGCATTTACCCTTCTCAATGGAAATGTGTCAAAATAATTCCTATACATAAGAGTTCCAATAGTAAGGAATATCGGCCGATATCCATACTTCCTTACTTCTCTAAGATATTTGAAAAGGCAAATAAACTCTTATATACATTCCAACAACTTGCTCTCTCCAATGCAATCTGGATTTAGGAAAGTCCATAGCTGTACAACGGCCATAATTAAAGTTGTAGACGATATCAGGGAGGCGTTGGATGAAGACAAAGTATATTTTCTACTATTGTTAGATTTCTCGAAAGCATTCGACACAGTTAACCACACTAACATCTGTAACAAACTTCTGACATTGTTTAGTTTTTCGAGCGCAGCTACAAATACCATATCATCTTACCTAAAATTAAGAAATCAAGCTATCTCAGTAGGCCAAAAATCGTCCGGTTTTATGTACAATACTAGAGGAGTTCCACAGGGCTCCATCCTGGGACCTATTCTATTCTCACTCTACGTAAATGAGATTCTCACTTTCGTGACCTCATATATTCAAATGTATGCTGATGACGTTCAACTCTATCGAAGTTTCCCTGTTGATATGATAGATGCCTGCGCAAATGCTTTAAGCACTGACCTGGAGCGCATATCAAGCTGGTCAGAGAAAAACTGACTTTTTCTAAGCCCACTCAAAAGTAAATGTATCGTCATTTATAAAAAAGTGCTTGATCTCTCCTTCTTCCCAGACATTATGCTCAGTGGCTCAAACATCGTATATGTTGACACCGCAAAATATCTTGGAGTTGTTTTTAACAGAAAACTTACGAGTAAGTGGAATAACCATATCAACACTACAGGTGCTAAGATATGTGGAACTTTACGCCAGCTCCGGATGTCACACTACTTCACCCCCTTCAAAACTCTTCTCTTACTAGCTAAAACACTCCTTGTTCTCTGTTATGGATGCGAAATATTCGGTTACTGTGAAGCTAACAGTAAAAGAAAACTAATGTCGCTTTCAACAATATCGTGCGTTACGTTTTCAATCTTTGTCGCTTCGATAGAATATCTCATTATTCGAAATTGCTCTATAACATGTCACTTGACCATCGAATACGCTATCGATCCCTTATATTGCTTTCCAATGTCATTCAAACGAATCAGCCTTTTTACCTATTCAATAAGATAAGATTTAGCATGTCTGAAAGGTCTTGACAAATCATTCACCCTCGTTACTCATGCCTAACATCTGAGCAACAATTTTTCATAACGTCTATTCGCTTGTTGAACTCTTTACCACGGCTTGTCCGAAGGTCTTGTGGCACCAGCAGGCTCAGGAATGAACTTAAGTCCTTCTACATGAACAATAACACCTAACCCTTTGATTATTTTTTTTTCCTTTGTTTGTATAGTATACTTATGCTTAGAAAATTGCACAATTTTAATTGGAGATTTACACACATGTACGTGGAGATTATAATAATGGATATATAAATAACCATTATTTATTAGTAATAATATTAACTTAATCTTTTTTTATTAGCTTGAATCTAAATCTGAATTTGTATTGAATATATCAAAGCTTCTAGTTTATAAGATAATTATGTCTTAATGTGATTGCAAAATAAAACTAAACTTAACTTAAACACGCCTACATTAATAGTATAATACAAAAGCAGTACTTGTGTTGGAAGCATAAGTTCCAAACTTGGTATGGGTCAAGACCGATCTAAAACCTCTTGCTGCTCTTAGGGTCACAGCACCCAGTACTTATTGCTACTTATTGGGGCTCCTGACTCCCATGGTACCATGATTTAAGTCCTGGTAGGGACTACCGGTAGCCCTGCCGCCAACAAGACCTATGACCAGCAACTTGTAACTGATCAAATCGTGACAACCTTCTGTGGCGTCATTTGAAGATATTTACGATGAGGCCAGTAATATGCTATGTTCCCGCTTTTTATTAGACAACGTCATTGGTGGGCGAAGCCTTGATAATTGGGAGGGGGCCCTCTGTAATGGGGATGCAGGCTTAGCAAGATCAGAGTACCAACGGTGATATCCTAAGGACTGAAACGAATAAAATCTGTAAATTTTAATACGGGCTATACTTCCAATGCGTAAAAATTGCAATCCCATTTTGTATCCAAATTAGCCTGTATATTCTCTAGTTTCAGTTTGTTATTTATTTTAGTTCGGTGCGGTTTAAGATATTTGTAAAATATGAGTCAAGAGGAACGCCGTAAAAAGATCATCCACAAATGGCTCGAAAATGCTTCGCGTTCAAACCATTTCATCGCAAAAACTTTAAACACAGCACGCAGTACAGTGGATTCTGTTATTAAACGATATTTGGAGACGTTGACAGTTAAGCGAAAACAGAAAAGTGGAGCTAAAAGTGGAGCACATGATACAAATTTGGACAGGAAAATAGTGGGTACCATCGTAAAAACCGGACAAAGATCTAAAAAAACGTAACGGTCTAAAAACACGAAAAGTTACTGAAAAGCAAAAAAAGTCATAAAAACACAAACCCGAAAGCTATACGAGTTGATCGACAACAAGAAAGCGTGCTTGGTTTTGGATGACGAAACTTATGTCAAAGCCGACTTTACTACTCTTCCAGGTGCGCAGTTTTACAACTCGATTGGGATGGAAAAATCCGTGTCAAAATATCTCGTTGGCAGGCCATTTGCCAATGTAGACACAGAAGCTCATCGTTTATTACAACGGGAACAATTAACGGAGAAGTGTACATTAACGAGTGCCTAAAAAAACGGTTGATTCCTTTCTTAAATAAACACGAGGGTTCAATATTATTTTGGCCAGATTTAGCTTCAGCTCACTATGCTCATGCGACGTTGAGCTTTCTTGTTGCTAAAAATGTCGACTTTGTCCCAAAAGACATAAGTCCACCCAATGTTCCACAGTGCCATCCTATTGAAAGGTATTGGGCTTTGGTCAAAGCTAAATTGAGGAAAAGTGAGCACTGTGCAAAGGACGCAAAAGATTTTAGTGCTAAATGGAAAAGAGCGTCCAAAAAGATCATGGATGTAACTGTCACCAACCTTGTGAAGGACATTCGAAAGAAGTTGAGGAAAGAATGGGAACCCAAATAATTTTTTTATTTTTTGTAATTGTGAATGAATTTAATAGAAACAGGGTTTTAAAGCAAATAAACAAAAATTACATGAATTACGAAAATAGTTTTTTTTTTTACTTTGAAGTTTCCAAATTTTATTCGTTTCAGTCCTTATACGGAGGATCTCTTCTAGGCCAACTTTTATCAATACTTTTCACCGCCTTTCAACCGTCGGCTCAGCTTATGGGTTAAGAAGAGAAAGATTGTCTAGCATAACAGCAGCAGAAGAGGAAGAAAGAATTTTAAATGCTGTAAGAATGCTGCCATCTAAATATTAGCACCAGAAGGCTTGCAGCACAGCTGCAAACTCCAAGAACTACAATCCATAGAGTTCTTCAAGCCAACCGCTCTTACCCCTCTCATTATACGCCCGTACAGGAACTTTTGCCAGGGAACTTCCAAAAAGGATTGAATTTTGCCAATGGCTGCTGCATTAACTAGATCAGAATGAGCAGTTTATTCAAAAAAGTTTATGGACTGACAAAGCCCAGTTTACGACAATCGGCGTTACCAACCAACGAAATTCCCACTATTGATCAAGTGCTGTTTTCTATCTGCTCGGGAAGCGTCCTAAAGGGTAGGATTGATGAAAAAGCTTACGCAGTGGTTTTTCCAGCGGAAAAAAGCACGTCTTCAGAAGAAGGGGAGATATACCATCTGAACCAGCGGATATATGTATACCATATTAAGATGTTTAAGTACTTTTGCTACTACATGAGTGCGAAAGTCCCATTGAAGATTCGACGCGCTCAAATCTATGTGGCGACAAAGCACAATCTGGGAGTGTTGAGCTAGCCGCAAAGTGTGCGGCAAGTAGATTGGCCTTGTCCAAAGAGCTGACAGCTGGATTGTCATTGTAAATGAGCGTTGGGATGGAGGATGACGCAGAATTTCTGATATGTTTTGACAAACGCCCAACAATTTTTACTACCTTTGGGACATTGTAGTATTTTCTGCCTCACTTTTTGGTCGTATTGGAATTTTACACGTTTAAGAAAGACGTTGTAGCCATTCCTGGTTCCTTTTTTTGGTTTTTCACTGTTGGGTTGGTCTTAAAGGACCAAGAAAACATTTCTCTAACCCTGGCAGACTTTTCTTTCGATGAGGGATAAAGCATTTCATTCCAAAGAGAATAGTTTCTGTGATCATGTCAACAGCGGCATCTACGTCGCTATCGAGGAAACATAGCGTGCAGTTAAAATTCCTTAAGAAGTTGTTAAGTTAGCTTCAATTGGTTTTCTTCTATTGCCATACGGTTCTTTTAGGAATTTTTTTTCTAGCTGTGTTGTGGGTGTACGAGAAATTGGCTGATATGACACAATGGTCCGACTAGTCTAGAGGGGAGAGCACATCAACGGTGTATTTATCAGGGTAAGAAGTTAGAAACAAGTCTAGGGTGTTGGCGGTATGACTGTCAACGTCTGGTATTCGTGTGGGCGCATTTACATGCTGGGTCAAATTATTTTTCGCAACGAAGATCTCAACACACCGTCCTCCGGGTGTTGCCTGTAGAGAATGTCGAAGCTAACCAGGTCAGACAGCGCATCAAACTCGTGAAAGGTTGAGTTGCTGCCCAGTTTGGGGCTTCTGTGAATAAAGCAGTAGTAGATATTTTGCTTACGGAGATGGAATTTTAACCACATGAAATTGAATTCCGGGTTTTAACAGGGAATACATTGTGGTAGAGTTTGGCAAGCTACATCACTACGCACATAAATGGCGAGACCGCGATGAGGAAGGAATAATGGCACTAGTTCGTAGCCAGGTAGCTTCAGATCAGAGTGATCTGAGAGGTGTGGGTGGGGATCTACCTGTGTTTCACTAAGAGCCAAAACAGCTGGTCTGTAGTTATAGACGTGGACGTACGCAGAAAAGTGATTACTTTTTAGCCCGCGTATATTGGCTACGTCCACCCTGAATTCCCTAGTCATAATTACAAACAAACCCAGAAAACACAAACATCGACGATACTAAGCAAGGCTGTGAAGTGAAAATTCTGACATTGGTTAACCGAATTAAATTGCTATACAGTAAGTGTTGTGCCATTACAACAATATGAAACAGTCCACCAACAAAATTTTCACTCACAACCCACTATCCATCAGTTGTTACATACACCCAGTCACTGCCCGTACCGTATGATAAATACAGTAACGGCAGTGACCGATTGCAATCAACAGTACTTTGACCAGGAGCGGGAGAGGTGTAATACTTATTTACGAGTGTACTGGTTGACGTGTACACTCGTCGGTGGTCGATACGGTACTAATATGTTTGATGTAAGGCAGGAAACGTGGTAAAATTGATTTAACAGAAGTCGGGTGAATCTCATCGACTCCAGTATATTTGAAAGCAGATTGTCGACATCTATTTCAGTATCGTCCACTCTAGTAAGAATAAAAGAAGTGTTAGTTGCTAAAAGGGCACCCCAAATATACAGTTTGGTAAAAACTTCCGATTAAGGTATTTTTTATCAATATCGCTCGAACAAATTAATTTTGGTTTGCCGACAAAAAGTTCACGAATATTGTTCCATATTTAATGACTATCTGAAGTAGGAAGGAATGAAAGTAGGTTGGAATGAAATTGCATCTTAGCAGTTTCTACAATATTTCGCTAACAACACTGCTTCGCAAGTTTTTATAAACTTGATGAAGTTCATCCACTCGGAAAGGTTTCCACTGCCGATACGCCTGGTCATGGCCATCATTGGCACTCTATTGTATTCTCACGAAGGTTAGCTGTTAACGCAAGCTGCTAGGTAGGATCTCAATTTTTTTCATCCAATATTTATTTAAGCAGCTCAATAGTGATGTCAGTAATATTGTCTGCTGCTTTTTCGGCTATACTAGAGTTAGGACGAGGGGTTTCGTTATTATTTTGTTCAGGCCTGGTTTCGAGTATTCCTTGATTGTGTATTGAGTTTAGTTAGCTTTGGTGCAAGATTTTAAGTTGTCAATTTTTCATCTTACTCGTAATTGCCACAACTTAATCAGATTTTCAGTAACAACTTTTATAGTTCCCTTGATTAAATTTCTCAAACTTTTCTATGAGCCTTTATTTTGTACAGCTGTTTGATAGGTCAACAAATGTTAATCTCATAGCAAATGGTGTCGGATTATGTAACTGTTGCCGCTCTTGTTGATTTCTGACAGCAGCTTCAAACTGAGTTATATTTGTTTCGCGAGCTGTAGTTATTTGCATTTAGCTCACGGCTAAATCTGCAATAAATTATCCACTCTAAGTTTAATCTGTATTCTTCGTACTTCTGTATCGCCTTTAGGCTCCTTCTCGAACTTTTAAATGCAATTGTCAGCCCCTCCTCTTTCCGACACCGACTTGATTCTGATTTGATTCTTCTGATTCAGATCTTCCATTATGTGTAGAACTTGCTATTTTTGATTGATGTAATTTTGATCAGGATTCTGTCTTGTTTTGTACTCCTTGTGTTTTATTTTCTCGGTAACACATTTTCCACGTCCAATTTCTGCAAATCCAGTTCCAACCGTATGTTAGTTGATGATTTCAATGAATGCTTTGCATGATTCTCGTTTGTGGCTGACTCTGCTTTGGAAGGAGCTGTTAGTTTACTGAGGTTAGTTCCATGGTTATCCTATGTCGCTGTCAACGCCAGCACAGCCTTAATAATATCAAGCCCACATTTTGGGTTATCACATAAGAACATATCATCTATTGAGTCAGGTGCACTTCATGCTTCGCATCGTGTTCTTAGCTAATAGAACTGCTTTTGGCGGGCGGCGAGGATTTTCTCGGCGATATACTATGCTAATTATTGCTTTCGTAAGTAGTTCTGAAAAAAATCCAGATCGTTTTGACTGGAATGTAGACATTTAGTGCTCCAAGCATGTAACTTCCGGTTCCATTAATTCATTTTCCTATTTTCCTGAATAAATTTTCAAACCTCCAATGTTAACTCAGATACTTTCAGAAAAACTCAATTTCGTATGCCAATTCCAATTTCTTCGTTTTATTGTCGCTGGTAGAAAATGATTTGCTCCATAAATCTTCCCTCATTCGGTAGCACGTCTTTTAATTGGGCAGACGCCCCTCTTTCGACAGTCAAATGTGTTAATTTGATTCAATTTATAATTCGTTTAAACGTTCCAACTTCGCATTTAACAATCAAAAATTTTATGCTGATTCTAGGGGAAGGTTGTGCTCCCTGTCTACGATGCTCGTCTGTCTCTCGTATTTTGCAGTACAAATAAGAATTTAAATCTTTACTTGGCAAAGTATTGTACAAAATACGAATAAGATGGCAAAAAACGTGCTGGCTTTGAGTATTTTTATTGCGGTTTCCTTGGTATAGTAATTAAATTAATCCGAAGCAAGTTTTACGACAGCCTAAGATACAAAGTTGCTGATCCTGTATTGCTGAACCGGATAGGCGCATTTTAATACTAAGCCGATTAGGAAATTCGGATTTTTTTTTGAAACCCTATTTGGCGATACAGGAGGCAAGTAGAAACTGTTTTTAACTTAATCCATGGGAATGGAATGGGATTGAGTTAATGAAGGAAGAATGACTGTTGCCAGAGAGTTTGGTATAGTTAATGTTGTGGTTAAATAAAACTCATTAATGTACCGTAAAGCATCACTTAATTGTTGACGTCTTTAATTGACATCAATGTGGTCGAACTTTCTTGGTAGAAAAATTAGTAAGCAATTTTTGATGAACATTACGACATCTATATCATTAACTTTAAATATACTCGTATTTGATTTTGAGGGTCCTCTACAATGAATAGAGGTGTCACTTTAAATTTCAGGCCATTGTTGAAATGTCATCATTTAAACTATCACAGCGGTGACTTTTGATAAGTGAAAATAATGAGGTTATTAAATTTGGATTGATATGAACTCGCACAATATGCTGAAATAGTGAAAATTCACTTCAAAAATTGTGAAATATAGCAGAAAGGTTTCGCAAAGTTCGTACTGTTTTTTGGTTATCATCAAGCGCCTTCTCAATTTGAACACCTCCGCCGCAGTAGTTGAGAGTGTGACTGAAAACCCAGATGTGTCCATTTCGAGACGGCCACAGAATTTGGGCCTATCCGCAACTTCTTTACATCTCATTTTCCATAAAGATCTTGACCTACATGCTTATAAGGTAGAGCTGACATGAGAATTGAAGCCGTTAGATGACTCACGAAGCCGTACATTCGCCGTACATTCGCCGTACATTCGCCGTACAGGTGCTGAGAGTGAATGAACAAGATCAAGATTTTTTACACAAAATTATTCTGAGTGATGAGCTTCATTTCCATTTTTCTGGGTACACATGAACAAACAAAAGTGTTACATCTGGGGCTCCGAAAACCTAGAAGAGAGATAGTGGAACAATCTCTCCATCCACAATGAGTGACAGTTTGGTGTGATTTTTAGACTGGCGGTGTCATTGAGCCATATATTTTTGAAAATTACGCTGGTACGATCATTTTAGTGATGTTGCCTGAATTTTTTTTTCTCTAAATTGATTCTATGGACGTGTGCGATGTTCATTTTCAGCAGAACGGCGCCACTTGCCACATAGCTGGTGAAATAATGGTTCTATTGCATGACAAATTTCCTGGACGTGTGATCTCGAAATGGAGACTTTAATTAGCCGCCGAGACCATGCGATTTTTCCTTCGGAGCTATGTTTAAGATAAAGCTACACCAATGCTCCACCAACGATTCATGCACTAAAAGAAAATCTCAGAGCTGTTATTGGTGAAATACAGCTGCAATTATGTGAAAAATTGTGACAGAGGTTGTATAGGGTCCGCCATCTAACGTTTTTTTTTTTCAACTAGTGCTTATTTCCTGAATGGTAATACTTAGCTCATGTCTGATTTGACAGATAATTAGTTTTATCCTTCCGCTGAACGAATATGGTTGTGTATACGCTTGAACAACGCTTCGCTAAGTGGGCCTGCGATCGACTTAGAGAAGATCATCTTTTCAGATGAAGCTCATTTTGATCTTGGCGGGTATGTACGAGTAAACAAGCAAAATTGTCGCATTTGGGGCACAGAAAACCCGCACGCATACATTGAAAAGCCGATACACCCAAAACGAGTCACTGTTTGGTGCGGATTTTGGTCCAGAGGCATAATTGGGCCATTTTTCTTCGAAAATGAGCAATGAATGGCCGTTACAGTCAATGGCGATCGTTATCGGGCCATGTTGAACGAATTTTTGTTCACAAAAATTGAATAGGAGGATATTGGCAACATTTGGTTTCAACAGGACGGCGTTACGTGCCACACAGCCGAAGCTACACTCGATGTTTTGCGCCCTGTTTTTGAAGATCGCATTATCAGCCGCAGAGCTGATGTCGTTTGGCCACTCCGGAGCTGCGATTTGACACCGTTGGACTATTATTTGTGGGGTGCCGTAAAAGATAAGTGTTACGCCGACAAGCCAGAGACAATTGACGCTTTAAAGGACAATATTCCTGAAGCCATTGGTGAAATACAGCTGCACACAATCGATAATGTGCTTAAAAATTGGACCAATCGTGTAGGCTACTGCATGGCCAGCCGAGGCAGCCATTTGAATGAAATTATTTTCCATTATTAACCGGAAGGAATGTACTTTCAAATAAAAAAAGAAATTTGAGAAAATATTCAGTAGTTTTTTTTTATAGCATTTTCAAAAAAAAAAATATTTTTGGCGGACCCTATATTTCATTACTAGCTTGAGAGTATGTAATCTAGATTAAAATAAAAATGTTTCTATTAATTTAAAATGACATCTTTTATAGGATATTAAGAAATAGTTGTAATCCATAACTTACAACCTTATAAAGTAGAAATATTCTGATCAGGTTCAAAGACAGAGTTGTATCGAAGTAGAAAAATTCACCATTTGGATGCATCTTTGGTTTCCGCAGTTCCAATTAAAGGGAACTTCTTGATGAACACTATATATGTATAAATTCGTTGAGCATATTTGGAGCAGAGGACTGAAAGACCGATATTACGCTTTAAGCAACGTTTGATATGACAGAACTTACGTTGACGACTCTAGCGAAGGAAAAACAGACAACGAATTTCGGGTATGATTCGACGTTCATGGTAAATATGCAGCCAAACAACGAGAGTTGTTGCTACAAAACGAATATCACTGCCATTCAAGTAATACTATAGGATGGGTCGGGTAAAATAAGGATGTGACGTCTACTGTGGTGATTGTTTTAGAGGGCATAAATAGCACCTACATATTTATATGGATGTGGATTTGTCTCCAGAGGAAGTCTTAGGCTTTAAGAACCTTAAGAAATACCTGATTAGAATACGCATCAAGGCTAAATTTGCCAGCTTAAGCCTTCTTCAGGCCATCTACGAGCTCCTTGACTACATCTACGAACAACGTCCTAAACATGACTTTTAAGATCGTTCTTTTTGATTTTAGTGTACATATTTCTCACATCTCAACATCCACCTGGTGACAAAGTCGTCAATCAGATTCATCACATTGCCGTCGATGCAAGACATACTCGTATGTTCCAATTTGGCTTTATGTCATTTCATTCTGAGAAATTTAAAATGATTGAAAACAAAATAACTTGTTGTTTTCAATAGTTTTATTTAACAATTTGTTTGCAAATTGGCCACAGAATCTAACAATAAATATACGTACTGTTTTCCACAATTTGTCGACAAATTGGACAGAGAATGGGATCATTATTTTTCATATAACTCTCCGACAGCTGTGTATAACAATATAAACATAATTTAAAATAGTTACACGGCTGCAGGGGGATGGTACGAGTATTTTCGCAGAAAATAACACAAAAAATCGGCGCTTATTGGTTGTCCGAATTATCCTGGTCTTCAACTTTTGCGTCCTTATGACATTTAACGAATTCTTCAGTTAGCTGGTTATTATTTTCGTTCGTCGTCTGGCTGAGGAAGTCGATAAATGAAATTATTTTTTTATTCAAATTGTCTCAATTTGGGAATATTTGTTTTTGATTTTCTTCTTTGGACGTTCAAAAATGTCGAAAGTTCCATCTAGCGGCATAAGAAACTCTCTCGATTTGATTCAATCTTCGTCCAACAAGACATCAAAAAATTTAAGAAAATTCCCATACTTTGAAAGCTTTCCGCTTAGATGGCAATCCTTCGATTGCACTCGTTGTTCTCATGGGTGAACCAGTTGAAATAAGTTGAAATTCCCGGTGACGTGAGGATTCTAGGCTCGGTAGAAATTATACCGTGAATCGAAGACAAATTCGAGTGAGCGGCTAGACTATCCCGGAAAGCCGAGTATATGTTATATAAGCAATAAGGTCCACTGTTGTTATTGCCATTTGGAATAGGCATAAATGCCCACTCAAAATGAAAAATCACCCCAATCCCTGTTGTTTTTCTTACATAATATAGGTAAACACTTCAATGCTATTGTCAACGTATTGTCTACAAAAAGGACGACAATATTGCATTCAATGGCTAGTATACTATACGCCCTGAACACCTCCATATGAGGCCGAAGGCCGTCCGGCGTATGAGTCGAAGAGATGCCCACAGTGTGGAATTCTCGTAACTTTAACCCTCAATTGTCAGGCAGGCGCCTATAAGCGAATCAGGCGTATTTCAAGTTTGGGTTGAGTAACTCGCATTGCTGGCTAACAGGATTTCATCCTTTTCTCCGCAGGGTTCAGCTACTCAGGTAACTTCGTCGCTCCGCTAAGAGTATGGCAACAACTTTTAGGCAGAAGCCTATAAGCGGGTCTGTGGGACGGGTGGCTCACTTCGCTCGCTTCGCATATAAGAGTGTTATTTTTATCTCAATTTTAGCGTTGAATGAAATATGTCTGGTAGGCGCTATATCTTAATACGTGTCTCAAAATAATTTGGCCTTATTTCACTTTGAGAAAGCAACATAAGACCAAATTTTATATGTTGGCCTTATGTCGCTTGGCGTTATATCACGGCACCGTTTTTTGCATGTACCGATAAGCTCTTTAACAAAGCATGAGTGAATGACACTAGAATTCATCTCTACACCAATAACAGCTGTTAGCAATTTGTTGACTCTCACATTTGCGTTCGAATTTTCAACATCTGGGATGCCAATAACGTCAACTAAACACTGTTTCTCCCCCGGCTCCAGTTCATTCAGCTTCGCCTCAAGATAATCAACTCGCTTATTGAGAGAGGCATTACAATCCTCAAGAGATTTGAGTTTTGTAAGCGCCTCAGTATGCACTCGATTGAGCTGAATAATTTCGGTGTACAGCATTTGCAAAGTTATTGAGTGCTGAACAGTAATGTTGTCATCGTGAGGAGCAGAGTTTATCATTGCAGTAGATGGACTCTTTATTGCTATAGATGGACTAGCAGTTTCCTTAGATGAGATGAGGTTCGCGGATGAGGTAATAGGAGCATCTCCCAATATTGACTTTCTCCGCTGAGTAACACAACTACAGCACTTGTACCCTTGAGCAGTTTTTTCATAAAAGTCCAATTCCATGATAATATTCTTTACATTTCACTTCACTTCATTTTACACTATTTGTTTACCGACAGAGCAATGAAATGAGGTTCACAGATTTAAATTGAGTGTAATAACAATATTAACTTAGAATTTTGATTTAAAAGAATATTTTTAAGCAGAGTCTTTACAAAGCTTGGTACATCTTCGCCGTTTACGAGGGTCGTCTGAAAAGTTTCCGATCGCAACGTAAAGATAGCGGCACTCGTCAATAAAAGCGAGTGAGTGCTAGTTATGCATCTTTTGACAGTTACTTACCGAAGTTTCAGTCATTTTGGATGCGCAGTTTTTAGCTGACAGTCGTTTGAATGAGTCGATGTGAGTGTTTTTTGTGAATATGGAAAAAATTGAGTATCGAGCTGTTATTAAATTCTTGTTTTTGAAAGGCAATACGCCTACGCAAATCTAAAATGAGTTGGACTCTGTGTATGGGGACTCTACACCATCATTTAACACAGTGAAATTTTGGGCAGCTGAATTTAAACGTGGCCGTTAGAGCTTTTGAGATAATGAACGTTCGGGACGTCCAAAAACTGCAACCACTGACGATAACATTGCTAAAGTTCACCAAAAGGTGTTAGACGACCGCCGAATTAAAGTGAGAGTGATAGTAGAGGTTATGAAAATGTCCAAAAAACGTGTTTGTTCCATATTAAATCAAGATTTAGGCATGAGGAAGCTGTCCGCGCGTTGGGTGCCGCGTCTCTGTTGGCGCAGTTTAGGCGCAATAAATCCTAGTTTTGGCGCCGATTATACGCCCGAAGCAAAAATTCAGTCAAAACAGTGGACTGCAAAGGGCGAGCCGGAGCCGGAAAGTGATGGCGACTGTTTTTTGGGATAGTAAAGGAGTTATCTTAATCGATTATCTTCAAAAAGGAAAAACCATTACAGGAGCATACTACGCATCATTACTTGTCAAACTGAAGGCAGAAATTGCGGAAAAACGGCCACATTTGCAGAAAAAGAAAATCCTGTTTCACCAAGACAACGCGCCGTCTCACACCTCAGAGGTTGCCATGGCGAAAATACATGAATTACGGTTTGAACTGCTTGACCATCCGCCTTATTCCCCAGATCTAGCTCCAAGCGACTTCTTTTTGTTCCCTCATCTAAAAACTGCGCTCGGAGGACAGAGATTTTCGTCAAATGAGGAGGCAATCACCTTTGTGAACAATTATTTTGAAGAGAAAAGCGCCAAGTACTATTTGGATGGGTTAGAGAGATGAGAGAATCGCTGGGAGAAGTGTGTAGAGTTACAAGGAGACTATGTAGAAAAATAAAAAAAATTTTGAGAAAAAAATGTCTTGTATCATTGTCGGAATGTCGGAAACTTTTCAGACAACCCTCGTACATATGTCGTCATCGTATGAAAGAAGGTAGTTGCGCAGAATTTTGGAAACTGCACCTTTGTTTCTGCTCCCGAACTTTGCACAATTTTTTTCATGTATTGCGTTGGCGAGAAATTACCATAAACCAAACTACCCATGCACCTGAACTTGCAATGCACTAGAATCCACCTTCCCACGAGTCACACTACCCATGGTACAAGCCGCCGACTTAGCGTTACCTCAAACACATTGTTTACTCTCCATTTAAATAGTGGTAACTTGTAAAATTTAGATAAGAGTTCAAACGTTCTAAAAAAAAACATTCTTTTTATTTCCGTACCGCGAAAAGATCCATAACTTTATGCCGCCTTTCTGGCAACTTCATGATTCCGTGCTCTAAAAACTTCTGGAACTTTTGTGATAAACCGGACCAAATGCGATTTCAGGTCATCATAATTGGTAAAAGTTTTACCACACAAAGAATTTTGCAAACTACGGTAACAAATGAAAACTCCGATAGTGTAAGGTCGAGGCTGTATGGTGGATGTATGTTAGCAAAACTTCCTAACGAATAATTCAATCAACTACGTGTTTTTGCGGTCTAGTGTTATCAGGACACAATTATCTTACTAAGTATTTGGCAATTCTGAGCGTTTTTCTTTGATTGCTTCCTCCAGTTTCATCATGTTGACAGTAAACATCTGAATAGATAGTCCGGTTTCTTGGAACACCTCAAAATACACAACGTCTTTACAATCCCACCAAATTGACAACATAACTTTATTTTTTGCAGTTCAGCTTTCGCTGTTGTTTGTGCGGGATCACGCTTAGACCACGATTGTTTTCGATGGATATTGTTGTAGGCGATCTATTTTTGATTTGACATTTTATTGAGTTTGCGATGCATATCTGAAGTATTATTCGCTGTGTTAAGTGGATCTCTTTCAATTTATGTAAAGGTTTTTACGAGTCCAAGACTTTTTAATTGATTTGAAATCGTTAAGAGTGATGTACTTAACTTATTTGATTTTCACGTTTAGTTTTAGGACCTCAGTTATGCCATTGATCTGGTCAGAAACTTGGTCATCTTGGAGTGGAAAATCTCCAATAGCAAAAAACTAATTATAATGATAATAGCGCGAATCAAAAATTATAACGCAATTTACTTGTAAACACAGAAATTATTTTCTCGCCAATCCAATGGGTTTTTAAAGAAATCACATGACAGTGCACTTCCCATACTTTATCTAAAAACTTGTTTGCATAAAAGCTATCGCAGAGATTTCTGTCAAACATTGAGGAGCAGCGAGCGTTCTCGGATCAGATGCTAAGCCTGGACATATGCGGAGATCGATAAAGAGCTGATGGGAACATACCTGGACTTCTAGGTTGTCAATTGTTATCACAGACGGCTGATTTGCTAATTAGATTGTAGGAAAATCGTTTCACATTGCAAGATCATGTACTGACGCCTCTGTAGTTGAGACAGTTTGAAGAGTATCCTTTTTTTAAATTGAAAAAACAGCAAAAATTGAAGCCATACTTTCCTCTGACAAAATCATGGATATTAGTTGGTATATGCTGCCTTAAATATCTGTTCAGATAGTTCCCCCAGCAGTTATATTTTCTTACAATTTTCACAAAGCTAATTTCCGTAATATCAATACCTCTCTAAGCAGGGCTTCTTTCGAGTTTACCAATCTATCTCTGATCGCTGCCCTCTATAGTTTTTACAGAGAAATATTCAAATCCATCTCAGTTTATGTGTGTTATTCCTGTCATAAAACTTCTTCTACATCCCCCCCTTGGTATAATTGTAGACTCTTCTATGAAACAAAAGAAACAAGTTATGGGCGGCATTCCTTCGCACCCATACTTCTTCCAACTATTTAAATTATTTAGGTACATATCTTCTTATCATTAACTCTATAACTCTCTCTTCACGCAATCTGAATAGTGGCCAAACCAATCTCATAAATGATCTCAAGTTTTTTTCAATTTGTCAATTGCCAAAGTAAGACTGATGGTTATCCTTCGTCCCTCGCTTTCGAAATCAAATCCTCAAGTGATCCTCCTACCATCGGCAACTTTTTTGCAAGATTTTTCAAACAATCATTTGCCAACAACTCCTTCGTACCAGATCCTTCTTACTTCAATGATCTACCAAATTTCTCCATTGATCCCTTTCTCACTCAAAATTTCGATCCTGCAAATATTGAAGAAAAGTTACTAAATCTTAAAGATGAATTTGTACCTAGCCCACATGGACTCCCCGCCGTTTTTCTTAAAAAATGCTCTTCCAGATTTTACTGAAGCGTTTGATAAGATATCTCATCAATTCATCCACTTCAAATTGTCTTCCTTCGGTTTTGAGTCTCTTTTATTAAAATGGAGTTCTCCTTACCTGGTAAACTGATATTAGTGTTCGGTTTAGATCCGCCTTTTCTGTTCCATTCCTGGCCTCATCTGGAGTTCCATTAGGTAGTCATCTTGGCCCTCTTCTCTTCATTCTTACTATTAAGGATGTTGAGAGAGTCATTAAATGCTTGTCCCTCTGCCTTTACGCTGACGACACAAAATTTTCTAAAACGATTTCCTCTCCCCATGACTCTGCCCTTCTTCAAGAAGACCTTGATCGGTTTTCAATCTGGTGCCTCAAAAACTGCCTAGAGCTTAATATAGCCAAATGTCAATCCATAACCTTCTCACGTAAATGCAACCCGTCTCCCCCCCGACTTTATTTTCTGTATGGTCAACCAATTCCCTGGTTCAGTCTTTTCAAGACCTTTTCAGATTATTCCACTGTGAGCTTCATTTCCGTTCGCATATCGATAAGATGATCCTTAAAGCAAACTCATCACTTGGCTTTACTAAACGGTGGTAAAGGGAATTTTCCAACCCGTACGTAACCAGATCTCTCTATTTTACCTTTGTTCGCCCCTGCTTGAGTTTGCCAGTCAAGCCTGGTCCCCCTTTCACCGGGTTCATGTTTCCCGAATCGAGGGTATTCAACGTTGGTTCCTCCGATTTGCTCTCCGTGGTACGAGCCTTCAATCTTACCTCCATATCTGGACCGCCTCAAACTTCTCAATATAAATTCGTTAAAAGAGCATAGGAATACTACTGACATTCTTTTCACTCATCGACTGCTGTCAGGCTCCATCCACAGCGCATCAATTTGGGTTTCCATTTCCTTCAATATCGGTCCACCTCACCTCTTATGGCTGCAACGAACCAATATCCCGCATGCTCCGAACGGTCGACTCAAACCTCTCCGTTTTTGATTTAAGTCTGAGCACTCCTCGTCTCAATCAAGATCTC